>CM074283.1:31898233-31913233 GCA_037194245.1 Opsariichthys bidens
AGTGTTTAGAATTCAGACCCTTGCCAGTGAAATGTGGACCCCCATTAGTCTGCTTAAACTCATGTGGACCGGGAAACAGAATCCCGACGGGAGCAGAATCTCGTTTAACAAACCCTGAACAAAACAACATGAGGAGTGAGGAGGAGGAGGATGATGATGATGATGATGATGATGATGATGCAGCAGGAGCCACAGAAACTGACTGCAGCTTCACCGGAGCACAGGAGAGCTGACCTTGACAATGAAAACCTCACAGAGAGAGAGAGACAGAGAGAGACAGAGAGAGAGAGAGAGAGAGAGAGAGACAGAGAGAGACAGAGAGAGAGAGAGAGAGAGAGACAGAGAGACGGGACTGACGAATTGCCTGAAGTGTTGAGATTTCTATCTGCTAAACTGCCCCAGACGAGCAACTGCTGATTGACTGCAAACTGTGTGTGTGTGTGTGTGTGAGTGTGTGAGTATTCCCTACATTATGGGGAACAAATGTCCCCACAGGTATAGTAATACTATAATAAAGTGTGTGTGTGTGTGAGTGAGTGTGTGTGTGTGTGTGTGTGTGTGTGTGTGAGAGTGAGTGTGTGTGTGTGTGTGTGTGTGTGAGGTTTTGCCTACATTGTCTGCATCCAAATGTTTCAGGAAAGAAAAAAAGCATTATGGCCTGTATTGAGGTGAGCAGAACGTCTACAATAACAACATGACATCTTCATGAAAACCTACAAATAACTACTTTCAGACTTTTCATAAACACAATTTATACACAAAATTTTTATTTTTTTTTTGTAAATCAATCTTTGACTAATTACCGGGTTTATTATCACTAAATAAAAAAAAAAACTTAAATAAAATAAGATATTAAAATATATACTTATTTTATTTCAGCTATATTTACCGAGAAACAAATTCTAATTTATGTTTAGTTTAAGTTGAATAACTAAAAAAAAAAAAAAAAAAAAATTAATGACAACTATATAGATGGATAAAAAAAGACAAAAACTTACTAAAATAAAAACACAAAATATAAAAATGAAAAATAAAAAATAGTACATTAATGATACTAATAACGTAACACTGCAAAATCCCATCCTGTATTCACTCAAAATATTCATCTGTAAATCTGATTAAATGAAAGACTTATTATTATTATTCTTCACTGTGTTTACTCCTCCACACTGTCATATACAATTATTAATTCCACGAATCATCAAATCACGCTGCAGCGATGCTGGTTCATGAACCGACGTGAAATTCAACACGACGGGTCAACAACATCTGGACGACAAAAGAAGGAGGTCAGGAGGAACGTCGGGGAGCGCGAGGGAATCAAGAGGGACGGCGGGAGGGAAAATCATATCCGCATTGTGAGATTATATCTGAGGAGTCACATGATAACAGCAGCAGCTGTGATGGGAAAACGACCATATAAGGAATATTTAAGAAACATTGGGTGGAGCGGGAGGAGAGCTTTTCTTTTATAATGAGCTTTTTCAATTTCTCAGTACGATAACGCCTGTGGTAACTTGTTTGATAATGCTGTAATACTGTATGCTGTACTGTAATTTTAAATAAATACATAAAATGATCAATATCATAAAGAGTCTCTATTCTGTTGCTCTTCATCAGAAAAGCTCGTTCGAGGAACTCGGTTGAATATGCAGCAGTTCGTTCTCTCGCTCAGTTACTTCTATCTGAACTCTCTAATTTCCTGTCAAAACTCCACGTCCTCCCAGCGATAGGCATTTTTCCCAATCATCAATCGAAAAGCTCCTCCTCTCTCCCGGTTTTCCCAGAGGACAGAGATGAAGCTCTTTCATGTGTTTTGAGGAGCAGGAAGGAGGTGGATAATAACCGCGCGGGAAGAGGCGAGGTGAAGAATCGCGGCAGGAGGTCAAAGACGAGACGCGCACGGGACGGAATCAAACACGTCTCCCAGGAGGAGGAAGAGGAAGCGGAGCGTGACGGCTGTGAGGGTTCACATCATGTCATATGAAGAATCAAAGCCCGTGACGCCCAAACAAGCTCTCGCCACAAAACATCCCGAAAGTGACACGCTCACATTCACATTCGCTCGCTTCCCTCCTAAACGGTCCACGAGTCACTGCACTTCCCGCTTCTCCAGGAAAACTGTCTTGATTTAAGAATATTTAGATATTTGTGCTGGAAAAGGAGAGGAAGATTTTCTGCAGTGTGAGGAACTGACAGGATCTGACAGCCTTCGGGGAGACGCTGGTCTGTCTGCTGGTTTGGGCTGGAACGGGTAAATTGGATTAGTGACGCGGGGTCGGGCACACAAACCGCCTGCTGAAATCCCATTTCTGCCTCATTTCCCTCCGTATGTGAATCACACAATGACTTTCTGCAAAGTCAGCTTCAGAAAAGCAACTCTGCCTGTAATTTCAGGGGTTATTGCTGAGATCTTCTCGTCCTCTCACAGTCTCTCTTTCCCATGTACTTGTAAACCTGTGATGTAGTTCTGAATCAGGTCAGTGCTTGTGTTGTGCTTTCTGATCAGAAATTCAGAAACACTCGTTCACAGCACAACTATAGCCAACACATTTGTATAATTGCTTCTCTTTAAATGATTTGTTCAATTCTATGCGAGTTCTGGTGAAGTGCACAGCACATGATAACGACAGAGGAACGCTGATGAATGATAAGCCGATCAGAATCCATCCTGCTCTGATGAAATAGAGCCTTTGAAGCGACAACATATGATTATAATAAACAGAACAATATCATGTGCTGCTGTGGACGCTAATGTAGTTATAGTTATAGCTATTGTCATTGTTAGTTATCGTTGTTATTGTTAGTTATTGTGATTGCTATAGTTATTGTTATAGTTATAGTTATCGTTATAGTTATTGTGATTGTTGTAGTTATTATGATTGTTATAGTTATAGGTATTGTGATTGTCATAGTTATCGTTATAGTTATCGTTATAGTTATAGGTATTGTGATTGTTATAGTTATCGTTATCGTTATAGTTATAGGTATTGTGATTGTTATAGTTATAGTTATAGTTATAGTTATCGTTATAGTTATAGTTATTGTGATTGTTATAGTTATATTTATAGTTATCATTATAGTTATAGGTATTGTGATTGTTATAGTTATTGTTATAGTTATAGTTATCGTTATAGTTATTGTGATTGTTGTAGTTATTATGATTGTTATAGTTATAGGTATTGTGATTGTCATAGTTATCGTTATAGTTATAGGTATTGTGATTGTTATAGTTATCGTTATCGTTATAGTTATAGGTATTGTGATTGTTATAGTTATAGTTATAGTTATAGTTATCGTTATAGTTATAGTTATTGTGATTGTTATAGTTATATTTATAGTTATCGTTATAGTTATAGGTATTGTGATTGTTATAGTTATTGTTATAGTTATAGTTATCGTTATAGTTATTGTGATTGTTGTAGTTATTATGATTGTTATAGTTATAGGTATTGTGATTGTTATAGTTATAGTTATAGTTATAGTTATCGTTATAGTTATAGTTATTGTGATTGTTATAGTTATATTTATAGTTATCGTTATAGTTATAGGTATTGTGATTGTTATAGTTATTGTTATAGTTATAGTTATCGTTATAGTTATTGTGATTGTTGTAGTTATTATGATTGTTATAGTTATAGGTATTGTGATTGTCATAGTTATCGTTATAGTTATCGTTATAGTTATAGATATTGTGATTGTTATAGTTATCGTTATAGTTATCGTTATAGTTATAGGTATTGTGATTGTTATAGTTATCGTTATCGTTATAGTTATAGGTATTGTGATTGTTATAGTTATAGTTATAGTTATAGTTATCGTTATAGTTATAGTTATTGTGATTGTTATAGTTATATTTATAGTTATCGTTATAGTTATAGGTATTGTGATTGTTATAGTTATTGTTATAGTTATAGTTATCGTTATAGTTATTGTGATTGTTGTAGTTATTATGATTGTTATAGTTATAGGTATTGTGATTGTCATAGTTATCGTTATAGTTATCGTTATAGTTATAGGTATTGTGATTGTTATAGTTATCGTTATAGTTATAGGTATTGTGATTGTTATAGTTATCGTTATCGTTATAGTTATAGGTATTGTGATTGTTATAGTTATAGTTATAGTTATAGTTATCGTTATAGTTATAGTTATTGTGATTGTTATAGTTATATTTATAGTTATCGTTATAGTTATAGGTATTGTGATTGTTATAGTTATTGTTATAGTTATAGTTATCGTTATAGTTATTGTGATTGTTGTAGTTATTATGATTGTTATAGTTATAGGTATTGTGATTGTCATAGTTATCGTTATAGTTATAGGTATTGTGATTGTTATAGTTATCGTTATAGTTATAGTTATAATTATAGGTATTGTGGTTGTTATAGTTATCGTTATAGTTATCGTTATAGTTATAGGTATTGTGGTTGTTATAGTTATCGTTATAGTTATAGTTATAGTTATAGGTATTGTAATTGTTATAGTTATAGTTATAGGTATTGTGATTGTTATAGTTATCGTTATAGTTATAGTTATAGGTATTGTGATTGTTATAGTTATCGTTATAGTTATAGTTATAGGTATAGGTATTGTGATTGTTATAGTTATAGTTATCGTTATAGTTATAGGTATTGTGATTGTTATAGTTATCATTATAGTTATCGTTATAGTTATAGGTATTGTGATTGTCATAGTTATCGTTATAGTTATAGGTATTGTGATTGTTATAGTTATAGTTATCGTTATAGTTATAGCTATTGTCATTGTTAGTTATCGTTGTTATTGTTAGTTATTGTGATTGCTATAGTTATTGTTATAGTTATAGTTATCGTTATAGTTATTGTGATTGTTGTAGTTATTATGATTGTTATAGTTATAGGTATTGTGATTGTCATAGTTATCGTTATAGTTATCGTTATAGTTATAGGTATTGTGATTGTTATAGTTATCGTTATCGTTATAGTTATAGGTATTGTGATTGTTATAGTTATAGTTATAGTTATAGTTATCGTTATAGTTATAGTTATTGTGATTGTTATAGTTATATTTATAGTTATCGTTATAGTTATAGGTATTGTGATTGTTATAGTTATTGTTATAGTTATAGTTATCGTTATAGTTATTGTGATTGTTGTAGTTATTATGATTGTTATAGTTATAGGTATTGTGATTGTCATAGTTATCGTTATAGTTATAGGTATTGTGATTGTTATAGTTATCGTTATCGTTATAGTTATAGGTATTGTGATTGTTATAGTTATAGTTATAGTTATAGTTATCGTTATAGTTATAGTTATTGTGATTGTTATAGTTATATTTATAGTTATCGTTATAGTTATAGGTATTGTGATTGTTATAGTTATTGTTATAGTTATAGTTATCGTTATAGTTATTGTGATTGTTGTAGTTATTATGATTGTTATAGTTATAGGTATTGTGATTGTCATAGTTATCGTTATAGTTATCGTTATAGTTATAGATATTGTGATTGTTATAGTTATCGTTATAGTTATCGTTATAGTTATAGGTATTGTGATTGTTATAGTTATCGTTATAGTTATAGTTATAGGTATTGTGATTGTTATAGTTATAGTTATAGTTATAGTTATCGTTATAGTTATAGTTATTGTGATTGTTATAGTTATATTTATAGTTATCGTTATAGTTATAGGTATTGTGATTGTTATAGTTATTGTTATAGTTATAGTTATCGTTATAGTTATTGTGATTGTTGTAGTTATTATGATTGTTATAGTTATAGGTATTGTGATTGTCATAGTTATCGTTATAGTTATCGTTATAGTTATAGGTATTGTGATTGTTATAGTTATCGTTATAGTTATAGGTATTGTGATTGTTATAGTTATCGTTATCGTTATAGTTATAGGTATTGTGATTGTTATAGTTATAGTTATAGTTATCGTTATAGTTATAGTTATTGTGATTGTTATAGTTATATTTATAGTTATCGTTATAGTTATAGGTATTGTGATTGTTATAGTTATTGTTATAGTTATAGTTATCGTTATAGTTATTGTGATTGTTGTAGTTATTATGATTGTTATAGTTATAGGTATTGTGATTGTCATAGTTATCGTTATAGTTATAGGTATTGTGATTGTTATAGTTATCGTTATAGTTATAGTTATAATTATAGGTATTGTGGTTGTTATAGTTATCGTTATAGTTATCGTTATAGTTATAGGTATTGTGGTTGTTATAGTTATCGTTATAGTTATAGTTATAGTTATAGGTATTGTAATTGTTATAGTTATAGTTATAGTTATAGTTATAGGTATTGTGATTGTTATAGTTATCGTTATAGTTATAGTTATAGGTATTGTGATTGTTATAGTTATCGTTATAGTTATAGTTATAGGTATAGGTATTGTGATTGTTATAGTTATAGTTATCGTTATAGTTATAGGTATTGTGATTGTTATAGTTATCATTATAGTTATCGTTATAGTTATAGGTATTGTGATTGTCATAGTTATCGTTATAGTTATAGGTATTGTGATTGTTATAGTTATAGTTATCGTTATAGTTATAGTTATTGTCATTGTTATAGTTATCGTTGTTATTGTTAGTTATTGTGATTGCTATAGTTATTGTTATAGTTATAGTTATCGTTATAGTTATTGTGATTGTTGTAGTTATTATGATTGTTATAGTTATAAGTATTGTGATTGTCATAGTTATTGTTATAGTTATAGGTATTGTGATTGTTATAGTTATCGTTATAGTTATCGTTATAGTTATAGGTATTGTGATTGTTATAGTTATCGTTATAGTTATCGTTATAGTTATAGGTATTGTGATTGTTATAGTTATCGTTATCGTTATAGTTATAGGTATTGTGATTGTTATAGTTATAGTTATAGTTATAGTTATCGTTATAGTTATAGTTATTGTGATTGTTATATTTATAGTTATCGTTGTAGTTATAGTTATTGTTATATTTATAGTTATCGTTATAGTTATAGGTATTGTGATTGTTATAGTTATAGTTATAGTTATAGTTATAGTTATAGTTATCGTTATAGTTATTGTGATTGTTGTAGTTATTATGATTGTTATAGTTATAGGTATTGTGATTGTCATAGTTATCGTTATAGTTATCGTTATAGTTATAGGTATTGTGATTGTTATAGTTATCGTTATAGTTATAGGTATTGTGATTGTTATAGTTATCGTTATAGTTATAGTTATAGGTATTGTGATTGTTATAGTTATCGTTATAGTTATAGGTATTGTGATTGTTATAGTTATCGTTATAGTTATCGTTATAGTTATAGGTATTGTGATTGTTATAGTTATCGTTATAGTTATAGGTATTGTGATTGTTATAGTTATCGTTATAGTTATAGTTATAGGTATAGGTATTGTGATTGTTATAGTTATAGTTATCGTTATAGTTATTGTGATTGTTATAGTTATCGTTATAGTTATAGGTATAGGTATTGTGATTGTTATAGTTATCGTTATAGTTATCGTTATAGTTATCGTTATAGTTATAGGTATTGTGATTGTTATAGTTATCGTTATAGTTATAGGTATTGTGATTGTTATAGTTATCGTTATAGTTATAGGTATTGTGATTGTTATAGTTATAGTTATCGTTATAGTTATAGGTATTGTGATTGTTATAGTTATAGTTATCGTTATAGTTATAGGTATTGTGATTGTTATAGTTATCGTTATAGTTATAGGTATTGTGATTGTTATAGTTATCGTTATAGTTATAGGTATTGTGATTGTTATAGTTATCGTTATAGTTATAGGTATTGTAATTGTTATAGTTATAGTTATAGTTATAGGTATTGTGATTGTTATAGTTATCGTTATAGTTATAGTTATAGGTATTGTGATTGTTATAGTTATCGTTATAGTTATAGTTATAGGTATAGGTATTGTGATTGTTATAGTTATAGTTATCGTTATAGTTATAGGTATTGTGATTGTTATAGTTATCATTATAGTTATCGTTATAGTTATAGGTATTGTGATTGTCATAGTTATCGTTATAGTTATAGGTATTGTGATTGTTATAGTTATAGTTATCGTTATAGTTATAGTTATTGTCATTGTTATAGTTATCGTTGTTATTGTTAGTTATTGTGATTGCTATAGTTATTGTTATAGTTATAGTTATCGTTATAGTTATTGTGATTGTTGTACTTATTATGATTGTTATAGTTATAAGTATTGTGATTGTCATAGTTATTGTTATAGTTATAGGTATTGTGATTGTTATAGTTATCGTTATAGTTATCGTTATAGTTATAGGTATTGTGATTGTTATAGTTATCGTTATAGTTATCGTTATAGTTATAGGTATTGTGATTGTTATAGTTATCGTTATCGTTATAGTTATAGGTATTGTGATTGTTATAGTTATAGTTATAGTTATAGTTATAGTTATCGTTATAGTTATAGTTATTGTGATTGTTATATTTATAGTTATCGTTAGTTATAGTTATAGTTATTGTTATATTTATAGTTATCGTTATAGTTATAGGTATTGTGATTGTTATAGTTATAGTTATAGTTATAGTTATCGTTATAGTTATTGTGATTGTTGTAGTTATTATGATTGTTATAGTTATAGGTATTGTGATTGTTATAGTTATAGTTATCGTTATCGTTATCGTTATAGTTATAGGTATTGTGATTGTTATAGTTATCGTTATAGTTATAGTTATAGGTATTGTGATTGTTATAGTTATCGTTATAGTTATAGGTATTGTGATTGTTATAGTTATCGTTATAGTTATCGTTATAGTTATAGGTATTGTGATTGTTATAGTTATCGTTATAGTTATAGGTATTGTGATTGTTATAGTTATCGTTATAGTTATAGTTATAGGTATAGGTATTGTGATTGTTATAGTTATAGTTATCGTTATAGTTATTGTGATTGTTATAGTTATCGTTATAGTTATAGGTATAGGTATTGTGATTGTTATAGTTATCGTTATAGTTATCGTTATAGTTATCGTTATAGTTATAGGTATTGTGATTGTTATAGTTATCGTTATAGTTATAGGTATTGTGATTGTTATAGTTATCGTTATAGTTATAGGTATTGTGATTGTTATAGTTATCGTTATAGTTATAGGTATTGTGATTGTTATAGTTATAGTTATCGTTATCGTTATAGTTATAGGTATTGTGATTGTTATAGTTATCGTTATAGTTATAGTTATAGGTATTGTGATTGTTATAGTTATCGTTATAGTTATAGGTATTGTGATTGTTATAGTTATCGTTATAGTTATAGGTATTGTGATTGTTATAGTTATCGTTATAGTTATAGGTATTGTGATTGTTATAGTTATCGTTATAGTTATAGTTATAGTTATAGTGATTGTTATAGTTATCGTTATAGTTATCGTTATAGTTATAGGTATTGTGATTGTTATAGTTATCGTTATAGTTATAGTTATAGGTATTGTGATTGTTATAGTTATCGTTATAGTTATCGTTATAGTTATAGGTATTGTGATTGTTATAGTTATCGTTATAGTTATAGGTATTGTGATTGTTATAGTTATAGTTATCATTATAGTTATAGGTATTGTGATTGTTATAGTTATAGTTATCGTTATAGTTATAGGTATTGTGATTGTTATAGTTATCGTTATCGTAATAGTTATAGGTATTGTGATTGTTATAGTTATCGTTATAGTTATAGTTATAGGTATTGTGATTGTTATAGTTATCGTTATCGTTATAGGTATTGTGATTGTTATAGTTATCGTTATAGTTATAGGTATTGTGATTGTTATAGTTATAGTTATCGTTATAGTTATAGGTATTGTGATTGTTATAGTTATCGTTATAGTTATAGGTATTGTGATTGTTATAGTTATAGTTATCGTTATAGTTATAGGTATTGTGATTGTTATAGTTATAGTTATAGGTATTGTGATTGTTATAGTTATAGTTATAGTTATCGTTATAGTTATAGGTATTGTGATTGTTATTGTTATAGTTATAGTTATCGTTATAGTTATAGGTATTGTGATTGTTATAGTTATAGTTATAGTTATTGTTATAGTTATAGGTATTGTGATTGTTATAGATATCATTTTAGTTATTGTGATTGTTATTGTCATTGTTATAGTTATTGTGATAGATATAGTCATCGTTTTAGTCATTGTTAGTTACTATTATAGTTTTAGTGATAGTTATAGTCACTGTTATAGTTATAGTTGTTGTGATTGTTATCATCATCATTATATTGTTTTAGTTATCGTGTGAGTGGTTGTGTGGCTCACGTGTGTTGCTGGGCTGAGAGTCCATGGGAATCATCATCTTGGTGCGCGTCGGCCTGCGGGCAGCTAATGATCGCTCTAATGTGGAAATGCTGCTGGAAGCTTCATCCCCGTCTGCACCTGAAGATCGAGAACAACATGACCTTCAGCGGCTGACACATACACAGACCGCAGAATCGATGAATGCCTCCAGAGATCACATGGTCTCACCTGAGTGGCTGCTCTTGCTGCCCATCTGGCTCTCTGATTGGCTGTGGCTGACCGGCGGCATCTCCTGGCAGCTCTGGATGGGTGACTCGCGGCCGGAGGGGGCGGAACTCGATGGCTTTTCCATGTTCTTCAGCTCCATCTCCTCATGGTGGATCCAGAGGTCAGGAGGTCGCAGGTCTTTCTGGCTGCCCTTCCGCTTCCCTGCGCTGTGAGTCGCACGTTTCCTGAAGGGACAGAGAGACAGACAAGATATAGAGAAATCTTCTGTTGTTCTGCAGATGTGTGAGGCGTTCATGTTGCACTAGATATTAATATCCATTAATATTAATTGATTTGACTGCACTGAAATGATCAGATGCGAACAAAATCTGAACTGAATTGACCCTTCGCAAAGCCCCGCCCCCTTTAGTTACTGTTGCTATGCGCTCTCACGCCACACATCACGTTCTCACGCGGTGAAAAATACATCGAGGAGCAAAGAGACACTGACAACGAATGAAACAGTTGAATCAGTAAACAGCGTCTAGTGTGTGTTTAATGTGTCGCTCCTCCATCATCTCTTCACACTAGTTCATTTACAGCATCAGATAAACATGAATGAACATCAGAAGGAATGTTGTTTCAACCAACGTTCATCTACTGACTCCCCTGACCGCTTTGACGGGGTTCTGATTGGTCAGATCGCCTGTCAATCAAACTGTTTGCGAAGGGTCAATTGAGTTAATGAACTATTTTCTTTTGCATTATAACTTAAATTGAAGTTGCTTTACAACATTAAAATGGTTATTTTTTTGTTTATTGCAGTGAAGCTGCTTTGAAAATCTGCATTGTATAAAACGCTGTAGAAATAAAGCTGAAAGAATTTTGAATGTAACATTTTGTCAGTATAAACTCTATAATATAAACACACTCACACACACACACACACAAACACACACACACACAAACCTCTCTCACACACACACACACACTCACCTACTCACATACACACACACAAACCTCTCTCACACACACATACACACACACAAACCTCTCTCACACACACATACACACACACAAACCTCTCTCTCTCACACACACACACACACAAACCTCTCTCACACACACACACACACACACACACAAACCTCTCTCACACACACACACACACTCACCTACTCACATACACACACACAAACCTCTCTCACACACACATACACACACACACACAAACCTGTCTCTCTCACACACACACACACACAAACCTCTCTCACACACACACACACACACACAAACCTCTCTCACACACACACACACACACTCACCTACTCACATACACACACACAAACCTCTCTCACACACACATACACACACACACACACAAACCTCTCTCACACACACACACACACACACACACACAAACCTCTCTTACACACACACATACACACACACACACACACACACACACACACCGAGTATTATTACAACATCTCTTATTTTGGAAGATAATGATGTTGTTTGACTGCAGGGCTGCAGTGTGTGTGTGTGTGTGTGTGTGTGTGTGTGGCAGGTGATAATGAGGTCTGAACTTGTAGCATCTCACCTCTCTCTCTCTCTCTCTCTCTCTCACACACACACACACACACACTTCAGCTGTTTACATCATCATCAGAAGCTCTCAGTGATGATGTCACATGTGGCAGTAACTGAGCCCGTTAAAACCCTGAGGAATCTGTAGCTTACACTTTTATATTATATTATATTAACGAGAATATAATGATATTATATAATTATATCATGCTGCAGTTAAGCTGCTTGTCAACCATAATCAGCCTACAATTATACTAATTAATTATATTACTGAGTGAAAGAGCTGTTTATTCTGACTATTAATAAAAGTACCCTTCTGAAAAAGCACTCGATACACTAAAGTGTAAACAATGTTTTCTGACACTCAACTGCAATGAAAATGACTATAATGTAAATTCATATTAAATGTAATTAGCAGAACTTGATAGTGCCTTTCGGACCCACATAAGTAGGACTTCACCACATGTTTGTATGTAATTTTATTATAACTTCTACTCTCTTTAAAATATGGTCAAAGTTACTGTTGAATGTACTGAAATGCAACTTGTATGTCATTTAAAAAAAAATATGCATGTAATTTCACATTTGCATTGAAGTTGCATATATATATATTGCATTCAAAAAGTCATGAAAATATCTCATTAAGTGGCCTTTAATTTCATTAATATTATCTTCTGTAATACTACCTTATCTTTTATTGGATTAATATTAATATTTTTTTCCCAAAAAGTGTTTTTGTCCTACTTCATAGGATTTGAAGGACCCTACAAGAGCACATTCAAGGAGATGAAGCACAGCTCTTCTCATCGTCACAGCCGTGACACTCACTTCCTCTGCTGAGCGGACGAGCGGCGGGTGCAGATCAGGGCGACGATCACCACGACAACCACGGTGACGGCTCCCACGGAAACGACGATGATGACCAGCAGGTTGCTGTTCTTCTGCGGCGTCACGCTGCCGTGCGGCGGCCGCATCTGACCGATGGGAGGCTCTGAAACCAGAACACACAAGAGTCTGTTGATGGACTGACCGCTCTGAGAGGAAAAGGCTCCGTAAAGAAGCACTTCATATATATATTAACAATATTCATCGTTTTCACGTGACGCCTCCATAGGCATTAGATTACATGATCTGTCGCTTGTTTCTGCTTCTTTTCGCCAGTGTTTTGATCTGGAGATTCTGTGTGCAACAGCGCCCCCTACCGTATAACAGTGAAAACATGCATCGCTGGAAAAAATCTGTCATTGGCGAGTGTTTTTCACAGAAATACAGCAGCAGGTGTTTTATGTGGACCACATTCTGTACAGTATTGAGCCCTACTGAAGCGCAGTAGACAAGGCTTGACCTTAACACCCGCTGTACTTCCACTGATTCGACACTAAAGATTCGTAAAGCTTCATGAATGAGTGTTTTGATTCACTAGATATTGTTGAATGAAGTCGTTATTTAGGGGTTTTGGCGCACGGAAATTATTCTCGTCGCTTAAGGTTGAACCACTGTAGTCACATGACCTGTTTTAAATATGTTTTAGTACGAAAGTGTAAATGATCTTGCTGTCAATAGAGACTCACTGAACCATCGGATTTCATCAAAAATATCTTCATTTGTGTTCTGAAGATGATGAAGGTGTAGAACCACATGAGGAATTAATGACAGAAACTTGAGTAATATTACACGAGTTTTGTTTTTGTCCAATACATAATGAGTGCAAATTGATTAAAATTAGGTTTTATACACCGTTCAGTGAATAATAAGTAAATATTGTGTTATTTTAGACACAATATTGTCTGTTTTGTTCAATTTTGCCAATAAAAATATAAAGACAATATATTTTACCGCCACCTACTGGGAATTTTAGTTTCTTAATTAGTCTATTTAATTTGAAAAATTATTATTTTTTTTTTTTAAATAAAACAAAATAAAATAATGCTTCAGGCAATCATGTAAATTCAGTCATCCTTTCCTCAACCTCACGGTCCAAAAGTTCATGTAATAAATAATAAATTCTATGTTGAATTAAATAAAATATTTCTTTTTTTGTAATATCAATTTGACATTTTACACAATAATGCCTTCAAATGATTTTTCAGGGGTAATTTCTCAGCCAAAACTGATGTGCGATTAAATTGCGATTACTAAGATTAATTAATCGCCACATCATGTAATTAATAGATTAAACATTTTAATCGCTTGACAGCCGCAGTTTGAAGTGAGCAGAGCGTCAGCTCTTAAAGTGACAGCAGCCTAATAAATTAGATGTTTTGATTTTTGATTTCATGTTGCAATAAAAGAGCCCCGATGTGTGACGAGTTAGTTCTTCAGGAGCGGTTCTCTGACGACGTTTCACCAACGAACACAAAACATGGAGCTCGAGTTTCTGTCAGACGCTTTGATCTGTAACGTTCCGCTCAGTCCATGATGGACGTGTTCTCACCGTTCAGGCTGCTCATGTCGATCGGGTTGTTATCGGAGGGCCAGTATCCGCTGTCTCCATGACGACCTGAGACCACAGAGAGAAGCGCTGAGATCAGGGTGAGACACACTCATCTACATGCATCAGACGGGCTTTATTAAAACACTTAATCACTTTCACACGGTCAAACACCACCTGAAACTCTATTATCTTCAGTCGTTTCTCTTCTCCTGTATCTTGATTTAAGAATGTTTAGATGTTTGTGCTGGAAACTCTGAGCAGGAACATCATGTTTGCAGTGGAGATAATACCTGAACTCTTCAACTATAATAAGGTCCCAAACTACAGAGAGAATCTCACAACACTTGAACACGATCCGGGTCTCAGTGTAATAACTGTGGACGAGGCTCTGGAGGAGGATCGGAGCGTTCGGAGTTTCTTCGGCGTTGATGAGCTGAAGGTGTGTGTGTTTGGTAAGTGGAGCAGGACTCGTGGGTCGGACCGCTGAAGGAACCTGTCAAACAT
>CM074283.1:31918233-31935733 GCA_037194245.1 Opsariichthys bidens
ACAAGCAGGGTCAGAGCCCGCCAACTCAAAGGTCAAAGGTCAAATCTGGTGGAGCGTCAGGACTCTCACCTGTGATTCGCCCGTTGGCCTCCAGCGGCGGCTGCCAGCTGATGAGAATGGCTCGTGGACGTCCCTCTCGGCCAATCACGGTCAGGTCCTTCGGGGCGGAGCTTGGCGCTGACCGACGGAAAGAGAGAGAGTTATGATCTGCTTCAGTCGAGCGGCAGTGAGGAGTGTGTGTTTGTGCAGGAGATCACACAGTATTGAAGTCCCCTGATAGTTTGATTTAATATTTCAATAATTCATCAACACATTGGCGTGATCTCGGGTCTCTGATGTCTGTGATGTGCGGGAAAACACTAAAAATCTTTTTCAGAAAGCGTTTTATTTTCAGTGTTTTTAATTTGACATTTTTCTCATTTAATGTTGATTTATTCATGTTAATTAATACATTTAAAGTTTTATGATTTAATTATTTTTAATGAGTTTTTATTTTCATTATTTTTATTTTATTTTCATCGCTTTTATTTTAGAATGATTTATTCATGTTAATTAATACATTTAAAGTTTTATGATTTAATTATTTTTAATTAGTTTTTATTTGCATTATTTTTATTTTATTTTCATCGCTTTTATTTTAGAATGATTTATTCATGTTAATTAATACATTTACATTTTTATGATTTAATTATTTTTAATGAGTTTTTATTTTCATTATTTTTATTTTATTTTCATCGCTTTTATTTTAGAATGATTTATTCATGTTAATTAATACATTTAAAGTTTTATGATTTAATTATTTTTAATTAGTTTTTATTTGCATTATTTTTATTTTATTTTCATCGCTTTTATTTTAGAATGATTTATTAATTTCAATTAATACATTTGCATTTTTATGATTTAATTATTTTTAATGAGTTTTATTTTCATTATTTTTATTTTATTTTAATCGCTTTTATTTTAGAATGATTTATGTTAATTAATACATTTAAAGTTTTATGAATTAATTATTTTTAATTAGTTTTTATTTGCATTATTTTTATTTTATTTTCATTGCTCTTATTTTAGAATGATTTATTCATTTCAATTAATACATTTACATTTTTATGATTTAATTATTTTTTATTAGTTTTTATTTTCATTATTTTTATTTTATTTTCATCGCTTTTATTTTAGAATGATTTATTAATTTCAATTAATACATTTACATTTTTATGATTTAATTATTTTTAATGAGTTTTATTTTCATTATTTTTATTTTATTTTAATCGCTTTTATTTTAGAATGATTTATGTTAATTAATACATTTAAAGTTTTATGAATTAATTATTTTTAATTAGTTTTTATTTTCATTATTTTTATTTTATTTTCATCGCTTTTATTTTAGAATGATTTATTCATGTTAATTAATACATTTAAAGTTTTATGATTTAATTATTTTTAATTAGTTTTTATTTGCATTATTTTTATTTTATTTTCATCTCTCTTATTTTAGAATGATTTATTCATTTCAATTAATACATTTACATTTTTATGATTTAATTATTTTTTATTAGTTTTTATTTTCATTATTTTTATTTTATTTTCATCGCTTTTATTTTAGAATGATTTATTAATTTCAATTAATACATTTACATTTTTATGATTTAATTATTTTTAATGAGTTTTATTTTCATTATTTTTATTTTATTTTCATCGCTTTTATTTTAGAATGATTTATGTTAATTAATACATTTAAAGTTTTATGAATTAATTATTTTTAATTAGTTTTTATTTTCATTATTTTTATTTTATTTTAATCGCTTTTATTTTAGAATGATTTATTTATGTTAATTAATACATTTAAAGTTTTATGATTTATTTATTTTTAATTAGTTTTTATCTTCATTATTTTTATTTTATTTTCATTGCTTTTATTTTAGAATAATTTATTAATTTAAATGTAACATTTTTGTGATTTAATTTTTTGTGTTTTATTTTCATTGTTTTCATTTCAAAATGATTTATTAATTTGAATGATTATTTATTTATTTATTTAATTTTGATTGTTTTAATTTGTAAATGATTCATTCATTTTAATTTGACATTTTTATGATCTGTGTTTCATTTTGATGATAATATTCTAAAGTGATCTATTACTTTTAATTTGGCATTTGTATGTGTTTTATTTTGATTGTTTTTACAATTATTATTATTTCTGATGTCTTTAATTATTAGCGTATTAACACCAGTTTGGGACAGTGTGGTCTACACTATCAATATACACCACGACCCTCATTCCCTCATTCCCATGGATCATTGGATCTTGGAAGCGTGCGGTTGGATACGCGGACACACGTGTTGGGGGGAGAGGTGTGTCTGTACCTGCTTCATAGGTGGTGGCGTGAGCCGTCATACTCCATGTGCTGGACTTGCGGCCTTTGGTCACCATGACCGAGAACTCGTACATGGTGTTGGGCTTCAGAGCCGTGACGGTGTGGCTGAGAGCCGTCGTGTCTGCCGACTGACCACAACACACACACACACACACACACACACACACACGATTCTTTAAGATGTGTCGCACAAACAAAAGGTTGTGTACTTTGATTCCTAATCCGCTCACCTTGTATTTGCCGCTGGTGGAGTGGCTGGTCTTCCACTTGACGGAGTAGTAGCGCACTTCAGACGACTTCTGGTTCTTGGGGATGGAGTTGTCGGCCCAGCTGACCCGCACCGAGTCGGAGGTGAGCGGCACGGCCTGGACACCTACGGGAGGAATCATGGGCGTGGAGGTGTCTGGGACAGGGGTGGGGAATTTATCAAACAGATGGAACAGATCGTCATCGGATGGGTCTGAGGGGTCTGCGGCGTCACGCATTTCATGACCGAGAGCAAATCATGAGTGACCAGAGATGAGAGCGGACAGGAGGAATAAAGGAGGGAAATGGAGTGACAGAGAGAGACAAAAGAAGAACGTTGAGCTCTAGATAGTGACAAACAGCTAAAGGTGAAGGGAAACACCGCAAAAGTGGTAACCTGCAATGAAGACATGAGTTGTGTTGGTGTCAACTGATGCATTTGGCTTGATTTAGTCACATTACTATTACTTCCTCACTCGAACGTCGCTTTGGGTAAAAGCGTCTGCTGAAGGACTAAATGCAAATGCATATGAAATAATAGGTTTAATTTTAGATGTTACACTATCAAGAAATCTTTCAGGTTCATGTCCAGGTGCTCATCGCAGTTTCTTCGGAGTTAACTGAGACACTTCTACACCCGTTTCTTTCTTCTTCAGTGCACTATTTTTAGGTTACCATTTTTTAGTGCGCAGGTGAATCTCGGCGAACACGAACCGTATTTCAACACAAAATCAACAGACACACTGTTAACAATTTCCCTGTATTTTTACAGTACAGCACTGGCAGCACGGTTGCCAGAAGTTACTGTATTTTCATATTCAGTAAACGTGCTGTAATGTAATTTACAGTGCTGTAACGCTGCAAAACAGCATTTTACTGTATTTTTACAGCATTTTCTAATTTTAGTCTGCTTCTGCTGTAATTAATAACACAGTATTGCACTGTTGGTTTTTACAGTAATGTGCTGCTAAATCTACAGCGACATTATCAGTGCATTGAGACTTTTTTTTCACGAGTTTGTGATTGAAGACGATTTTTTTCCGACTCGTTTTAAGCTCAAACTCACTTCATTTTGATGATTTCTCATTCACGAGTTCACACTTACCAATAATCAGATAGGGAATTAGTATGCATATTTGGCGTGCTGTCCGAGGAGAGGGCTCCGAGCTCGGTATTGGGCCCGAGCCCAGAGTACTCCCCCCGTATCTGGTTTAGGAAGTAACCAGGCAAGTGTGAGGAGACGGGGTGGTGGAGGGATGCTGAAACTGTCCAAAAGCATAGGTGAGTCGACTGCATCGATATATATGGGTTTCTGCTCATGCTGATTTGGGCAGGCATGTTGATTGCTGATTAATGGCAGCTGGCTGGAGTGATGTGATGATTAGCTAGATCATTAGAACGTGTTCCTCCCGAATTTTGTTAATAAAACATCATTTAATGTCTTCAGTCGTTTCTTGATTTAAGAGCGTTGAGATGTTTGTGCTGGAAACTCTGAGGAGGAACATCGTGTTCTCGGTGTGAAAGATAATCATGCACAAAAATATTCACGCTAAATACAGTGTGTTTCTTTTGATTCTGCGGTGAAATATGAGTGTTGTCCGCGAGATTCTCCACGTAAAGACGGTAAATCTACAGTCTCACAGAGGAAAGACAGTCAAGAAACACACAAACATCTCCAGAGTCACTCATCATCCTCATCATCATCATCATCATCATCATCAGCTGAGATCACGATGTGTTTCACTGTAACATTTCAAAGTGTTTCCTTGTATCAGGTGGTACAACCACATATTTCTAAATATATCTATATCTATATCTAGCCATACTTGAAAGGAGCTGATTTATCAGTATTGGTCAGATATCCACAGCTCTTTCCCTCAGTGATCTCCAGATCTCCTCTGGATGTTGCAGTGATTGTCAGTCGATGATGAAATATTTCAGTGGACATTTGAGAAGTTTTTCAATCATCTCAACAGCTTTAAAACTATAGATATTTATAAAATTTGTTTATATATATATATATTCAAACACAACATTATGCCAAAGCATTTCATCTTGAGTTTCTTATTAAAAACAATATAAGGCTGAATCCGAATCCTCCATCCCCTCGGAGAGGCTCGTCCGGACCAGGTCCAGAACTCTTGCTCTGTCCACTACACTCAGATCTTCACCTCTTCCACTCTTCCTTTCCTTCTCATTACACCCTCTCCTCCACCCACACCACTTTATTTTCCACTTCTCTTGCTCTATTTATACTTTCCCTTTTATATTTTCCCCATCATCTCCTGCAATCGACCCTTCGCAAACAGTTTGATTGACAGGCGATCTGACCAATCAGAACCCCGTCAAAGCGGTCAGGGGAGTCAGTAGATGAACGTTGGTTGAAACAACATTCCTTCTGATGTTCATTCATGTTTATCTGATGCTGTAAATGAACTAGTGAGAAGAGATGATGGAGGAGCGACACATTAAACACACACTAGACGCTGTTTACTGATTCAACTGTTTCATTCGTTGTCAGTGTCTCTTTGCTCCTCGATGTATTTTTCACCGCGTGAGAACGTGATGTGTGGCGTGAGAGCGCATAGCAACAGTAACTAGAGGGGGCGGGGCTTTGCTATTCAGCGTTGTGACTGGTCAGATCGCCTGTTTCTGAAGCGTCAATTGTCTTTATTTACGCACCCTCAAATTATCCCAAACCTGTTTGAGTTTCTGTCTTCTGTTGAACACAGAAGATGTTTTGAAGAATGTTGGAGATCTTTAATGTGTGTGGTGACTCATCTCTTCACACTAGTTCATTTACAGCATCAGATAAACATGAATGAACATCAGAAGGAATGTTGTTTCAACCAACGTTCATCTACTGACTCCCCTGACCGCTTTGACGGGGTTCTGATTGGTCAGATCGCCTGTCAATCAAACTGTTTGCGAAGATTCAATTACAAAGTGTCCAGACTGTTTTGAGAACAGTGATCCGAGTTTGGAGAAATGTGTCAAATCAATCGAGAAAAACTGTAAATGATACTTTAAACGTAACTTTTCGGAACATTCTGAAACGTTCCCGTAACGTTTGCAAAATGATAAAACTGACGGTTCCTTCCAGCGAACAGGAAACGTTCTGAACAAACGTTCATCCAGCAACGTTAATAGAACGTTGGTTCAGAGGGATCTATGCCGTTAAAATGAATGCCCAAAGTAACAAACCAAAAAACCCGAACACGAGCCGTTTCTCCGGTCGTGACTGAAGGTTTGTGATCACGTGACGTCACTGCAACGGACACGATTTCCTCCGGCGACCCACCTGACATGGATCGGGTCACGGCGCTCTCGTAGAGAGGAACTCCTTCACCGGCGTTGTTGAAGGCCTTCAGAGAGATCACGTAATGAGAGCTGGGCTCTGCAAACACACACAACGGGACTTTAATCTCGAGAGAAAAACGTTTAAATCAAGGCCTGAAGAAATATGGATGATAACAGCAACAACAACATCTGCACACGAGCGCCGCTCGACTCTTCCTTCATCGATCGAGGCTTTGAAACATTCATCCGTTTGTATCTGAGTGAACAAAGAAAGAGAAGATGCTCTTTTCCTCTTTCCATGCGTTTCTCTTTTTCCTTCTGGGCAGCCGCTCTCGACGGTTCAATATCGCTGCCATGGTAACCTGTGGATTTCATGTGAAATATTGAAAAGGACACGGCCTTATTTTTGTCCAGAATGGAGGTAAGAGGAGGCCAGATCAGCCGGGCAGAAAGACTCCAGCGGTTAGAGAACAAAAGACGGTCACGGACGTGTCGCGCGCTCCTCGTGACATCAGGGTAATCGCAGGAAAATAGAATAAATAACACGCGTTTGATCCCGAACAAACTCTCATTACATATTCATGATCTCCGAACTAACCGCGCCTTCTCATGAATATTCAAATGTGGTTGCGTGTTTGGTCACGCGGGCGGAATGTAATTCGCACCTCACTCGTTTTCATGTCAGTTGCCCGTGAATAAAACATCGTGATGAATAAACGAACGGGAATCCAATTTAAAAGTCATTTCATTAAACGAATTCACTTTTAATAACAATCGCCGCTTTGCACATTCGTGATGATGAAAAGACGAAGAGTCCAGTTGATTTCAAGTTTTTATCTCCTAATTATTATTGTGTGAAAACAATTCGCATAATTTCACATTTTTATCTCATAATTACAACTTTTTATGTCCTCATTTTATCTCATAAGCATCCTTGAGTTTGGGAACGGCAAAATTACACTTTTTATGTCATAATTGACAGTGTAAATTATTTTGACTTTTTATCTCACAATTATGACAGTGTCTCAAAATTCTGATTTTTTATCTCATAATTTGATCTCATAAGCATCCTTCAGTTTGGGAATGGCAAAATTACACTTTTTATTATTATTATTCTTATTGATTTCAAGTTTTTTATCTCATAACTACATTTTATCTCCTAATTATATCTTTGTCAAAACAATTCTCATAATTTAAAATTTTTATCTCATAATTTTGACTTTTTATCTCATAATAAGCATCCTTGAGCTTGGGAACGGCAAAATGAAACTTTTATTATTATTATTGATTTCAAATTTTTATCTCATAATTGACTTAGTGTGTGAAAAATTTGACTTTCTATCTCTTACTTACAACTTTTTATCTCATAATTATGACAGTGTTTCAAAATTCTGACTTTTTATCTCATAATTTGATCTCATGAGCATCCTTGAGCTTGGGAATGGCAAAATTACACTTTTTATTATTATTATTATTATTATTATTATTATTGATTTCAAGTTTTTATCTCATAACTACATTTTATCTCCTAATTATGTCTTTGTCAAAACAATTCTCATAATTTAAAATTTTTATCTCATAATTTTGACTTTTTATCTCATAATAAGCATCCTTGAGCTTGGGAACGGCAAAATCAAACTTTTTATTATTATTATTATTATTATTATTGATTTCAAGTTTTTATCTCATAACTACATTTTATCTCCTAATCATGACTTTGCCAAAAAAGAAATCTCATAATTACAACTTTTATCTCCTCGTTGACTTAGTGAGTCAAAAAACGAGGGGTTTGTGTCTTGTTTTCCGACTGCATTCAAGTCTTAATATCTATGGTGTTGCTCCTCACCGAGGTTCTCGATGGAGTAGTAGCGCTGTTTGCTGTCCACCCTCACGGTCTCGGCGTACGGGCTGCCCACGCCGTAGCCGATGATGTACCCCCGCACTAAGATGTTGGGGTTGAGCGGCGGCGTCCAGCTCATGATGATGCTGTTGGGCAGCGGACGCACGTGGAGAGAGCTCGGCTGGTTCGGCACTTGAGTTTCTGCATCAGAGAGAAAACAGACATTCATCTCCAGTCACAAATCCACACGCAAAACGACAATAACGAGTCTGACTCGGATCGCCGCGCGCCGTTATCCTCCTCACGCTCGTCTCTCGCTCAGAGTGTGTGCGGCCGGTGTGTTCTCCGACATCAAGGCTTGCTTTCATAATTGTCTTTCCCTCAGGCTGTTATTGGGAACCACAGAGAATCTCTGATTAATGAGACCGAACCAGAGTGAAGTTCGAGCAGGTGCGGATCAACGTTTGATCCGCAGAAGGAAACACGAATCGCTCAAAGCTGACATTCTCGCGCGGAACAAAGTCTTCAAAGCGCTCCGTTACAGCGGACGATTGGGGCGTTCCGCGTCGAGTTGAAAGACGTTGTAAATGTCAAATACATCTTCGTCTGTTGCGCTTTTAACTTGCGTCGGCTCCGCCCGCTCAGAGTTAACTCAGACGCGCCCAAGCCAGACGTATCGATTCTCCGCTTAGAGCGTTTCCTCTCCCGAGCTCCTGTCTCAATCCGCACGCGCACTGTCCAGGGACTCGGACGCTTCGAGGCCGGTTTCACGGACACATTCATCCTGGAATGTTTGCTCACTAGACATTCCTCGGTTCAGGTCTCTGAATCCCAGTGTTTACTGAACGCTCACGGAAGCACAAAACATGCGTCTGTCAATCAACAGTGACATGAAACATTGAAAATATGTCATGCCAAGACGAAACTGATTTAAAATTATGACATGAGTCAAGAGACAATTATGTTGAAATTATGGCTCAACTCAAATATATTATATATTTCATTATATTTCATCATTTTGACTTTTTAATTGTATTATTCTTACTAAGTCATACTTATAACACAATTTCAACTTTTTATCTCATAATTATGACAGTGTCGCAAAATTCTGACTTTTTATCTCATCATTTTATCTCGAAGCATCCTTGAGCTTGGGAATGGCAAAATTCAACTTTTTATATTTATTATTATTAATTTTAACTTTTTCATTTCATAATTGACAGTGTAAAGTGTTTTGACTTTTAATCAAATAATTATACATTTTTTTTCTCAAAATTACAACTTTATTTCATAATTGACTTAGTGTGTCAAAAAATTTACTTTTTATCTCTTAATTACAGCTTTTATCTCATTATGACAGTGTGTCATAACTTTGACTTTTTATCTCATAAGCGTCCCTGAGCTTGGGAATGGCAAAATTAAACTTATTATTATTATTAATTTTGACTTTTTTATTTCATAATTGACAGTGTAAAGTATTTTGACTTTTAATCTAATAATTATACATTTTTATCTCATAATTATGACTTTCTCAAAATTCTGACTTTTTATCTCACAATTCAAACTTTTTATCTCATAATTACATTTTATCTCGTAATTATGACTGTCAAAACAAATTCTCATAATTTCACATTTTATCTCTTAATTACAGCTTTTATCTCATTATGACAGTGTGTCATAACTTTGACTTTTTATCTCATAATAAGCATCCTTGAGCTTGGGAATGGCAAAATTAAACTTTTTATTATTATTATTACTGAGTTCAAGTTTTTATCTCATAATTGACTCAGTGTGACATAAATTGGACTTTATATCTCATAATTACAACTTTTTATGTCATAATTACAACTTTATTTCATAATTACATTTTATCTCGTAATTATGACTGTCAAAACAAATTCTCATCATTTCACATTTTTATCTCATAATTGACTTAGTGTGTCAAAAAATGTACTTTTTATCTCATTATGACAGTGTGTCATAACTTTGACTTTTTATCTCATAATAAGCATCCTTGAGCTTGGGAATGGCAAAATTAAACTTTTTATTATTATTATTATTATTATTATTATTGATTTCAAGTTTTTTAGCAAATAATTGACTTATTGTGTCAAAAATGTGACTTTCTATCTCATAACTACAACTTTTTATCTCATAATTATTTCATGCCATAATTGGGAACGCGGGTTGAGACGGTGCGAATGCGAAGAGATCTCAAACCGCTGTCGTGTTTGACACACGTTTGAATCACTGCTTCGAAACGAACGATTCAAGCTTGACGAAGCGGCGTTTCCAAAGCGTCCATCCATATTTACTGGCACCGAACCCCTGGAAAAGCAAAACAGACCGGCCAAACCCCTCAGGCCGGTTCAAAGCGCCCGGAATTGTGTGTGCAGCCGCATTCACCGTCCAGGTCATTCTCCGGCGTCTCGGCCGTGTGCCACTCGCTGCTGGGACCCGTGCCATTGACCGTCATCGCGGCCACTTGGAAGCTGTACTGGCTGCCTTTCTCCAACCCTGTCAGACAATAAACAAAGAGCGGCAGTCAGAGGAACGGAAAATAAGGTGTGTGTGTGTGTGTGTGTGTGTGAGCGATTATTATTTGCGATTCTAATTAGTAAGCAGCAATCAGCGAAGGCGGCGAGGTAAACAAGGTCTCCAAACCTCATCTAAACAGATCAGGATGCATTTCCATCACGGCTAAAGATAAAAAAACGCAATTATGATAGCAGGGCGCTGTCATCCCTGAATACCCCGGAGTGTCGGGAATTAGCATAACACACTCCAACGGCACTGTGAAATCAATCCCTTCGGAAATAGCTACTTAGCAAGATATCCATCAAGGGAATAATGGAAATGAATATGATTTTCCAATAAATTCAGAAATCCTATTCAAATAAACACACATCTGCGCTTGCCGAAGCCCCGGAGGACGACAAATCCGGTGCGATGTGTGTCGACTTCTTAAACGTGCAGTGAAACAATGTGGGAAATAAGGGAATGTGGAGGGAAGTTGGGCTGCGTGGGGTCGGTCGGACGCACCGGTGAAGAGGTACCACAGGTTGTTGGGTTCGACGGCCTCCTGTTCACCCCGCCGGCCCGTTTTGCGATGGCGGATCTTATATCCGGTGATGAATCCGTTCTGCGTGTTGGACGGCGGCGGCTGCCAGCTCACCTTGATGCTCTGAGACACGGAGAGACATTCCTCCACGTGAATACAACATTGCAAATCAATCACATCTGCAATAGATGCTTTATTTGATCAAAAATACAGTAAAAATAGTGAAATATTATTATAAAGTAAATCATCTGTTTTCGATGTGAATATATAGTCAAATACAATTTATATCCAGTGATCAAAGCTGAATGTTCAGCATCATTCCTCCAGTCGTCAGAGTCACATGACCCTTCAGGAATCATTCTGATAGGATGATTTGCGACATTTATGATTATCGATGTTGAAACTGCGAAACATTGTATTTTTCAGGATTCTTTGATGAGTAGAATGTTCCAAAGAATTTATTTATTAAACATTATAAATGTCTTTACTGTCGCTTTTGATCCATTTAATGCATCCTTGATGAATAAAAATTTGATTTTTATCTCATAATTATGACTTAGTATCTCTCAATTTCACCTTTGTATCTGTTATGAGTGTCAATTTAAACGTTTTATCTCATAATTGACTTCTCATCATTTTGAATTTTCTCTCAATTATCTCATAATCATGACATAGTGTGTCATAATTTGGACTTTATCTCACAATTTCAACGTTTAATCTCATAATTGTTTTATCATAATTCATTTAGTTTGTCATAATTTAGACTTATCTCATCATTTAAATTTTTTATCTCATAATAATCACATTTCCGACTTTTTATGACAATTTCAAACATCTATATCAATTATGTCTGCGAATTTGACCTTTTATCTCATAATTTCAACTTTTTCTGTCATAATTATGACTCACTGTATCATAATTTCAACCTTTCATGCCACGATTAGAAACGCCACACGCCGCTGACAAACAGCGTGAATGTGAAGATTCAGCAGAAACAGGTGTAGTGTTTGAATCACTGATTCGAAACCAATGATTCACGAAGGTTTGAAAGCTTGACGAAGCAGCGTTTCCAAAGCGTCCATCAATATTTACTAGTGCTGAACCCCTCGAAAACGATACGATGATTTGCTGCTCAAGAAACATTTATGATTATTATCAGTGTTGAAAACAGTCATATTTCTGTGGAAACTGTGAAACATTTGATTTTTCAGGATTCTTTGATAAATAGAAAGTTCAAAAGAACCGCATTTATTTGAAATAGAATCTTCTGTAACATTATAAATGTCTTTACGGTCACTTTTGATCCATTTAATGTGTCGTTGATGAATACACTCGAAAAAATATTTCAGTCTAAACAGAAGTTTTATGTAATTTAATTACATAGCAATTTTCCATCCATTTGGATGACATAGTTTTAACATAAACAAACCAATAAACTTCATGTGATTTATATTTGTCAGTCATACGTAAATGAAATAGGTAAGATTTATGTAATAGTTCACAGAAAATGGTACAATAAAGTAGCGTTGAAGCAGCGTCAGAGTTAATGAGATCATTAAGTGATGATTGAGCATTAATGATGAACGCCTGCTGTTAACAAGCAGAATCACTGAAGGACAGAGAAACACAAGAAGTGATGATTGAGCATTAATGATGAACGCCTGCTGCTAACAAGCAGAATCACTGAGGGACAGAGAAACACAAGAAGTGATGATTGAGCATTAATGATGAACGCCTGCTGTTAACAAGCAGAATCACTGAGGGACAGAGAAACACAAGAAGTGATGATTGAGCATTAATGATGAACGCCTGCTGTTAACAAGCAGAATCACTGAGGGACAGAGAAACACAAGAAGTGATGATTGAGCATTAATGATGAACGCCTGCTGTTAACAAGCAGAATCACTGAAGGACAGAGAAACACAAGAAGTGATGATTGAGCATTAATGATGAACGCCTGCTGTTAACAAGCAGAATCACTGAAGGACAGAGAAACACAAGAAGTGATGATTGAGCATTAATGATGAACGCCTGCTATTAACAAGCAGAATCACTGAGGGACAGAGAAACACAAGAAGTGATGATTGAGCATTAATGATGAACGCCTGCTGTTAACCAGCAGAATCACTGAAGGACAGAGAAACACAAGAAGTGATGATTGAGCATTAATGATGAACGCCTGCTGTTAACAAGCAGAATCACTGAGGGACAGAGAAACACATGAAGTGATGATTGAGCATTAATGATGAACGCCTGCTGTTAACAAGCAGAATCACTGAAGGACAGAGAAACACAAGAAGTGATGATTGAGCATTAATGATGAACGCCTGCTGTTAACAAGCAGAATCACTGAAGGACAGAGAAACACAAGAAGTGATGATTGAGCATTAATGATGAACGCCTGCTGTTAACAAGCAGAATCACTGAAGGACAGAGAAACACAAGAAGTGATGATTGAGCATTAATGATGAACGCCTTCTGTTAACCAGCAGAATCACTGAGGGACAGAGAAACACAAGAAGTGATGATTGAGCATTAATGATGAACGCCTGCTGTTAACAAGCAGAATCACTGAAGGACAGAGAAACACAAGAAGTGATGATTGAGCATTAATGATGAACGCCTGCTGTTAACAAGCAGAATCACTGAAGGACAGAGAAACACAAGAAGTGATGATTGAGCATTAATGATGAACGCCTGCTGTTAACAAGCAGAATCACTGAAGGACAGAGAAACACAAGAAGTGATGATTGAGCATTAATGATGAACGCCTTCTGTTAACCAGCAGAATCACTGAGGGACAGAGAAACACAAGAAGTGATGATTGAGCATTAATGATGAACGCCTGCTGTTAACCAGCAGAATCACTGAAGGACAGAGAAACACAAGAAGTGATGATTGAGCATTAATGATGAACGCCTGCTGTTAACAAGCAGAATCACTGAGGGACAGAGAAACACAAGAAGTGATGATTGAGCATTAATGATGAACGCCTGCTGTTAACAAGCAGAATCACTGAAGGACAGAGAAACACAAGAAGTGATGATTGAGCATTAATGATGAACGCCTGCTGCTAACAAGCAGAATCACTGAGGGACAGAGAAACACAAGAAGTGATGATTGAGCATTAATGATGAACGCCTGCTGTTAACAAGCAGAATCACTGAGGGACAGAGAAACACAAGAAGTGATGATTGAGCATTAATGATGAACGCCTGCTGTTAACAAGCAGAATCACTGAGGACAGAGAAACACAAGAAGTGATGATTGAGCATTAATGATGAACGCCTGCTGTTAACAAGCAGAATCACTGAAGGACAGAGAAACACAAGAAGTGATGATTGAGCATTAATGATGAACGCCTGCTGTTAACAAGCAGAATCACTGAAGGACAGAGAAACACAAGAAGTGATGATTGAGCATTAATGATGAACGCCTGCTATTAACAAGCAGAATCACTGAGGGACAGAGAAACACAAGAAGTGATGATTGAGCATTAATGATGAACGCCTGCTGTTAACCAGCAGAATCACTGAAGGACAGAGAAACACAAGAAGTGATGATTGAGCATTAATGATGAACGCCTGCTGTTAACAAGCAGAATCACTGAGGGACAGAGAAACACATGAAGTGATGATTGAGCATTAATGATGAACGCCTGCGGTTAACAAGCAGAATCACTGAAGGACAGAGAAACACAAGAAGTGATGATTGAGCATTAATGATGAACGCCTGCTGTTAACAAGCAGAATCACTGAAGGACAGAGAAACACAAGAAGTGATGATTGAGCATTAATGATGAACGCCTTCTGTTAACCAGCAGAATCACTGAGGGACAGAGAAACACAAGAAGTTATGATTGAGCATTAATGATGAACGCCTGCTGTTAACAAGCAGAATCACTGAAGGACAGAGAAACACAAGAAGTGATGATTGAGCATTAATGATGAACGCCTGCTGTTAACAAGCAGAATCACTGAAGGACAGAGAAACACAAGAAGTGATGATTGAGCATTAATGATGAACGCCTGCTGTTAACAAGCAGAATCACTGAAGGACAGAGAAACACAAGAAGTGATGATTGAGCATTAATGATGAACGCCTGCTGTTAACCAGCAGAATCACTGAAGGACAGAGAAACACAAGAAGTGATGATTGAGCATTAATGATGAACGCCTGCTGTTAACAAGCAGAATCACTGAAGGACAGAGAAACACAAGAAGTGATGATTGAGCATTAATGATGAACGCCTGCTGTTAACAAGCAGAATCACTGAAGGACAGAGAAACACAAGAAGTGATGATTGAGCATTAATGATGAACGCCTGCTGTTAACAAGCAGAATCACTGAAGGACAGAGAAACACAAGAAGTGATGATTGAGCATTAATGATGAACGCCTGCTGTTAACAAGCAGAATCACTGAAGGACAGAGAAACACAAGAAGTGATGATTGAGCATTAATGATGAACGCCTGCTGTTAACAAGCAGAATCACTGAGGGACAGAGAAACACAAGAAGTGATGATTGAGCATTAATGATGAACGCCTGCTGTTAACCAGCAGAATCACTGAAGGACAGAGAAACACAAGAAGTGATGATTGAGCATTAATGATGAACGCCTGCTGTTAACAAGCAGAATCACTGAGGGACAGAGAAACACAAGAAGTGATGATTGAGCATTAATGATGAACGCCTGCTGTTAACCAGCAGAATCACTGAAGGACAGAGAAACACAAGAAGTGATGATTGAGCATTAATGATGAACACCTGCTGTTAACAAGCAGAATCACTGAAGGACAGAGAAACACAAGAACTACAACTGATGAAATCAACTGAAGATAAAAGACATTCAATCTCTCACTATTCATATACTATTACATAAATCTATTTCATTCACGTATGACTGACGAATATGAATCACATGAAGTTGATAAGTTTGTTCATGTTAAAACGATGTCATCCAAATGGATGGAAAATTGCTATGTAATTAAATTACATTATTAATGTAAAAATATTATTTTCTTTCTTTAAAAACATGTTTGAACGATAGTGTGCATCATAACTATAAGACGAATAATAATTATCCTTTATAATAAAAATTCTCAAGCGGTTTCTGGCATGAGTTTATAATATGACTGAGAAACAGCATGTTCACTGGTTGCTGAGAGTTTTCCACCATCTGTATTCTGTATGTTTACTCATTAATTTTGCAACCAAATACATTTATTGTGGTGTAAAGCAGAGAAAGGAATGAATCGATTTTGACAGGGTCTTTAGTACGAGCACAACAGCTGCGGTCCAAAGATATCATGTCAACACAACCTCTACTAGTTCTCCAAACCCGAGTCACCAACGAGTTAACGGAGCAGAATTCCCATCCACAGATTCATTAACCTTCATAAACGGCAGCGCGGCTCGTCTGCGCAGGAATGCGATCATATGCTCAGTGCCACTGCAGCCGTGCCATCTGTGCCCGTTAACATGCAAATAAACCAATTAAAATTCACACCACACCGCTGCCAACCGCAACACGTCCATCCCGGTTTAGCCGCATCGCCTCTGTCTCACACGAGCGCTAACTCTCGCCAACCCCGCGCCAGCGTGAGCCGGCCGTCTCCTCCACGCCTTCACCGTGTTCCACGCGCGACGCTCGCTGCAGTAACGCCGCGGCTGCATTCATTAGCATTTGTTGGCACTTGTTCCTGGGTTTGGGAGGGTAATCTTAATTGATTACAGCTCGGCTCAGTGTGTGTGTGTGTGTGTGTGTGTGTGTGAGAGAGAGAGAGAGAGAGAGATAATGGCAGTAGCTGAGGATTGTTGTTTTGGCCCGTCATTGTGTTAATTATCCTGTGTAGAACCGGAGAAACAACTCACAGCAATGTGTTGCTGCACAGATCTGTGTGAGTGTGTGTGTGTGTGTGTGCGTGTGTGTGTGCGTTTGGATGTTCATTTTGTCAGCTGTTTTCAATATAGTCTTTGTCCTGTGTTAAATATCAATTCGTATTATATTTCTATCATATTTGTCATATTTTTAATCAGAAATGAAGTGACAGGTAATAAGTAGCGGCCAAAAGCGATGCAGCTGAAAAAATTCAGATCTTCAGCCTTTATTCAAATATTATTAGAAGTGTGATGAACATTTCGCGATCATATTGTGCAGTTGTGCTCAGAGTCGATGGTTTTATTTGTGAATAACTCAATGAATGTGTGTTTTACAGTGGGTACGGAAAGTATTCAGAGCCCCTTGAATTTTTCACTCTTTGTTATATTGCAGCCATTTGCTAAAATCATTTAAGTTCATTGTTTTCCTCATTAATGTACACACAGCACCCCATATTGACAGAAAAACACAGAATTCTTGACATTTTTGCGGATTTATTAAAAAAGAAAAACTGAAATATCACATGGTCCTCAGTATTCAGAGCCTTTGCTGTGACGCTCATATATTTAACTCAGGTGCTGTCCATTTCCTCTGATCATCCTTGAGATGGTTCTACACCTTCATTTGAGTCCAGCTGTGTTTGATTATACTGATTGGACTTGATCAGGAAAGCCACACACCTGTCTATATAAGACCTTACAGCTCACAGCGCATGTCAGAGCAAATGAGAATCATGAGGTCTAAGGAACTGCCTGAAGAGCTCAGAGACAGAATTGTCTGGCACAGATCTGGCCAA
>CM074283.1:31945733-31948233 GCA_037194245.1 Opsariichthys bidens
ATAACACAAAATGCAGTATTTAAATGAAGGTTGTTATTCTTAAGGTTAAACAGAATTCAAACCTACATGTCCCTGTGTGAAAACGTGTTAAAACACAACTGTGGTCCAGTTTCTCCAGGTCTGATCACTGCCACACCTGCTCTCCATCAAGAAATCACTTCAATAGGACCTTCCTGACAATCTTCAAAAGATAGACATCATGATCCAAAGAAATTCAGGAACAAATGAGAATTAAATAATTGAGATCTATCAGTCAGGAAAAGGTAATAAAGACATTTCTAAAGCTCCGGTGAACCACAGTGAGAGTTATCATCCACAAATGGAGAAAACGTGGAACAGTGGTGAACCTTCTCAGGAGTGGCTGGCCGAGAGTGCGGCGACGACTCATCCAAGAGGTCACAGAAGACCCACAACAACATCCAAAGAACGGCTGACCTTAACTAAGGCCTGAGTTCATGACTCCACCATGAGAAAGAGACTGGGCAAAATGGTTCCAAGACGAAAACCACTGCTGAGCAAAAACAACATTAAGGCTCGTCTCATTTTTGCCAGAAAACATCTTGATGATCTTTTGTGAAAATAGTCTGTGGACTGACAGGACAAAAGTTGAACTTAGTTGAAGGTGTGTGTCCCATTACATCTGCCGTAAAAGTTACAGCATTTCAGAAAAAGAACATCATACCAACAGTGAAATATGGTGGTGGTAGTGTGACGGTCTGGGGCTGTTTTGCTGCTTCAGGACCTGGAAGACTTGCCGTGATCAATGGAACTATGAATTCTGCTGAAGGAGGATGTCCGGCCATCTGTTCGTGACCTCAAGCTGAAGCGAACTTGGGTTCTGCAGCGGGACAACGATCCAAAACACACCAGCAAGTCCACCTCTGAATGGCTGAAGAAAAACAAAATGAAGACTTTGGAGTGGCCTCTCTCTTTGGAGAGGCAGTTCATGCTCGAAAACCCTCCAATGTGGCTGAATTACAACAATTCTGCAAAGATGAGCGGGCCAAAACTCCTCCGCAGCGCTGGAACACGCTCACTGCAAGTTATGGCAAACACTTGATTGCAGGGAGGGTGGAACAACCAGTTGTTAGGTTTAGGGGGCAAACACTTTTTCACACAGGGACATGTAGGTTTGGATTTTGTTGTTCCTTAATAATAACCCTAACCTTCATTGAAAAACTGATCTGAAACATTTAAGTGAGACAAACATGCAAAATGAGAACACTTGAAAACACTCAAACAAGAAATCAGGAAGGGGGCAAACACTTTTTCACACCACTGTATATATATATATAGACTGTATCTCTGAGCCATAACAGAGTTTACATTTTTCGATGTTATAACAATCACACAGCTGAGATCTGTGCACTGTATGTATCCGGACAAGTTTGGATATAATTCTAGCGTCAGTGAACGAACAGAGCTCTCGATCTTACCGTCTGAGAGAGTCGTGATGAGCGTGTCCTGGTCGGAGACGCCGGGACCGTGTCGGTTCACCGCCAGCACTCGCAGAGAGTATTCGGTGAACTTCTTCAGCCCCTCCATTCTGTAGCTCTGACCGACAACCTCCACGTTCTGACGAGAGAAAGACACACTTCGTTGAGCAGCTCTCATCACGGTGTGACACGAGTCCCATCAAATCAAAAAGGACAATTCCTGTATTTTTACAGACTATTGTAGTGTTTATTATAAAGGATTTATTGTGTTTCAAATTCATGTTCCTCATAATCCTGAATCAGCATCTCTTCTCTGATGACGAGGGCGGGGCCACCTGTCACTCACACGAGATCCACCAATAGCAAACCACCGCCATCCAATCAACTCCAGACAGACACAATCAAGCCCCGCCCACATTTGCTCTAGTTTCAGAAGCGTTTCACTCAGACACAATAGAGACGAAAACAAGCAGTTTTTCATGTCGACTTTAAGCTGTCAGTCTCGAGGGGTTTATGCTAATGAGCCTGCACTAAGCCCCGCCTTAGAAACATTACCGAAAACTTCCTAGCACACTGTAAAAAAAATATTTTTCTGAATGATGTAAATAAAACAAAGATTAACGGAGTACATTTTTCAAGAAAATACTATTTCAGTTTTCTCATTTATAAGCGATTTCTGAATGAAAATAATTTCTTACGCTAGCAAGTCTTTTCTAATGTGAGAATAAAATAATAAAAATAAAATCATTTATTATAAAAATAATATATATATATATATATATAAATAAACTAATAAACTGCGTTTTAAAAACGCAATAAACAGGTTTATATGTTTATCGATCAATCAATCAATCAATCCAGTGTTTCAATCTCATACATTTAAACTAATTAAATATTGCTCTTTTAATAAAGATACACATATTTTAACTGAATACAGACAATAAATGCATTTTGAAAGTATGATTATTGAAACAAAAATATAAAAAAGTTAATAAAGTTTCTGTTTTCTGACCGGTTTCATTTATGCATGACATTCTGTAAAGTTTATTAGTTTGTTTTTGTGA
>CM074283.1:31958233-31973233 GCA_037194245.1 Opsariichthys bidens
AAAATTAAAATTATATCATTAATTACTCACCCTGATGTCATTCCAAACCCATAAGACCACCGTTCAACGTCAGAACACAAGTTAAGATATTTTTGCTTGAATCTGAGAGTAATGTCCAGAAACGTAGCAAGGAAATTGGTAAAATAATCCATGTAACATCAAGGGTTCAACCGTATTTTTACGAAGGAACAAAAATAACGATTTTATTCCACATTTTCGTGTCTACTGTTTCTCTTATGGATGTGCATTCACAACAGTACATGACGCAAGGGAATCACGCCCTTGCGTCATGTACTGTCGTGAACGCACGTCCACAAGAGAAATCATTCATAAGTGATTTCAATGGCCAGCATATTAATACTGCATATTAATAATGGCTCCCTGATGGTACAGTTTATATACAGGACAATTACCCAACAATTTAACTGTGAGAGAAATTGAGAGAAATCATATTTATTCCCTTTAGGGTTGCCATAGTACAAATCATTACCCTTCCGAATACCGTATATATCGGATTTGGGCACATCCCTACAGACACCAATAGAATACTGGTGCATCCCTAATTTTAGAAATATTCTGTTAGAAATGCTGAACTAATAAAACATAATTTTTGGCTTACTGAAACAACAACTTAGATGACACATACCAGCATTACTGGAGACTCCTGCAGCTCCAGCAAGAGCATCATCGTCAGAATCACTTTCTTCAGGATCACTGTCATCAGAATCCGTCATACTGATCTCATCTTCAATGAAAAATGAAATTCAGAACATGAAAAACATCTACTTCTGCATTCAGAAGTCAAATAACACAATCACACCCCGTTTGTGAAACATGCCAAATGACACTAACAGTGTCACCTGCAGTGAACAAGACATATTTCAGAGATGAGTTTCCTTTAACCTCCCTGTGAGTGTAAGACCAATGCAACCCACACTAGGATGGACGTACCTTCAATCTCAATGTCATCAAGCGATTTGCCTTGAAGATTAGCTTTGATATTTTAGCAAGCTGAGTAGTAGCTTCTGGCAGCCTGTAATAGTTGCGGTGGACGCGGACGTCATGTCCTAAGAAAGCCATCAAGAGTGGATGGTTCAACCTCACTAAGAGCCAAGAAAATATTAATTAGACATTTGTAACATTGAGGGAGGCAATGAATTGGTACAAGACAAATGTGGACAGCACCCTTAGTTCAAGCATTTCTGTGTATGAGAGAAACGGTGGTGATTTGAGACAGTGTCTGCGTTAGATATACAGCATGTGGCCAAGACTCACTTTTTACTCCCACAATAATGCAGAAAACATTATTAATATAAAATTATTATTCTGAGAGACAAATGTAATCTGTTCTACTCTTTAAGGACTAACACAATTATTCCAAGAACTTCTTGTATACCTTTATAGCTGCTGTGATTCTTCTCAGTTATCATAGTTAAAATAAGTTACGAATTAATTAAATAATACGCAATCTTGGAGAAAGTTATTTAAATTAAAAAAAGCAAAAAAAAAATAAAATTAAATGACAAAAATATGATAAAACTGCACAATATTGTACTATTACTGCCTGAAAGTCAATTTCAAACAAGGGGACTGAATTTTTACCAAATTCTATTACAAGATACATAATCAAAAGATAACAATTATACATTTTCAACATCATATACGGCCACAATGAGCTGTGAATGATCCGTGTTAAGCCTAATATTTCACATCCATGCAGCCTAATGTCATGGTAATAACTAGGGTCCTCATAAAACACGGTCCACATAATACAGGTGTAAATATACACACAATGTGACATCAAAACCATGTTCTTATGAGGGTCCTCATAAAACAAGGTCCTCGTAATACAGGTGTAAATATACACACAATGTGACATCAAAACCATGTTCTTATGAGGGTCCTCATAAAACAAGGTCCTCGTAATACAGGTGTAAATATACACACAATGTGACATCAAAACCATGTTCTTATGAGGGTCCTCATAAAACAAGGTCCTCGTAATACAGGTGTAAATATACACACAATGAGACATCAAAACCATGTTCTTATGAGGGTCCTCATAAAACAAGGTCCTCGTAATACAGGTGTAAATATACACAATGTGACATCAAAACCATGTTCTTTTGAGGGTCCTCATAAAACAAGGTCCTCGTAATACAGGTGTAAATATACACACAATGTGACATCAAAACCTGACATCAAAACCATGTTCTTATGAGGGTCCTCATAAAACAAGGTCCTCGTAATACAGGTGTAAATATACACACAATGTGACATCAAAACCATGTTCTTATGAGGGTCCTCATAAAACAAGGTCCCCGTAATACAGGTGTAAATATACACACAATGTGAAATACTGGAATGAACATGCATGTAATGCATAAGAAGTCACTAACATTTACATTAACTGAGGTAACAACTAAAGTTTAATACTTTTAATCTCTACTATAATCCAGTAAATCAGAATTGACAGTGTAGAGGTTTCAATACCGTGAAACGCCATGGCCACTCACCGTGAATCACCGTAATCGTATGTGATCTCTTCACCAGGACAGATGCTCCTTGTGGCAAATAAGCATAAGTGAGGTTTTCCATCCACAGAGATAGTCTTCATCCTGCTGTTTGGGTTAATATGGTCATCGTTTACAAGTCGCCCACAAGAACTGTCATCTCGGGCTGCATCGACACTAAACAAATGACAGACAATATCAGCACTGAAAACTTAGGACCAGCAGAAATCATATTCTTTGAGATCATCAATCATTTAACAGTCATCACCAAACTTTAAGAACACATAACGGATAATTTTAGCAAAACCTGTACTCTAACCACTGACATGTCCACGGCCACATTTTGAATCATGTAATTTAATTATCAATAAACATGTGCATCAAACATTTGTACATACCAGAGGAGTTTTCCGTTATAGTGAAACTCAAACATGAAAACTTTCAGTGCATCATGAAATATCTTTTGCCTCCGCACACATTCTTCTTTGGTGATGAGGTCGCCTCTGTATTCCAGCAGGAAGTCTCCTTTATCAAAATCAGTACAGCTGAACACACCTCTCCCTAAACAACAACCGAGAGGTAAAACCATCACTGAGAACAACATATAATGAAGCTGAGACAACTTTCTTACACAAGTCACTTTAATGGCATAGTTCAAGCAAAAAACTAAAAATTAAACAAAAAATTGTCATAATTTACTAACCATCAAATGGTTAGTAAACAATGACTTTTTTTTTTTTTAATTTTTATCAAATGGTTAGTGACATCTTTTGTGCCCAACAGAAGAAAGAAACTTATAGAGGTTTGAGAAAACTTGAGGATGACTAAATGATGACAAAATCTTCACTTCTGGGTGAACTATACCTTTAACTTGGCTCAACCAAAACATTTAACTCACCTTTAGAATCACTGATGAATCTGCCGTCAAGCCCATGTTTGTCTTTCTGCAGAAGTGAAAACTGTATGGCCTCCTCCATTGGCTTGATCTTTCTCCTTTGGCTTTTCACTTCAGCCATCATTTGCTTAATAATAATAATAATAATAACAATTGGATTCAATTTGACAATATTAAGTTTGTTTCTTTCAGCTTTAAAAATAATTATGACTGTTCTACTGGGACAGAATATGATGTATACCGACCATATGCTGAATATTCTATTTTGCCTGGTTATCTTTAAAGTAAAAGTGCTTTGACAATCTGTATTCTACAAAGCACTACACAAATAAAGCTGTCTTTACTTATTATGTCCAGTAAATTTTCAGAAGTAATAAGTAATTAAACCAAGCCGAACAGAACTGACATGTTAGGATACTGTACTGAGTGGAAGCCCCTCCTCTTCACAGACTGTAGTCATGACAACACATTATTATGATAGACTATGTTCTTTACAGTTACAGTTATACTGTAGTCATGACAACACATTATTATGATAGACTATGTTCTTTACAGTTACAGTTATACTGTAGTCATGACAACACATTATTATGATAGACTATGTTCTTTACAGTTACAGTTATACTGCAGTCATGACAACACATTATTATGATAGACTATGTTCTTTACAGTTACAGATATACTGTAGTCATGACAACACATTATGATAGACTATGTTCTTTACAGTTACAGTTATACTGCAGTCATGACAACACATTATTATGATAGACTATGTTCTTTACAGTTACAGATATACTGTAGTCATGACAACACATGATAGACTATGTTCTTTACAGTTACAGATATACTGTAGTCATGACAACACGATAGACTATGTTCTTTACAGTTACAGTTATACTGTAGTCATGACAACACATTATTATGATAGACTATGTTCTTTACAGTTACAGTTATACTGTAGTCATGACAACACATTATTATGATAGACTATGTTCTTTACAGTTACAGATATACTGTAGTCATGACAACACATGATAGACTATGTTCTTTACAGTTACAGTTATACTGTAGTCATGACAACACATTATTATGATAGACTATGTTCTTTACAGTTACAGATATACTGTAGTCATGACAACACATGATAGACTATGTTCTTTACAGTTACAGTTATACTGTAGTCATGACAACACATTATTATGATAGACTATGTTCTTTACAGTTACAGTTATACTGTAGTCATGACAACACATTATTATGATAGACTATGTTCTTTACAGTTACAGATATACTGTAGTCATGACAACACATGATAGACTATGTTCTTTACAGTTACAGTTATACTGTAGTCATGACAACACATTATTATGATAGACTATGTTCTTTACAGTTACAGATATACTGTAGTCATGACAACACATGATAGACTATGTTCTTTACAGTTACAGTTATACTGTAGTCATGACAACACATTATTATGATAGACTATGTTCTTTACAGTTACAGTTATACTGTAGTCATGACAACACATTATTATGATAGACTATGTTCTTTACAGTTACAGATATACTGTAGTCATGACAACACATGATAGACTATGTTCTTTACAGTTACAGTTATACTGTAGTCATGACAACACATTATTATGATAGACTATGTTCTTTACAGTTACAGTTATACTGTAGTCATGACAACACATTATTATGATAGACTATGTTCTTTACAGTTACAGATATACTGTAGTCATGACAACACATTATGATAGACTATGTTCTTTACAGTTACAGATATACTGTAGTCATGACAACACATTATTATGATGGCTAGACTATGTTCTATTACATTTATACTGTAAACGAAAATAAAACTGACAAGCCTTGCTGATTCTCGTGCGACGTTACTATTAATAGACTGACAATTTGTGTAAATGCGCTAGCGCTGTTAGCATCACGCGCTAGCTGCTTTCTAACTAACCAGCAAAGACCGCAAAGAGCCTTCAAGACACTCACAAACAAGCCAAACTGAGCCACAAACTCTCAGAGAAACGGTTTAACAGCAGCATAACTTACCTTTCACATTATGGTTGTCTCAAACAGGTTAACAGCACAGGTGTCTTCAGTCAGGTGCAGAGACCAAACAGGAAGTTACAATATGTCACACTCGCTCTAATTAAAGCACGTGTAAACGGGATTTATAATATTAATATGCATTTAAATAACGATCTATAAGCCTTGGTGTTAACTTTAAAGTTAGGATTAACGTTACACTAATAGCATTACATTAATTTCTCTATATTAAACTGCCTGATTACAGCTTTCAAGTCAGTTTCATACTTTATAATATGAAATTTAAGGAATACGTTTAATTGTAGGATCACTATGCGCTTATATATTCATATACAATTGATTAATTCTAGAAAATAATGTTTAAATAATTAGTATAATGCATTAACTCACTTGTTCGAAGCTACAAGCGGCAGAATGTAGCCCCGCCCACCGGCGCCATCTTGTTTTCGCGATTAGCCAATCAGCGGCCTCCAAACTTACACAAGTGTAAAATATGCTAATTTTCGATGACGCAGTTGTAGTACCGGGTCCGGGCTACAGGGGCGCAGTCTCGAGCTCAGAGGATACACTGTGTATAGTAAAATTTCAGGGTTTTGTGGTATGTAAGGACATGGCGCAAAACTTTGAGAGGGAGCTTTTGGGACATAGAGAAGGGCATCTACACTGTCGGAATTATAAGGACATGGCCCCTGTCCTCATAAACCCAAATGTCCCCGTAATGCTGGTGCGTATTCAGGTCAAAAGTCCTTGTAAACCACAAAAACCAACACACACACACACACACACACACACACACACACATTCACACACTCACACACACACACTCACACACTCTCACACACACACACTCACACACACACACACTCTCACACACACACACACACTCACACACTCACACACACACACTCACACTCGCAGACACTCACTCACTCATTCTCACACACACTCACATTCGCACACATTCACACACACACACACTCTCACTCTCACACACACTCTCACACACACACTCACACACACACACACACACACACACTCTCACACACACACACACACACACTCACACACACACACACTCACACACACACACACACACACACACACACACACACACACTCACACACACACACACACACACACACACACACTCACACACACACACACACACACACACATTCTCACACACACTCACATTCGCACACATTCACACACACACACACTCTCACACACACTCTCACACACACACTCACACACACACACACACACACACACACTCTCACACACACACACACTCACACACACACACACACTCACACACTCACACACACACACACACTCTCACTCACACACACACACACACACACACACACACACTCACACACACACACACACACACACATTCTCACACACACACACACACACTCACACACACAAAGAAAAAAAACATCATATTTTATTTTTCAGGATTCTTTGATGAATAAAAAGTAGAAAAGCATTTAATCTTTTTTAACATTATAAATGTCTTCACTGTCGCTTTTGATGAATATTAGTTTCTTTGTGAAAAATAAAAATCTTCTTTTTATAGCAGTGAACATGCTAGCTCACACAGAGCGCGATAATATTTCATCCACATGCGAGTCGTTTATCCGGACGCCACAAATCAAGCGGTGATCAGGTGAGATCCGGCATGAACGGAGGGAAGAGGAACACGCCGCTTCCCAGACAACATCACGCAGGCAGGAGGATGATTCATGAACTCGAAGATGAACAGACTCTGATCACAGACACACACTCTCAAACTATAATCCTCTCACACAAACACAGACGGTGTGAAAGAGACACGGGCTGATATCACACCGCGGAGACACCGGAGCTCCGTCACATCTGAGCCTGACAGACAAACTCCCGCGGCACGTTTGTGAAGTGACACTGAAAAACATCACGACTCCACCGCTGATATTCTTGTCTAAATGTGGGAGACTTTCTCACACTTAATCTTCAGTCATCTGTAATGATATTTGTGAAAACAAGACAGAAATGTGTTTATCATTTGCACATTTACAGTCAACAATCACTCCGCTCAATGATCCTCAATAAATAATAAAGTGCGTGTTTGTTTACTCCAGTCCTGACGAGCGGCTCACACCTCATCTTGACCTCCGTTTCGAGCACTGCAGGGCTGAGAGCTGAACATCAGCTACACGTCAAACGCAGCTTCTACTGAATCCATTTCCAGGCGACCTTCCTGACCCGAATCCCACTGAGACGCTCTCACACACTCTCACACACACACACACACTGTTAACACCAAAACACTGCAAACGCTCCTGCTCATCTCAACGGTTTAATGCAGCACGTTCACCTTCATCTGAACAACACACACACTCACACACACACTCACACTCACACACACACACACACACACACACACTCACACACCATCTTCTGTTCACTAAACAAAATGATTTTTCATTTGAAACCAAGATTATCAGAGTACAATATCAAAATACGGTCTTTCTACTTCAAAATGTGTTGCTTTCAGTTTCTTAGTCATTATTTGTGAAATTTACTAGCAATTTTTGAGTAAAGCTGACATGATGCGATTCGATTCCAGCAACAGGAAGCGTGTCTGTCCACACCGGACACGGCAAAATCGAACAATCCCAAACATAAAGCACATGCGATTATCATTGTGTTTCCAGTCGCGATCGAAACCCAAACCGTTTCTGAAACAGAATCTCCTGCCGTTCGTCACTCATCGTCATCATAGACTAAAATCTGATTCGTCACGTCTGGAGGGACTCCGGCTCGTGTTGACGACGCTCTCTCTGCCGCTGACGCTCGCAGTAACGCGACGGTGAGCGATGCCGTTCGTTCTGTACAGCGCTTACAGCCCGAAACACAATCAATTCTCTGAACAATTTTCGTGCCGACATTCGTCTTCCTGCTGAAACACAGGCTCCATTTCTGAAGCGTTTCTGTGTGATATAAAGCGTCGTCTGATCAATATGTGCACAGAAGCATTAGTGTGAGATGGACAATATTTCCCTTCCTCCGAGCAAACACAGGCCCGCGGCCTTATAAAGGTGCGCCGCGGCTCCATTTATAACTGCAGGACGGGCATTAGAGAGCGAGAGATCCATCTAGAAGGACATGTTTGGATCCAACGCTCCTCCATTTCAGAGCAGACCGAATGCTTCGCCTCCAGATAACAGAAGACCATCAGGAAGACGAATAAAACACAAGGCTTCTGTTGCCTTTCGAGCGACGGTTGTGTCGGACGCGGCACAATCCCGTTAAACATCTGATGCATCGACTGCCGATTATTTATTCGAGGTTCTGATGTTTAATAAAGGCAGTTGGTGAGCAGGTGACTGTACATCCAGTCTCAACAAACGCATCTTTCATCACGATTCCATTTCACGTCCACGTCAGTCACAGAGATCGACAGACGGAAAGAAAGACGCCCGTCTCTAATTTACACAATAATAATAATTTGCCAGCTCAAGCATGCAGATAATCGGATGAGCGTCTGATTGAAAGCTTTAGTGAGGCGTGAACACATCCATGACTGATGTCTCATGACAAACTCACTCACACAAAGCCTGATTTCCATCTTCCTGACATAAAGACCTCTGCAGAGACGCCGCACTGTTCGCTTCTGCCAAGCTGAAACATAGAAGACATGAACCTGACGTCTCCGTCAGCGTGAGCCGCACGGGTTCACTTGTGCGTCAGAAAACACTCGCTTTTCACCTCACGTCATTTCTTCACTGACGGAAAATAAGGATCGAAGCAAGCTTCGCTCAGAACTTGTTAGTAAATTTCACAAGAAATACAGATAAATGGCAAGTAACGCATTGAATTAAACATGATATTTCAGTAGAAAACAAGATGACGTTCCTCCTCAGAGTTTCCAGCGCAAACATCTGAACATTCTTAACTCAAGATTCATTTACTGGAGAAGAGAAACGACTGAAGATGTTAATGAAAAATCGTCAAAGTGAAGTGAGTTTGAGCTTAAAACAAGTCCGAAAAATCATCTTCATTCAAAGGCGAAGCGAGTTGATTTTTCTGACTCCATCAGCAGATTTTTGTTCTTGTTTTAAGCTCAAACTCACTGGATTGTGATGAGTTTCATCTCTCAGGTCGGTCCTTCGAGAGTGAGGTGAAGTCACAACATCTCTCTGCTGGAGTGCCTCAGGGCTCAGTGCTCGGACCGCTTCTCTTCTCCATCTACATGTCATCTGTTGGATCTGTCATTCAGAAACATGGCTTTCGCTATCATTATTTCCTTAGACAAAACTTAATATCTCTTCTCCAGTAAATGAATCCTGATTTAAGAATGTTTAGATGTTTGTGGAGGAACATCATGTTTTCAGTGTTCATCTTCCTCACAGAGAAGATTTGCAATTCCTGCTTTAATGGACAAGTTTACCTGAAGATATGATGTTCCAAACTGTGAAAGACTTTTCCAAACGGCATCTGTTCTCAATGATCACGACTGTTCGGCTCCAAAAACGACCGTGAATGACTCTTAACAGCAGCTCATATGATTTGAACGCTATATTTCGTTTATGATTTTTGAATGACCTAAATTTGAGTGTGTTCCTCACGCAGAGTGTCACATGACTTCAGAAGTCAAGCCACCTTTATTTCTAAAGCTTCACACCGCAGAAAAGTGATGTTCCTCCTCAGAGTTTCCAGCGCAAACATTCTTAAATCAAGAAATGACTGAAGATTTTAATGAAAAATCATCAAAATGAAGTGAGTTTGAGCTTAAAACAAGAACAAATATGGAGTGAGAAAAATCATCTTCATTGAAAAAGAAATCCAGTGCTCCATTGTACTGGAAAACAAGCCAAAAGCACATCATTTTTGAGAAATCATCTCTTTTTGTACAGGTGACATGCATTTACGTCAAGCCAAAGCTGGACGACTGATAATGATATCACAGTTGAATCTTTCGCCGTCCGTCTGTGCGTTCGGCGGTCTGACACGCGGAAGCACGTCTCTGAAACTGTCAGAAGGAATCGGAGCGGCTTCATCTGTGCAGACCCGCGGCGGAGGAGTAAACGTGGCCGTCGTTCAGCGGCCGCCGTCAGAGGACTGGGCTGTAAGAGCCTCCTGAAGCACAACTGTGTTTATTTTGTCAAACTTGACAGAAAACCACATGGTGACTGAACGCTCAATGAACAATACAAACCAGCCTCAAAAACCGGACCTGAAACAACTCTGAGTTCACAATCTACAGTTTCATTAATGAGTGTGTCAAACTAACTATTTGATGCCACTAACATGCTATTACTGCAAAAGATGTTCTTCTCACACACACACACACACACACACACACACACGCTGTGTTTTTATGTTTTATGGGGACCTGTGGGGACATTTGGTCCCCATAACGTAGGGAATACCCCCCCCCCCACACACACATACACACAAGCTATGTTTTCATGGTTTATGGGGTCATTCCATAGGCGTAATGGTTTTTCTAATGTACAAACTGTACATTCTGCCCCCCCCCCCACCCCTAAACTTAACCCTCACAGAAAATGTTCTGCTGTTTTACATTTACATCAAAAAAGATAATTCTGTATGATTTATAAGCTTGTTTCCTCATGGGGACCAACAAAATGTCCCCACAAGATCAACATTTACTAGTATTACTGTACCTGTGGGGACATTTGGTCCCCATAACGTAGGGAATACCCACACACACACACACACACGCTGTGTTTTCATGTTTTATGGGGACCTGTGGGGACATTTGGTCCCCATAACGTAGGGAATACCCCCCCCCCCCACACACACACGCTGTGTTTTCATGTTTTATGGGGACCTGTGGGGACATTTGGTCCCTATAACGTAGGGAATACCCACACACACACACACACACACTCACACTCACTCACACACACACACATGCTGTGTTTTCATGTTTTATGGGGACCTGTGGGGACATTTGGTCCCTATAACGTAGGGAATACCCACACACACACACACACACACACACACACACACACACACACTCACACACAGGAGTTCGCTCTAGTCTATCGTTCTGTTTTTGGTCCCAGTGTTTAAATCTCAATACTGCAGAGGCACTGGTTGGACGGGTTCACCTGCGGACCAGCGCGTGTCATTATCCGCTCCGGTTCTTCATTAGAGCGAGTGTTGTGGAGCAGAAGCTGCGGCTCATAATGAAGCAGACACACAAACACAGAGCCGGTCTGTCGTCGGCCTCCTTCCACGCTCGCCGGCGCCGGGCTTATTGTGTCCGTCAGTGAGAGGCGTGATGAATAATTCACAGCGCACGAGTCTCTGCAGACGCATTTGGCTTCAGCAAATCCATTTAGATGAAATCCACCATCCATGTTGCTGTGCGAAACACTGAGAATTGTTCCTGACGGGGAAAGTGTTAACTAGTCCATGACCAGCTGAAACCAGCGACCAGCTCCAGAACAACTCAACTTATTTGAGCTGGAAAACAAGACAGAAATCCTGAGGAAGAACACTGTTGAATTTCGAGGTTACTAATTCAACCCTGTGTGTTTCTCATGGAAGTGCGAATGCAGGGAAGGCTTTAGAAATACGGAGAAACAAAAAGGTTCGCCTTTAATCCATTTTCTTCTTCGCCTGGGGAAGAAAAGAATAACCGACGCTTCCCTCCGGCAAACGAACCGCCGTAAACACCGCAGTGACCTCCACACACAGAACCACGAGTTCAGCGCCGAAGCGTCAGTGAATGTGAACTGAATCGCTCACGACACAAAGGAAGCCGGATCAGAATGACGGGAAGAGGGAAGTAATGAACACAAACTGCAGAGATGATCTCTGTGTCCAAAACACGCTGACTTTAACATGATAAACACGAGAAAAGCCTCTTAAAGCAACAGTTCACCTGAAAATGATCGTTCTGTCATCATTTATTACGGCTTGAGTTTCTGACTTCGGTGGAGCACTAAAGAAGATATTTAGGGAAAAGATTTTTTTGCTCATACACTGGAAGCCAAAAATGTTTTTTCTATAGTTCAGTCACAGTAAAATAAGAATATAAGTTGGACAGATGTGCATTAACACGGTTTTATTTCATTCGCAAAGCCCCGCCCCCTCTAGTTACTGTTGCTATGCGCTCTCACGCCACACATCACGTTCTCACGCGGTGAAAAATACACCGAGGAGCAAAGAGACACTGACAACGAATGAAACAGTTGAATCAGTAAACAGCGTCTAGTGTGTGTTTAATGTGTCGCTCCTCCATCATCTCTTCACTCTAGTTCATTTACAGCATCAGATAAACATGAATGAACATCAGAAGGAATGTTGTTTCAACCAACGTTCATCTACTGACTCCCCTGACCGCTTTGACGGGGTTCTGATTGGTCAGATCGCCTGTCAATCAAACTGAAGCGTCAACGGTCTAAATTAAATGTACACTCACACAAAAAATGACTGTATTGTTGCTTAAAATGAACCCAAAATATGTTGGAAATGAACATTTATTAATGTGTTTAATGAATAATAATCCAACAATGAACATTTATTAAGTTGCTGTGTCTGATTTTTAATTTCCAACATATTTTGGGTTCTTTTTAAAGCAGCTGTACAGTCATTTTTCGCAGTCTAATTTCAACCCAACATTTTTAGTGTGTAACTGTCCTGATGGAGTTTTTGAGCTCTGAATGTTTTTAGAAACGTGTCGTTTCCGAGCGGACGCTCTCGTCAGTCTTTCACATCTATAACAGTGTAGATCCACGACAATATCAACTCAAAGCACAGAAGCTCGACACCTTCACACACACAGATGAGTAAAATAACCTGCTGTATGACCGCTGATAACAGTCCTTCCACAAAGAGCCTGTAATGGAGCAGCTGTAGACGCGGAGAATCACGTGAACGTGCATCAATTCACCAACTATAAATGTGCAAATGAGACATTTCAACACAAAAGGCATCTTGTAGCAAAGTGCAAAACTGTGTCGGTTCCGTGTAGCCGCTCTTCCCTTCTCCAGCGCTTTTCCATCTGCACTCAACCCTGTTTAAATACAAATAAGCAATCACATTTTTTCTATTATTGCACATGAATTATTGAGCAACACTCCATCGTGTTTACAGCTCTGACTGAGAGAGAGAGAGAGAGAGAGAGAGAGAGAGAGAGGCAGAGAGAGAGAGAGACAGAGAGAGAGACAGAGAGAGAGAGAGAGAGAGCGAGCGAGCGAGAGAGAGAGAGACAGACAGAGAGAGAGAGAGAGAGAGAGAGAGGCAGAGAGAGAGAGAGACAGAGAGAGAGACAGAGAGAGAGAGACAGAGAGAGAGAGAGAGAGAGAGACAGACAGAGAGAGAGAGAGAGAGAGAGAGAGAGGCAGAGAGAGAGAGAGACAGAGAGAGAGACAGAGAGAGAGAGACAGAGAGAGAGAGAGAGAGAGAGACAGACAGAGAGAGACAGAGAGAGAGAGACAGACAGACAGAGAGAGACAGAGAGAGAGAGACAGACAGACAGAGAGAGACAGAGAGAGAGAGAGACAGACAGACAGAGAGAGACAGAGAGAGAGAGAGACAGAGAGAGAGACAGAGAGAGAGAGAGACGGAGAGAGAGAGAGAGAGAGAGAGAGACGGAGAGAGAGAGAGAGAATGAATGGAATGGGCGACAGCAACTGATTTCATCCCGTCACTCAGACAGTTATTTGCATTCCTAAAGACGATCCATCCATTCCCAGCGGAGACACCCGTCCCGCTCCAGAGAGAAAAACGCTCCCGAACAGAGACAGAGGGAGAATAAAAGAAGAGACTCAGAGATTTATTGCTTCTGCTGAATGGATGCCCTCAAATATAAATAAATAATTCTCTATATATATGAATATATGTGTGGGAAAGATGAATAAGATGATCCAGTAAATCTATCCAGATGAGGAGAGTCAACATTAATATGTGTGTTGATCTGTGTCTCTTATTACAGCAAACATGATCATTAAATCACTGCTAATTACACAGAAGAGATTAAAGGATAGAAACACTGTCACAGAGAGACACTCGGGCTCCTTCTGAGGGACGATCCTCACGGAAACACCTCAGGGACAACATCAGGATCAGGATCAGGATCAGAGACACGCTGACAGAGCAGAACTCACAACTCGGAAGAGAACTCTAACGGTTCTGAAACTGATCGTGTCCACAGAGACAGAGAGCAGGGCTTAATTCAGCCAAAACTGAACTTTCAGTCATGAGTTCCTCTCCCTCATCACCTTCAGAACACAAATGCAGATGTTTTTGATGAGGTTTATGACTTTGGAGCTCCAGAAAGGCAGTAAAGACGTGGTTAAAACAGTCACGCGACGCAGCGGATCCGGAGATCACGACACTTTCTGTGTTGAAGAACAAACTCGTCTCTTCCCGTCATTCTCTGACGCAGGTGACGCGCAGCGAAGCTTCGGTTTACGGCTCGGGATCGGCCGGAGCCGATCACGTGATCGCTGACGCGGGAGCCGATAACGAGTCGTTCCGACGGAGAGCAACCAATGAG
>CM074283.1:31980733-31985733 GCA_037194245.1 Opsariichthys bidens
TGGATGATAGAACAACGGATGGATGGTAGAACAATGGATGGATGGATGGATGATAGAACGACAGAATGATGAATGGATGGATGGATGATGGATAGACGATAGAACAATGGATGGATGGATGGATGGATGATAGAACAATGGATGGATGGATGGATGGATGATAGAACAATGGATGGATGGATGGATGGATGATGGATGATGGATAGACGATAGAACAATGGATGGATGGATGGATGATAGAACGATAGAATGATGAATGGATGGATGATGGATAGACGATAGAACAATGGATGGATGGATGATGGATGGATGATAGAACAACGGATGGATGGTAGAACAATGGATGGATGGATGGATGGATGATGGATGGATGATAGAACAACGGATGGATGGTAGAACAATGGATGGATGGATGGATGATAGAACGACAGAATGATGAATGGATGGATGGATGATGGATAGATGATAGAACAATGGATGGATGGATGGATGGATGATGGATGGATGATAGAACAACGGATGGATGGTAGAACAATGGATGGGTGGATGGATGGATGATAGAACGACAGAATGATGAATGGATGGATGGATGATGGATAGACGATAGAACAATGGATGGATGGATGGATGGATGATAGGACGATAGAATGATGAATGGATGGATGGATGATGGATAGACGATAGAACAATGGATGGATGGATGGATGGATGGATGATAGAACAATGGATGGATGGATGGATGATAGAACAATGGATGGATGGATGGATGGATGATGGATGATGGATAGACGATAGAACAATGGATGGATGGATGGATGGATGATAGAACGATAGAATGATGAATGGATGGATGATGAATAGACGATAGAACAATGGATGGATGGATGATGGATGGATGATGGATGGATGATAGAACAACAGATGGATGGTAGAACAATGGATGGATGGATGGATGGATGATAGATGAATGATAGAACAACGGATGGATGGTAGAACAATGGATGGATGGATGGATGATAGAACGACAGAATGATGAATGGATGGATGGATGATGGATAGACGATAGAACAATGGATGGATGGATGGATGGATGGATGGATGATAGAACAATGGATGGATGGATGGATGATAGAACAATGGATGGATGGATGGATAGACGATAGAACAATGGATGGATGGATGGATGGATGAATGATGGATAGACGATAGAACAATGGATGGATGGATGGATGATAGAACGATAGAATGATGAATGGATGGATGGATGATGGATAGACGATAGAACAATGGATGGATGGATGGATGGATGATAGAATGATGAATGGATGGATGGATGGATGATGGATAGACGATAGAACAATGGATGGATGGATGGATGGATGATGGATGGATGATAGAACAACGGATGGATGGTAGAACAATGGATGGATGGATGGATGATAGAACGATAGAATGATGAATGGATGGATGGATGATGGATAGACGATAGAACAATGGATGGATGGATGGATGGATGATGGATAGACGATAGAACAATGGATGGATGGATGGATGGATGGATGGATGATGGATGGATGATGGATAGATGATAGAACAACGGATGGATGGTAGGAACAATGGATGGATGGATGGATGATAGACGATAGAACAATGGATGGATGGATGGATGATAGAACAATAGAATGATGAATGGATGGATGGATGGATGATGGATAGACGATAGAACAATGGATGGATGGATGGATGGATGATGGATGGATGATAGAACAACGGATGGATGGTAGAACAATGGATGGATGGATGGATGATAGAACGATAGAATGATGAATGGATGGATGGATGATGGATAGACGATAGAACAATGGATGGATGGATGGATGGATGATGGATAGACGATAGAACAATGGATGGATGGATGGATGGATGGATGGATGATGGATGGATGATGGATAGATGATAGAACAACGGATGGATGGTAGGAACAATGGATGGATGGATGGATGATTGAACGATAGAATGATGAATGGATGGATGGATGGATGATGGATAGACGATAGAACAATGGATGGATGGATGGATGGATGATGGATGATAGAACGATAGAATGATGAATGGATGGATGGATGGATGATGGATAGATGATAGAACAATGGATGGATGGATGGATGGATGATGGATAGACGATAGAACAATGGATGGATGGATGGATGATAGAACGATAGAATGATGAATGGATGGATGGATGATGGATAGACGATAGAACAATGGATGGATGGATGGATGGATGGATGGATGGATGGATGATAGAACGATAGAATGATGAATGGATGGATGGATGATGGATAGACGATAGAACAATGGATGGATGATGAATTGATGGATGATAGAACGATAGAATGATGAATGGATGGATGGATGGATGATGAATAGACGATAGAACAATGGATGGATGGATGGATGGATGATAGAACGATAGAATGATGAATGGATGGATGGATGGATGGATGATGGATAGACGATAGAACAATGGATGGATGGATGGATGGATGGATGGATGATGGATAGACGATAGAACAATGGATGGATGGATGGATGGATGGATGGATGATAGAACGATAGAATGATGAATGGATGGATGGATGATGGATAGACGATAGAACAATGGATGGATGGATGGATGGATGGATGATAGAACGATAGAATGATGAATGGATGGATGGATGATGGATAGACGATAGAACAATAGATGGATGGATGATGGATGATAGAACGATAGAATGATGAATGGATGGATGGATGGATGGATGGATGGATGGATGATGGATAGACGATAGAACAATGGATGGATGGATGGATGATGGATGATGGATAGACGATAGAACAATGGATGGATGGATGGATGGATGGATGGATGATAGAACGATAGAATGATGAATGGATGGATGGATGATGGATAGACGATAGAACAATGGATGGATGATGAATTGATGGATGATAGAACGATAGAATGATGAATGGATGGATGGATGGATGATGGATAGATGATAGAACAATGGATGGATGGATGGATGATAGAACGATAGAATGATGGATGGATGATGGATAGACGATAGAACAATAGATGGATGGATGATGGAGGATAGAACGATAGAATGATGAATGGATGGATGGATGGATGATGGATAGACGATAGAACAATGGATGGATGATGAATTGATGGATGATAGAACGATAGAATGATGAATGGATGGATGGATGGATGATGAATAGACGATAGAACAATGGATGGATGGATGGATGGATGATAGAACGATAGAATGATGAATGGATGGATGGATGGATGGATGATGGATAGACGATAGAACAATGGATGGATGGATGGATGGATGATGGATAGACGATAGAACAATGGATGGATGGATGGATGGATGGATGATAGAACGATAGAATGATGAATGGATGGATGGATGATGGATAGACGATAGAACAATGGATGGATGGATGGATGGATGGATGGATGATAGAACGATAGAATGATGAATGGATGGATGGATGATGGATAGACGATAGAACAATAGATGGATGGATGATGGATGATAGAACGATAGAATGATGAATGGATGGATGGATGGATGGATGGATGGATGGATGATGGATAGACGATAGAACAATGGATGGATGGATGGATGATGGATGATGGATAGACGATAGAACAATGGATGGATGGATGGATGGATGGATGGATGATAGAACGATAGAATGATGAATGGATGGATGGATGATGGATAGACGATAGAACAATGGATGGATGATGAATTGATGGATGATAGAACGATAGAATGATGAATGGATGGATGGATGGATGATGGATAGATGATAGAACAATGGATGGATGGATGGATGATAGAACGATAGAATGATGGATGGATGATGGATAGACGATAGAACAATAGATGGATGGATGATGGAGGATAGAACGATAGAATGATGAATGGATGGATGGATGGATGATGGATAGACGATAGAACAATGGATGGATGGATGGATGGATGATAGAACGACAGGAGCGTTACTGACAGACTGGGAAGAGAGGAGCCGAACAATGGAGAACATGAGGACGATAATCAACCCAAAATGTAAAGCGCAGAACTGATCCGGTGCCGTGAACAGAACCACCTGAGATCACACGCCGCGAGTCCCGCTGAGACGCTAAACCGCACGCTTTGTCTGATTCGCTCTTGAATCAAAGCAGCCGTGAGACTAAAGCCTCAGCGTGATCCCACTAAACACGCGTGATCAATAACCAGACACGGGCTCTTTGAACGCGCTGCAAATGCAGACGCAGCACATTCAGGCCCGAGGCGACGCTCCAAATTAATTACACCGCCGTTCCACACCATTAGCCGAAGCGCTTTCTTCCCAACAATCCACAAACACAACGGAAGCGCGCGCTCCGCGCCGTCCTTTAATCTGCATGTCGGACGCGTCAGCATCGATACGTCATTAGCTGCGGCGTCTCTTTATCTGTGCTGTAGTGCACTAATTAAGCACAAACGATTTCCATTAAAAGCGGGCGTCTCCTCCATCACCTACGGCCACGAGCGAACCAACCAATTACAACGCGTTCAAAACCAGCAAACGCCAGCCATGATACTCCCAACACTCCCACTCACTGACCGCAGATGATCCAGTCCAACACAGATGAAACACGAGGAGCTGATCGCTCTGATTCATATGTAGAATCGGTTCAAAATCATCTTAAAAAATAAAGTCTTTTTCCACTAATGTTGTGTGCAGGGCTGGGTGGGTGACTTTTAAAATGTGTTTCACTACAGATTACAAAATACATTTGTGACGTGTTTCGTTACATTACTCAAGTTTAGTCACTTCATCTAAATACTTTGGAATACTTTGGAATACTAATAAGTGTGAAACAAACACAAAAAAGATCATTGAGAGTTTTTATCTCACAATTCTGACTTTTTCCCTCAGAATTGAGT
>CM074283.1:31990733-32003233 GCA_037194245.1 Opsariichthys bidens
GAACGAGGGCGGACGGACGCCGCGGGAGCCGCCGCCGCACGTTCACTGTTTGCCCACAGCGTGAAAATAAAGCGGCCGAGCTGCTGCGATTAATCAGCGTCGAGCCGCGGCGCTCGTCACAGGAGGAGCCGCTTCTGATAATTACTGTCTGTGTGACGAGAATCACAGCGTGAGCAGGAAACAAATCCTCAAACACGACCTACAGATCACACAAAAACACCTTCATCTGTGGAAAGATGAATTATTTTATTCCACCCGGGCGCCAAAGATGTACAAAAATTAAACTAAAACATTAATAAAGACTAAATTTATATATAAAAAATAACTAATAAAAACATTATAATAATTAAAACTGAAAAGAAATCACAAAAATATATTGATATATTAAAAAAAACAACTCATAAAAATGACAAAAACATTATAATAATTAAAACTAAAAAGAAATCACAAAAATATATTGATATATTAAAAAAAACAACTCATAAAAATGACAAAAACATTATAATAATTAAAACTAAAAAGAAATCACAAAAATATATTGATATATTAAAAAAAACAACTCATAAAAATGACAAAAACATTATAATAATTAAAACTAAAAAGAAATCACAAAAATATATTGATATATAAAAAAAAACAACTAATAAAAATGACAAAAACATTATAATAATGAAAACTAAAAAGAAATCATAAAAATATATCACAAAAAAAAATTACACAAAACACATAGGCTGAATTGTTTGAGTCTGTTGCTCCATAGCTTTATTTGAATCTATTTATTGTTATTGTTTGCTGTCTACTTTATCTTCACATTATATCTGATATTGTCTTATATTGCCTATCACATTAATTTGACATCGCTAGTTTTTAATCTTTTAATCTAAATCACCATCACAACGCGTTAGCACTACGCTAGTTTGTGTTATCCGTGCCCACCGTCATTTCTGTCGCGCTCTCGTTTTCTTCAAATTCATCAAACATCTGGTAAGTCGGATCAGTCTACAAACACGGTAAGCTATGTCATCTTCTCCTTTCATTGTTACTTGCACTGCCTGTCACATGCATAGTTTAGCTTTTTCTGTCAGCGATGAAGGATTCACATGTCATAAATGTAGGGAAATAGTCAGGCTGACAGAGAAAATCTTAGAATTAGAGACACGCATCCAAACTTTAATTGAGGATAGTAAGAATGCAGGGGCTTCAGATACTGTTTTGGATGCGACCAGCCTAGCGAACTCCGTACATTGTTCGGTTCCGGCTGTAGAGCCCGTGCAGCAGGGCAACTGGGTGACCGTGAGGCGGCCTAGTCGTGTTAAAAAACACCACTCTTCCGTTCCGATTAGAACATCAAACAGGTTCTCCCCACTCAGTGACGCACCCACTGAGAATCCTGTTGAAAGTGCCCTAGTTATTGGCGATTCTATTACACGGAACGTGAAAATAGAGACACCAGCCACCATAGTCACATGTTTGCCAGGAGCCAGAGCGCCTGACATCAAAGCAAATTTAAAAGTGCTGGCTAATGCTAATCGTAAATACTCTAAGATTGTTATTCACGTCGGCGCTAATGATGTCCGACTTCGCCAGTCGGAGATCACCAAAATTAACATTAAAGAGGTGTGTGAAATCGCACGTATGATGTCAGACACTGTAATTTTTTCTGGACCCCTTCCTGCTCGTAGGAGTGATGAGATAATTAGCAGACTATCATCACTCAATGGCTGGCTGTCTAAGTGGTGTCCACAGAATAATATAGGTTTCATAGACAATTGGAAAAGTTTTTGGGGCAGACCTGACCTGTTGAAAAGAGATGGTATTCATCCCTCCTGGGGTGGTGCTGCTCTTCTCTCTAGTAATATGGCACATAGTCTTAGAGCTCAACCTTGACTAACTGGGGCCCAGGTCAGGAAGCAGACAGACTTGCTAAACCCACCGTCTGCTAGCTGTCTCACGTCACAGAATTCAGATAAATCCCAACACATAGAGACTCTTTCACCTAGATATCATCAGATAGAGACTGTGTCTGTACCCCAAACTAATAAATACAGAAAACTTCCAAACCCATTTACGGGTGATAATTTAATTGATGTTCAACAAGTAGTAAACAGAGATTATAAAGATAACAAAATGATAAAGCTTGGGTTGCTGAATATTCGATCCCTTTCTTCAAAAGCACTTATTGTAAATGATATTATCACAGAAAATAACCTAGATGTGCTGTGTTTGACAGAAACCTGGCTAAAACCAGACGATTACATTACTTTAAATGAGTCCAGCCCTCAAGATTACTATTATCGACACGAACCTCGTCGGAAAGGTAAAGGGGGAGGTGTTGCTGTAATCTATAGTAATATCTTCAGTATTACTCAAAAGTCTTTCAAATATATCTCTTTTGAAGTGATGGTGCTCTATGTAACGTTATATAATGTAAGTGACAAATCTCATTTGAAATTTGTGTTGGCTACTGTATACAGGCCACCAGGGCACCATACAGATTTTTATCAAAGAATTTGCTGATTTTCTATCGGAGTTAGTACTGGCTGTGGATAAAGTCCTTATTGTTGGTGATTTTAATATACATGTAGATAATGAAAAAGACGCATTGGGATTGGCACTAACAGATATTCTAAGCTCTATTGGAGTTAGACAACACGTGTCAGGACCAACTCATTGTCGTAATCATACTCTAGATCTAATATTGTCACATGGAATCAATATTGATGCCGTTGAAATTCTGCAGCAGAGCGATGACGTCTCAGATCATTATCTAGTCTCATGCGTGCTACATTTATCCAAGGCTGGAAAACCGCCTGTCTGCCATAAATATGTTAGAACCATCACTTCTACCACTAAAAATTGCTTTATAAATAATCTTCCTGATCAGTTTCATCAACTTAGCAAACCAGACAGCTTAGAAGAACTCGATGTTGCAACAGAAACTATTGACGCTCTCTTTTCGAACACTCTAGACTCTGTCGCTCCTTTGCGCTTAAAAAAGATTAAGGATATTAGTCCAACGCCATGGTATAACGAGCACACTCGGGCCCTTAAGAGAGCAGCAAGAAAAATGGAGCGCAGCTGGAAGAATTCAAAACTAGAAGTTTTTCGGATTTCATGGAGAGAGAAAATGATGGAGTACAGAAAGGCCGTAAAAAACCGCTAGATCTGCTTATTTTTCAAATCTTTTAGAAGAAAATAAACACAACCCTAAGTATTTATTTAATACAGTGGCTAAATTAACAAGAAATACAGCCTCAACTTCTGATGTTTCCAAGCAGCACAGCAGTAATGACTTTATGAACTTCTTTACTTGCAAGATTGACAACAATAGAGAGAAAATTATAGCCATGCAACTGTCTACTACAGTATCACATCAGACAGTGGATTGTTGTATCCCTGAGGAAAAATTCCATTCATTCGCTGCTATAGGAAAGGAAGAATTGTCTAAACTTGTCAAATCATCAAAATCTACAACATGTATGTTAGACCCTATACCGACTAAGCTATTGAAAGAGATGCTTCCAGAGGTCATAGATCCTCTTCTTAAGATCATTAATTCATCTTTATCACTAGGTTACGTACCAAAAAAATTTAAGCAGGCTATTATCAAACCTCTTATTAAAAAAAACCACAACTTGATCCTGGTGAATTAGTCAATTACAGACCGATTTCCAATCTACCTTTTCTGTCAAAAATACTAGAAAAGGCAGTATCATCTCAGCTTAGTTCCTACTTGGAAAGAAATGGTATCTGTGAGGATTTCCAGTCAGGATTTAGACCGTACCATAGTACGGAGACTGCTCTCATTAGAGTTACGAATGATTTGCTCTTATCATTAGATCATGGTTGTATCTCTCTGTTAGTGTTACTAGACCTCAGTGCTGCTTTTGACACTATCGACCACAATATTCTTTTGAATAGACTAGAAAATGATGCTGGAATTAGTGGAATTGCATTGGCATGGTTCAAATCATACTTATCTGACCGTTATCAGTTTGTAGTAGTAAACGATAAGATGTCATTTCGATCACAAGTTAAATATGGAGTACCACAAGGCTCAGTTCTAGGACCGTTGCTCTTCACTCTGTACATGCTACCCTTGGGAGATGTCATTAGGAAGCATGGCATTAGCTTTCACTGTTACGCTGATGATACTCAGCTCTATATTTCCTCGCGCCCTGACGAAACCTACCAATTCTCAAAATTAACAGAATGCGTAGCTGATATAAAAAATTGGATGACTTGTAATTTCCTACTACTAAACTCAGAAAAAACAGAGATTCTAATTATTGGACCAAAAACTTCACATAAAAACCTAGAATACTGTCTAACACTTGATGGCTGCTCTGTTAAGTCGTCTTCATCAGTTAGGAACCTCGGTGTGCTCTTTGATACCAATCTTTCATTTGAAAGCCACATTTCTAGCATATGTAAAACCGCATTCTTCCATCTTAAAAATATATCTAAATTGCGACATATGCTCTCAATGACAAATGCGGAACAGCTAGTTCATGCGTTTATGACCTCGAGACTAGATTACTGTAACGCTCTATTGGGTGGTTGCCCTTCTCGCGTGATAAACAAATTACAGCTGGTCCAAAACGCAGCTGCTAGAGTCCTTACCAGAACCAGGAAATATGAACATATTAGCCCGGTTCTGTCAAAACTGCACTGGCTCCCTATTAAACATCGTATAGATTTTAAAATCTTGCTAATTACTTACAAAGCACTAAATGGCTTTGCTCCCCAGTACCTGAGTGAGCTCTTAATGCATTATAGTCCTTCGCGTCTATTACGATCTCAGAATTCTGGCCAGTTGTTAATACCTAGAATATCAAAATCAACCGCAGGCGGTAGATCCTTTTCCTATTTGGCACCTAAACTCTGGAACAATCTTCCTAGCATTGTTCGGGAAGCAGACACACTCTGTCAGTTTAAATCTAGACTAAAAACGCATCTATTTAACCTGGCATACACATGACGCACTATAAACTTTTGTCTTCATATCCGTTAAAGGATTGTTAGGCTGCATAGATCAGGTCAGCCGGAACTGGGAACACTTCCTATAACACCAGATGTACTCGGTACATCAGAAGAAGAATGGCGTCTACGCTAACTTTTTGTCTCTCTGCTTATCCCGAGGTTTACCAATTAACGTGATTGGCTGGATCTGGGCTGTGTCCGGGTCGGACGGGGAACCTGTGCCTGTGTGCGGCAGCAATGTGGCCCTGTGGTGTCGGCGGAGACTGTGTTAACTAGCTCATCCTCTGTTAAGACCTCACCGACTCATCAGCCAGTGGCATATCCCAACAAACCGTCCCATACCGGCGTGATCAAAAAGATCTTAAACTAGATTAAATATTTTGACTGTTGCGATTCCAAATGGGTTTAATGACCCGTAACTCTGCCTGAGTATCGGACAAGTGTTCACTGTTGGCCAGAGGAGAACTGGCCCCCCGACTAAGCCTGGTTTCTCCCGAGGTTTTTTTCTCCATTTGTTGGAGTTTTGGTTCCTTGCCGCTGTTGCCTTTGGCTTGCTTACGTTGGGGACACTTGCTTGATATTCAGCAGTGTTTTTGATATGCCTGCATTGGCGCCGTTGTATACAAACTGAGCTGAGCCGGACGATTACGTCACTGTTTTCTGCAGTGCTGATATACATAAATTAACTAGACTAATAACTATTGATATTTGCAACGGAATGAATCAATAATATATAGAATAAGCTGCACAATGACACCATTTTCTTATTAATGTAAAGCTGCTTTGCCACAATCTGCATTGTAAAAAGCGCTATATAAATAAAGATGACTTGACTTGACTTGACTTGACATAATAACTAAAACTGAAATAAAAATGAATAAAAACTCTATAGATTTTTTTTAAAAATAACCAACTCATAAAAAGACATTATAACAACTAAAAACTGAAATAAAATGAACACGAAAAATCTAAAAATAAAACTAATTTGAGAGCGACGATGATACTGAAGGTCAGTAGTAGTAAAACACTAGTGTGAGGAGAACATCAGCAGCTCTGACGTGTTCTCAGCTAATGAACTGGGCTGAGAGCTGATTAACAGAGGCTAATGAGAGTCGTTATGACTGGAAATAACAAACATTCATTATCTGAATCACAGGCTGGAGCGACGAGGAAAGAGACGGATCCTGAGAGCACGCATGACTCCTGCCACACGCGCATCTCTCTGCTCATCCCGTCCTCATCATCGCGACGACACGCGTGTTCATTTACACGGAGCTGAAAACTGGATTCTGATCGGGTCGCTGCAGGGTTAATCTGGTCTGTTGTTCATGTGATCTCAATCCCAGAGTTTGTTTCTTGGATTTTCTAGTCAAACATTCTTTTAATCTCTTTTCACACGGTTAGTGACCGCAATCCCATTTCAAAATGATCAACTAGTTAGTGTTCGAGCTGTTTGAGATGTAGAGTTTGTTCTGTTACTTGAGCGCGCACACACACACACACACACACTCACACACTGGGTCCGGGTCAGAACCCTGGTGAAACGGACTCCAGTGAGCTGCCAGTCAAACCAGTGGAGATGAAAGGAATGCGTCACTCAGGTTCACTCATGACAGTGTCAGTACGGCCTCCGCCGACGCTGAGATCACCGAACCTCTGAGCCCAAAACTGAGCATGAGATGCTGAAATACTGGAGAAAGATGAAACTCTGAGGCTTGTACCGTGAGATCTTGATGACACAACAGCAGAATAAATGATATGTCATAGTAACATGATATTTTAAAAAAGCTCAGTAGTTTGAAAATATATAGTGCAATACAGTGATGAGTGATACAGAGTTTCCTCAAAACATCTGATTCTGCGACGATGTCCGGATGATCAAGCAAAGCTGAAATATTACTAACAATATCAAATATCATACGTTTTCGTGATAAAAATCAGTGCCGACACAGGAGCATTATTAATTATACTAAAAGACTTTAACTTGACAAAAGAGTGTAAACGATGGACCAGAGACAGGAGTTCATCATTTAGAGGCCGGACTCGTGCTTTTTCTGTCATCACCACCGGATTAAAGCGACGCAAACGAAAGTTAAACAACTGCAAAAACTCTGGAGAGTGACCGAAAAAACACTAAAACACAAAACTTTATCCACTTGATATTTCAGCCAAAATTGATTTAACAACGTTGAAGAACCAATTAAAAATGACGGAAAGTTGTGACCACAAAACTTGTTTAATTAAAGGAATCGCAGGTGTCGTGTAGAATAATTGCCGTACTTTTCCGTTTCCCACAAGCCATCTGTTGAAGAGCGTCTCTCACCCACACACACCGTCCCGTTTGATTCCCCGGAAAACTCCCTGTTTAAGGGCCCTAACTGGTGTTCAAGAGACTGAAACACGATGTTCTTCCTGTCAAAACAAAATACTGTAAACAAGTCTTAATATCTTCAGTCGTTTCTCTTCTCCAGTAAATCAATCTTGATTTCAGAACGTTTAGATGTCTGTGCTGGAAAACCAGACAGAAAACACTTTACTTCATTACGGCTGGTTAATAGTAAAGTAACTGAGTACTTAATATTTATAAGAAAATAATAGTAGTGAAAAAATGTGGCAAAATCCTTCAACGGTGAAAGAAAAGTGAAATCCAGCCGTGAAGCGGCTCGTGTCATTATTCTACACCAACAGCGAAGGCAAACGTTCCTCGTCACGTCGTGAGCCGCGATTCACATTCACTTCAGATCTTTACACTCTTACTTTACGACTGCTTTTATTTCTCCTGAAACACATCTGAGTCTCCAGAGCCTTGAAAGAGCAACTTCTGAGCAACAAACACCAGACGCACGCCTGCTTTATGTGATTTACAGGCTTGAATAATAATAATAATAATAATAAGAAGAAGAAGAAGAAGAAGAAAGCGGTCACTGGATGTCCAATATCCTGCAGTCTTTCTATAATCAGATTAACTGGCTGGAAAAATCACTGTGTAAAAAGTGAATCAATAAAATCAAAAAAGACAAGAATTAATATAAAAATTCATATTTTCACAGCCACTAGTAAATGTTATAAACCTTGAAAATATTTGCCTTTTAAATCAACATTAAAAAACAGAAAAGCTTGTCAGTCCTGCGTTCTTAATCAATGTAACACTTTTATATATATATATTGGATGGAAACCGGAGAAAATGTGGAGTGGATCTCAGTGTACTTCGGCCAATACAGAGACACACTGCTGCAATGAATATCAAGATTGAACTTTTTAATGCACAATCCATCACAAACAAATCCTGCCTCATACATGATCATATTCAAGAAAAGTGTTTAGATATGATGTGCCTCACAGAAACCTGGCATCAACCAGATGTTTATTCTGTTTTAAATGAGACCTGTCCCCCTGGTTACTGCTATTTACAAAAAGCCCGCAGTACAGGGCGTGGTGGTGGTCTGGCTGTCATTTATCGAAGTGATCTGAGCTTGTCCCCCATAACTCTGCCTGAGCTGTCTTCGTTTGAATGCCTTGCATTTAAATGTAAGCACCCTTTTTCCACTGCGGTACTTCTCATCTATCGGCCACCCAAACCAAACCCATCATTCATCCAGGAGATGTCCAGTCTTCTTTCAACTTTCTGTACATTGTCTGCTAATATCATTATACTTGGAGATATGAATATTCATGTCAACTCTTCAACCTGTCGTTTTGCAGCAGAATTTCTCCAATTACTTGACTGTTTTAATCTAACACAACTTGTCGATGCCCCCACTCATACCAGGGGCCACACTCTTGACCTAGTTATTACAAACTCAGTTTATCTTAGCAATCTTCAGGTGTATGATCTGGGAGTTTCTGATCATAAGGCCTCCATCTTCTCCATGAAGATGTCTTCACTGTCCAGTTTCATCAAACCCAAACGCCAAATCTGCTTCAGAAATCTGAAAAATATCAATCAAGTGACTATGGCATCCGATCTCCAGCATCTCCTTTCTGTAAACTGTCTGTCAACCATGGACTCAGTGGATTATTATAATAACACCCTCAGAAGCATTCTGGATCTCCATGCCCCGGTCAAAACCAGAACAGTCACTTTCACCCGATCAGCACCTTGGTATACCAGTGAACTGAGAAAAATGAAGGCAGCTGGGCGTGCACTTGAGAGAAGACTTAAAACCACAGGTCTCACTGTGCACAAGCTCGCTTATCGGGAACACCGAAAGGACTACTCAAAGTCACTTATGGAGGCACGGTCTAATTTCTACTCAAATGTCATCAGAAATAGTCCCGGAAACTCCAAACAGCTTTTCTCCACCATAAATCATCTACTGAATCCACAAACCTCCTCATTTACAGAAACTACAGTAGAGCATTGTAATAATTTTCTGGACTTCTTCAAAACAAAAATAGACTCAATTCACTCTACCTTTTATGGATCTTCCTCACTATCCACCCTGACTATCCTCCCACAGTTTGCAATTTCAGAGCCCTTACATTGTTTTCCAGAAGTTTCACAGCAAGAGGTTGAGACTACAATTAAAAGGATGAAACCTACCACCTGTGCCCTAGACCCTTTGCCTACAGCACTACTGAAAGTAAACACCTCGGTTCTAAGTCCTCTGATTACCTCTACAATAAACCACTCTCTTCAGTCTGGCGACGTTCCATCCGCCCTAAAAACTGCCATAATCAGACCACTTCTCAAAAAACCCACCCTTGACTCAGAAGTCCTTGCAAATTACAGGCCCATTTCTAATCTCCCATTCCTCTCCAAAGTATTGGAAAAAGTTGTAGCTTCCCACCTCCAGGATCATCTAAAACACAATAATCTTTTTGAAAAATTTCAGTCTGGTTTCCGCACTGCACATAGTACGGAAACAGCCTTGGTCAGAGTCACCAACGACCTACGGATGACAGCTGATGCAGGTTTACCATCCCTCCTCATACTCCTTGATCTGTCTGCTGCATTTGATACAGTGGATCATGGCATACTTCTCGACCGGCTGCATCAAACCATTGGACTCACTGGCACTGCTCTTAACTGGTTTAAATCATATCTCACAAACAGAACAGAATACATTTCACTTGGAAGCGCAAGGTCCCGGCTACACACAGTCACCTGCGGGGTTCCTCAGGGGTCGGTCCTTGGCCCCATTCTCTTCATCATTTACATCCTCCCTCTCGGTCATGTCATTAGCCGCTATGGAGTCTCATTTCACTGCTATGCAGATGACACACAACTGTACATGAAATCAGAAACACAAACCTCTGCAATCCCACCAACATCATCTTCATCTTCAAAACTCACTGCCTGTCTGGAGGAGATAAGGGTGTGGATGAAGCATAACTTCTTCCAGCTAAACAGCTCTAAAACTGAGGCAATTCTCGTTGGCACACCACATCAGATCAAGTCTTCCTCCATAACTGGTATAACTATCTCTGATCATGACATTCCCCTCTCCACAACTGTCACCAACCTTGGTGTAAGATTTGATCCACAACTCAGCTTTGAAGCCCATATCAAAAACCTCTGCAAAGCATCTTTCTACCATCTCAGAAATATTGCAAAACTTCGTCCAATGTTAACCTTAGTAGATGCTGAAAAACTGGTCCACGCCTTCGTCTCCTCCAGACTGGATTACTGTAACGCTCTTCTCATCGGGATTCCTAACAAAAGCTTGCAGAGACTGCAGCATGTTCAGAATAGTGCTGCTAGGATCCTGATGAGAGTCCGAAAATTTGATCACATCACACCCATTCTTCACTCACTTCACTGGCTTCCTGTTTCTGCCAGGATTGAATATAAGGTCTCTCTTCTAACTTACCAGTGCATCTATGGAAATGCCCCCCCGTATCTGAAAGAACTACTCACAACTTCAACTACAACTCGACCACTCCGTTCATCAAACTCAAACCGCCTCCTTGTCCCCAAGACAAAGCTCAGCACTATGGGTGACCGGGCGTTCTGTTCTGCTGCTCCTCGAATCTGGAATGTCCTTCCTGATCATCTGAGAGCACCTCAAACTATTGAGAACTTCAAAAAAGGGCTGAATACATTTCTTTTTAGGAGAATTTATGACTTTTTATGCTTATGTTTTATTTTATACTTTTTAATGATCTTAATTGTAGCACTTTGAGATTTGTTTCAAATGTAAAGTGCAGTACAAATAAAATTTATTATTATTATTATTATTATTATTATTATTGTATCAATGAAACATTTTTATATAAACTTTTATCAATATAATCCTTTTATACGATTGTATCAATGTAACACCTTTATATGCTTTTATCAAATGTTGCCAACGCTTACATTACAGATCAAAACTGGCTAGTTACTTCATATACTTCTTCTAGTTCCAAAACAAACAAAAGCACCAGGATTTGAGTGTCAATCAATCAATCAATCAATCCACAGCTGCAGCACAAACACTGAAACCTCTCAGAGCTGATCTATGAACGGCCAATCAGATTCGAGGATCAGAAATGACTGTTGAACGATGGAGAGTTTACCAGCATCCAATCAGCATACAGAATCTGAACCTGAAGAAAACATCCACAAAAACACGCAAGGCTGTGAAGCGTGACATAACGTGGAATATAAATATAAAGATTTACAAGGATGGGAAAATAAAAACAAGAACAAAAAGCTCATTTCAAAGCGCTAACGATCAAATGGAGAATCTCACAGAGGAACATGAAACTCATGGAAATGAGAATCAGATCAAAACACAAGCGTTTCTTCACAAAAGGTTTAGCAAAAGAGTCAAAGTTTGTTCAGAATCGCTTTAATCCCACACAAACTCCAACTCCCTCCTCCAAAACAACACATGAATATTAACATGTTTCGTTATTTCTGTCCGCACGGACTCTTCTCAAAGCTCTTCCGCTTCATCTGCGGCTCAAATGAACAGATGTTTGCAGCTGCTTATGAGGCGCACAGATTACTGATTTTGCGGCACGGATGAATATAGCATCACTGCACGACAATCTGATGCCGTTTTAATCACAAGAAGCCCGAATGCTGATGACTTTTTAAGCTTCGCAAAGATTCTGCCAAAGCAGAACTGGCTTCCATTACACCCACACCTCCGGCAACGAAGGAGAATGATGCTCCAGACGGATCCGAGCGAGCACTGGCGTCTGGAAGCCCAGGATGAGATTGCGAAGCGACTGTCCTCTGAGACCTTCGGCCGGAGAACTTCACAGACGGCCACAGTTTCATGCAAAATGCTTCCCTTAAAAAGCGCAGAGAGTCCATCTCCGTCGGCGCTTAATGTGGGGACGACAAACTCTACAGCTGCACTGCAGACGTCATGTATATTCATGAAGGCCACCGAGGTGGACCACTTCCAACATTATAGTTTTTGGATCGTTGTCAATGCACTGAACGCTTCTGATGTGGCTCGACTGAACCAGACCAACAGCGTCCACATGAAGCCATAATTCAGCGGCGTTAGTCAGCGTTTTCGAGGAAGGGAGCGCAGATACTCACCGAGCACCGACAGCTCGCAGGACGCCGAGATGT
>CM074283.1:32010733-32075733 GCA_037194245.1 Opsariichthys bidens
CAGCGCACCACAGGCATGGGTTCACCCGTCACCTCGCACCGCAGCAGCGCCGTGTCGCCCAGGTGGGTGGAGACCGACTCGGTGGGGACCACCACCCGCAGAGGACCTGAGGGAAAACAGCCAGAGAGAGAAAGTCAAACCCATGAAATAAATAAAACATGAGGAATATCAGCACCGTATCGATACTGTGTTCATACGATAAATAAAAGAACTTCAGCGGAGTGTCTTTAACTCTGGATTTCTGCGTCCACTCGTCAAATCGACCCTGATCGGATTCAATACAATTCCTCAAAAATCACACGATGAACATCAACAGAGATTCAGGGACAAACTGTGCACTTTTAATATCAACATTTGTCAGACATTCCAAACAATATGATTCAATGAAAATGTTTTTTAACCATTTTTTAAAACTGATTTGTTTTGACAAAATTTGAAAATAAGCAGCGCATTTTTTAAACACAATAAATACTTTATTTTTTCTTAGAACATCATCACTGAACAATTAAATGAAGCTGCAGTGAAAATATGTACTTTTCCAAAGTCGGCCGTTTTGTAAATTCATTTCATAAGAAGTTTTTCTGTGTTGAAATAAGTGTGGAAAACCTCATTTTTTAGCTTCATAAGGTAGTAAAAAAATAAAATAACAAAATATAACCAAGAAATGTGATTATTTTGGGTCAGTTGCTTTAGAGCGTTAAAATATGCGGGTCAAATTGACCCGGCGAACGTCACGAACGTAACAGTGATTTTGTTTGTATGTGTCAAAAAACACCAGCATGTTGAAACTTTGCATGACGATAAATGAGAAAAAGTCACAAAATATCAAGAAAAAAAACAGCATTTCCAACAACCAGAAAATCTAAACGGGTCAAATTGACCCGCAACGCAACACGAGGGTGAAAAGCCTCTTTTGAGCAGAACTACTTCAGAACATTTGAGCTCAAGCCTGTTACTGATTCTACACCGTCCCTTCAGAACGAGCAACGAGTCGCTTCACTGTGTTTTGTAGAGTAGATTACGGCTTTACGAGAGAGAGATGGACTAAACGAGTGTATTACACGTCCACAACATTAAATCCATTATAAAAGAATCCGTGTGAACGTCCGGTGAGGAAAGCGATGTCTTTGTCCTTTTAGAAGTTACGGGGATTTCCCACGGCGCTAAAACTTGTTCTGACTCTCTCATGCCATCTAATGGTGTAACAATGTAACGTTCACTGAGACTCTTTCTCAATACGCCATATTATTACTGCTTATTGAGCAACAATATTTAAATTAGCAACAATAGCCATTATAAAAAGCAATAGTTAATGAGCACAAGCAAACAATTCAATCAAACGTACAAAAGCGGCGCTCTAGTACAGGATTCAATCAGCCTAAATATAAAGTTATGAAACGTACTTTTCCCCGTAACCCAAATGGTTTTGCTCTGGAACAAGTGACAGATTGAAAAGAGCAAAGATTAACTGTTTGATTCACCCCAAATGAATGATACCCACATAAGAACCAGCCGCATTTTACGGAAGGGGATGAAGCTGTTCTCAGCGGGTACACGAGCACTCAAAACTTTGATAATAGTTGCTATGTTTATCTTTGAGGTCTAAATAACTACATTCTCGCCTAACTCTTAAAACGACATTTTGTGACACAACAGCAGTATTTTTAACAAATATGGTGGATTTGCTCAACCGTCACGACAGTCGCAAACAGTTGAGAAATATAACGAATGTTTATCGGTACATTGGAACCGGCTCTTAAAGAGACAGCAAACAACAAAAGACCAAGAACAATCACTCATATATATATATATATAATGTGAATGTGATCCCACAGCTCTCAGCTCAACAGACACACAGGCTCATAACAGCGTGACTGCGGTGGATCGAGCCCAGCGTTACACCAACTCACAAGGGAACCACAATTATTTCTCAGCTTTTTGCCAACAAACAGTGTTGCCGGAGTCCTGCGTCTTATCGCAGTGATTATTGTTAACATCATTCCCTTAACTGCCTCCAATTACGCTCGGCGGGTGCGTTAACCAAAGGCGCGCAGCCTCGGGCCAAAAACACGCGCGCAGCCGTATATAACCTCTGATTACGAGCGTCAGAACACGAACGAGGTCAAACGAGGGAGTGTGGAACAGATCCAGGCTCATATATATGATCTAATCATGAGATCTGAGATGATTCGCATTTACCTTCAGATCAAGACGCTCGAATGTTTAATCTTACTTCATGAAAGAAATGATTACTTTTATTAATTACGGACGCGTTAAATGGATCAAAAGTGACAGTAAAGACATTTATGATGTTAAAAAATTACTACTACTAATAATAAATTACACTTTACTATATATTCACATAGAAAGCAGATTTACACTGGAATAATATGTTTTTACTGTATTTTTGATCAAATAAACTCAATTAAGAGACTATAAGAGCTGAAGTGACACAGATGGTGAATGTTGCTCAGCTGTAATTCACATGTTTTATAGGGACTGTCCACTATATAGTGCACTATATAGGGTGTCGGCCAATTCTGAGTGAACCACTGCATTCCCTACATTCGTTCACTACTTTTACCCACAATCCTCTCTGATTTTGCGCGTACGTTCGACGTTCGTTAAAGCGCCGTCACCCGAAATCCAACGCGATCGAGCGCGAAAGAAAAATAAATACGTTCTACAAACGTAAGTGTCATTTTTTATTCATTAGAACATCTTTGTAAAGATATTTGGAAGCGGTTTATATCATAATATATATACTTATTATCATATGATCATTTGGTGGATTTTTCTCATATGTTAGTGTTTTTGTTCCGTTATTTTTAAATATAAATGTACTAAATAGCATGACACACGTGTTTTTATTCTCAATAAACGTGACTAATAAACAGTGATATTAAGCTAAACGGGACATATTACAGACGGGTGCAGGAAATGTTCGTGACTAATGCTTTTAACGTCAGCGTCTGAATTCGCGCACTCATTTTCGTTCACTCTTTGCTCATATAGTGCGATCAACTGTCGTGCACTATATAGGGGTTAGTGAACGAGTGGACGAGTGGGCGCTTTCGGACACAGCTCATGGTTTTTGTACTGTACAAACTGTACATGTGTTTTAGTATGTCAGTCGACACGTCTAAAGACTAAAAAAAGTGCATTAAAACAATGAAGGAGAAGCAGGGAGAGGTGGAGATGCACAGGCATGTTGTGAATGTGCTGAATGTGAGCGTTTCCTCCGCTGATGAGAGACACATTGTGGCCTGTGATTACAGAACTTCATTATCTGCTCTCATTAAGAGGGTGTTCATATGCAAATGAACGGAGAGAGCGTTTAAATCTAATTAACAGAGAGAGAGAGAGAGAGAGAGAGAGAGAATTGAGGAGAGCAGCAGAGGAATTATTCACTTCACGCGTTCCCAAAATAGAGGAATATCGCAGGAGAGATGCTGCAGGAGAACGACAGCAGAGAGAGAGAATGAGTGAGGAAACTCAATCGACTCCTACGAGCCTCCCTCGTGTTGAAGCTGCTGTAAATCCTCTCAGTTCTTTAACTAACTTCATCTGCACAGCTTTTCTACCAAACTCACATCAGGAAAACCTCGACCACGCCTGAATGTGCAGGATGATTGACAGGAAGAGAGTGTTTCTGATTGGCTACACAAGCACAGGCCACTCCCACTGGCACTGACACACACACACGTTGTGTTTTCATGTTTTATGGGGTCATTCCATAGGCGTAATGGTTTTTCTACTGTACAAACTGTACATTCTGCCCCCCCCCACCCCCACCCCTAAACTTAACCCTCACAGAAAATGTTCTGCTATTTTACATTTTCAAAAAAGATCATTCTGTATGATTTATAAGCTTGTTTCCTCATGGGGACCAACAAAATGTCCCCACAAGATCAACATTTACTAGTATTACTGTACCTGTGGGGACATTTGGGTCCCCATAATGTAGGGAATACCCGCACACACACACACACACACACACACACACTCACACACAATTCATGATGAAGTAAATTAAAATAAAAAGAACAAAAGAAATATAAAATATAAATAAAAAAAAATTCACAGATTTGAATTCTGTCAGATAGTAGCCACTGTGTATGATGACAAAATAAAAGAATAAAATAAAAAATAAAATATAAATATGAAATATAAATAAAAACAGATAGTAGCCATACTTCATGATATTAAAATAAATAAAATAAAATAATATAATAATAATAAAAATAAATAAATAAATAAATAAAATACAAATAATAAATAAAATAAAATTAAATAAAATTAAATTAAATAAAAAAAAAAATATATCTCTTCCTCTATCTGAAGCCTGATTAATTCCACCTGGAATCACTTGTCATGAATTAGACAGATCGATATAGTGAAGCTCCACAGAATCAGTGTTTCACCCTTCAGGAATCATCCCACCCATGATTCTCTCACATTACTGCACAATCCACCTGCCCGTTCCCTGCGTCACGCACGTCTAACACGCATCATGAAAGCATCCCTGAGCACGGCCTTCGCAAATGTCACAACCGCTGAGTCACTGTTTGCGGCCCGTCAAAGACATTCACATTCAGAGCTGGATCCAAAGATCCTTCCAGCGTTTGATTCGTGTCTGCACTTCAATTACAACCACGGCACAACCCGAGAACAACCTTCAGCATATGCTGATGAGGACCCCAAATATTTAAACACACTAAAAACATTTGCATTTCGCTTTGAAAACAGTGCAAACCCGTTTCGCACGCGAGCCAATTACTGTCAGGAAGGTCGGCGCAAAGTCAAACAAACGACACTCTTTGTACGACTGTTTAACAATGATTTCTACACGTATCTGCCGTGATTATGCCGGTATTTGATTCAGTCGACACAAAGGGCAAGACCTCGCAGACTAATTAAGATGCAATCTAACGACCCACAATGCTTTGCTCGCACCGGCCCACCTGCTCACACGCCCGTCATCTCGCTGGAGGCCTTTTAGTCGGAGGCCGTCCCGCGTCTCTCTGCTAATCAGAGAGCTATTTTTGTTGTCATTGGTCTGCTAATTGGCCGTGCGGACGGGTCGTAATCCGTCAGTCAGCGGTTACGCCGGGCCTCATTAGCAGTCGAGCGGCAGTCGAGGGACGCCGCTGTATGCAAACTAATTGAACAGGAAGTCAGCAACCCACTGAAGGCAATCAAATAACGGCTTCTGTCGATTCTAATGGACGGTGGGCTGCTACAGCGGCTGAAACCGGACAAATGCCACTGGAGTTTGTTAAACTGCCCTATTATTGCATTTTAAAGGTTGTTTTGTCGTCTCCTACAACAGATTCACGTTCATCGAGGTCGAAAACGCTGTAATTTCCTCATGATATCCATCAGCTCTTTTCTCTCAGTGCCTGAAACGCTTCGTTCGAAGATTCGCTCCGGAAAACCCCGCCCCTCTGAGAGCTGCTCTGCTGTGATTGGTCCGATTCCGAACGCTCATTATCATATCTGAATCTCAGCTCTTGATACGACCGTCTCAATCTGTTCGGCATCAGAAAACAGCGTCTTCTCGACACGAACGAACTCTTCCAGTCTCTGATAAACTACAGCGATTGAGGGCGGGGCAAAGAGACGCCGTTCGGCCAATGAACGCCAGAGGCTGCAATTATGCAAATGAGTTACAAACCTACACCGGTTCACGGACGACTCGATTCAGTTCAGAATCGCTTTGTTCTTTCTAAACTCCATTTATCTGATGTTTATATCGACAGACAGCAGCATTACACACCGCATGAGAGATGAGCTCCAAAAACACATAATAGGGCACTTTAACTGGATCAAACTGGTGATCATCATGTAAAGCTCCTTTGAAACAATGTGTGAAAAACACCTTGCAAATAAATGTGACTCGACTTGATACTCATGTCAGAATGAGCCTGTGAAAATGAAATAAAGGGAATCAAAGGTTACGCAATCGGAGATTTGTTCTGAGCGAGGGTCGGCCGAGTTTCTGTACGGCCTCATTACGCCATCGCTGCTCAGAATAAAACATGCTTTCCTCCTCTGAATTAAACCACTGCAGCATTCAGACTGTAATTATCTTCATTACGATGTAGGAAATGATGAATGCGAGGTCATTGAGCGTGATGGAAACATTTCGTCCGGCTTATCGTAACAATAAAGCAGCGCAAACTGGAGCGCCGGCTCACGCTAACAACACGCATGAGGAAATGGGTCATTCGGAGCAACAAAAGAGGAAAAGAGTGTTTTCCTGACATCAAGAGGACCAGCGCTGATGGGAGGAACAGACACACATCATGAAGCGGCCGGTCCGCATGTCAAAACACGCAGTAATTGGGCCAAACAGAGACGAAACTGCACTGGATCATACGAGCCTCTTCAGAAAATCCTGCTGAACGCAGTTAATAAAATGCAAGCGCACGACTGTAATGATATCAGCCCTAACATGATGGATTATGGCATGGTTAGTATTATATATCATGCATCACATCGCATGACTTTAAGGCATGTTTACATGTCGTCGAAATACACATTTAAGTGTTTATTTGCATCTGTGGATTTCAATTCCAATCTTTATCTTTGCATTCTGGTCCGTTTTGACCCAGAAAAGGTACGTCAATTTAAAAAAAAAAAAAAAAATCAGTAGTTTTAGTATGAAGATGAAATTGACCTTGCAAAGACTATCGTGCATTTTTGTCTGATTTTGTTTTTAAACAAATAAACAAAAAAAAAAATGCAAGCGATAAAACCATTTAAACTAAATTGGTAACGGCTCGACAACAACAAAGCTGGAGAATCTCACGCAGACAAAATGAGGAAAGTGTTCAAACGGATGGAGAGACTCAGGAAGACGTTTCTGAACGGTTCGTGGATAAATTGATGTCGTTGCTGTGGAGTCGATCGACTCGTCACTAGCGTGTGTCGTCACGCTCATCTTTATTCCTTCGTTTGTGAGGCGGTCCGGCGTAAAATCGTCTCAACACTCGACGACAACAACTCTAAAGCGGCCCGACATGGCCCCGCCCCCTTTGCTGAGTGTAAATTTGAGGGTTTGTGATGTCACCAACCAAGAAGAAGCTCGTTACAGTCCTCTAAATCAAGTGTTTTTCGGCCTCAGATTTGCAATTAGTCGTTTGGAGTGTAATCGGTGTCGCTCATTAGCTCATTAAACCACACACACTCCACATCATCTGCTCTGGTTAACGAGCAGCACTGACGAGGGCTGATGGAGTTCAGTGTGAAGTCGCAGGTCATGTGACCTCCTGACCTCCACATGTTCATGAAACAAACAAACAAACAAAAACTGTACGCAACATAACCATTTCAACTATTGCATCCGGGTCTGTTTTGACCCGAAATTGAACTGTGGCTTTACCGATTAAATGAATGAACAAAAATGGGATAAATGAAGTAATAGCATTCACTTATTAATGAGACGTTTCTGATTAGATACAATATGGTTTTGGCTGATAAATATTCAGTTATGACTGCTTCATAAGCCCACGCTCCACCGGGTCCAAACTGACCTGAGAACACAAAAGACGTTCGTTTTTACCGCATCAGGAGGATTAAAGAGTCCGATAACGAGAGAACTTCAAAATCCCCTGTAAGTCCGACACAAAATCACACTAGAATTTCCAGCCAGGCTTTATGAGTGCATATGCAAATGAGTGCATATATAATTTGCATATTTAAACATCGTTACGAGCAGTATATTCACTGTGCCTTATAATGCATTATAGTGTGTCTGATGACACTGAACGAAGAGCTTCATTATAAACACAGCGATCGACTGCAGCATCGTCACATTTTAATATGCGTCAAGAGTTTTTGGGACCGAGATGAAATTTTGATATCGCGAGCGACTCGTCGTTAACGGATCGCTCCAACGCTCGCTTTAATCAGCACTTCTGAGCTGGGGACTGAAAGAATAAGAGATTAATGCTTACGCTCAGAAAATATGATTAATTAGAAGTGTGTGAGGTGTGTGTGTTTGGACGCTATAATCTCTGTGACTCACTGCAGTAGATTCGTCCAGCGATGACCTTAATGAGTCGTGTACATCAGATCATCAGTCACTAACTAAAGCTCTGAGACTGAACATGAGTTTCAAATCAGACACATCAAATACTGTAAGCGAGGATCTCTCGCTCCTGCTGCGTCTTCATCGTGACGAGACGGACGACTCAGCATGTCAAGATAAAACAAGTCTAACTTCTAGAAACATGTAAATGTCTGAGAAACGATTCCGAAACCAGAGGATCCTAAATAATATTATTAAATAATAATACTATTACAATTATGTTACTAATAGTCATAACTCTTCAGAATAATATATTATTTTTATTATTAATATTTCATATTATTTTATTGTTGGTAACATTATTCAATATTTATTATTATTTTATATATTATATGTAATATTGTTATTATTATTATTACTACTAACTTTAATATTTTTACATTATTGCTGTATTATTTAATATTTAATGTAATAATGATCATAGTAATATATTATTTCATATTATTAAATAATAATACTATTACAATTATATATTATTATTATTATTACGTATTATATCACTAATAGTCATAACTCTTCAGAATAATATCTTATTTTTATTATTAATAATTTATTAATATTTAATATTATTTTATATATTATATGTAATATTGTTATTATTATTATTACTAATTTTAATATTTTTACATTATTGCTGTATTATTTAATATTTAATATAATAACGATCATAGTAATATATTATTTAATATTCTTAAATAATAATACTATTACAATTATATATTATTACGTATTATATTACTAATAGTCATAACTCTTCAGAATAATATCTTATTTTTATTATTAATAATTTATTAATATTTAATATTATTTTATATATTATATGTAATATTGTTATTATTATTATTACTAATTTTAATATTTTTACATTATTGCTCTATTATTTAATATTTAATGTAATAATGATCATAGTAATATATTATTTAATATTATTAAATAATAATACTATTACAATTATATATTATTATTATTATTATTATGTATTATATTACTAATAGTCATAACTCTTCAGAATAATATATTATTTTTATTATTAATAAGTTATTAATATTTAATATAATTTTATTGTTGGTAACATTATTCAATATTTATTATTATTTTATATATTATATGTAATATTGTTTTTGTTATTATTTTTACATTATTGTTATATTATTTAATATTTAATGTAATAATGATCATAGCAATATATTATTTCATCTTAAATTCTATTATTGTTGTTAACATTAAATATAATTTTATACATTACACTCAATATCATTTATAATCATTATAATTAGTAGTAGTAGTATATTTAATATAATAAAAATAATTTTAGATTTAATATTGCATTATTATTGCTACACAACATTCAATATAATTTTATATATAATATTTCGTGATTATTTACATGATTTAATATTAGTGTTATTATTAAAAATATTATTACATTAATTTCATACTGAGATTATTCTGATAATACTGCTGCCAAAGTGAACGCTCACATCCTGCTAAAAACAACAAAGATCCGCTCCGGCCTGGACAGTAAGGCATCGATCATCGATTCCTAAAACAAACTAGTTAACGAGATTCAGGAGAGCGAGCCGATCGCGAGGACGGCGCTGTGGAGCGGCTGTAGGGGAGAGCCGCGCGCCGCAGGTCAACACGTCTGATGGACACATCAAAGCCCGGATCTGCTGAAGCACAGCAACCGGTTCCAGTGTGAATCCAGACACCAAACACCCAGATTCATCTGCACAAAGACACTGAAGAAAAGAGAATAAGGAAGAAGAGATGGGAGAGGCTGTAATTCCTCCCGGACCGTGCCAGATAAAAGCCTCCCGCGCCTCTCCTCCATCACATCCGCTCTCATCCGAGCAGCCCTGAAATATTCATGTGGAGCGGATGATGGAGGAGGCCGACGCTCCGTCCGTCTGTCTGAATCACCTTCAGAGACTCCACCGAGAGAGGATGAAGCAGCAAACAAAACTATCCTCTGCGATTCACCTGTGAGTAAACACACTCACGTGCTTTTGCTCAACTGGACGTATTTCAGGCTGGTCCGCACCACTGGATCAGAGGATGAGTAATGTAATAGATCTGAAATAAAGCCTCACTCGTTCACTTAACAGCTCAGCTTCTTACAAAGAAAGGAGATCGACGTTAATAAACTCACACAAGCCAAAATTGTTTGTGGACAGACACAATCTATGAAAAATACAGTCTTAATAAGTGGATCTTTCACGAGATCAGGGACGTTTCAGCTCAAAATCCCCACAGAGCATTTATTATCGCTCGTCAAATTCGCCTCTATTTGGGCGTTTTTGTGCGTGTCCCTTTAAATGCAAATGAGCTGCTGCTCCAGAAGGGGGCGGAGCTTCAACAAAGCTGGAGAATCTCACGCAGACAAAATGAGGAAAGTGTTCAAACGGATGGAGAGACTCAGGAAGACGTTTCTGAACGGTTCGTGGATAAATTGATGTCGTTGCTGTGGAGTCGATCGACTCGTCACTAGCGTGTGTCGTCACGCTCATCTTTATTCCTCGAATCCACCCTCGTTTTTGTGACTAAATGACGGCATCAACAACACTCGACGACAACAACTCTTCCTCTTCTCTAAAGCAGCACAACATGGCTCCGCCCCCTTTGTTAAGTGTTCTCAGGGGCGGGGTTTATGTAAATGTTAGAGTTTGTGATGTCACTAACAACAAAGAAGCTCATTATAGTCCTCTAAATCAAGTGTTTTTCGGCCTCAGATTTGCATTTACTCGTTTGGAGTGTAATTAAACTCACTGAAACCACAAACACTAATGAGCGTTAACCAGCACTGACCAGGAGTTCAGAGTGAAGTCACGTGATCACAGCGCTGGAGAGACGCAGGTCATGTGACAGGATCACCTCCTGACCTCCACATGTTCATTAAACACAGATTTATCATTTGCGCTTTCGTTAGGAACCGACTGGAGACCTTTTGTGGCGGTAACTGGATTACACCGCGGCGTAGGTGGAGCGGCGCGCGTGACACGCGTGTAATCTGATTTCCCTGAGCCTCGAGCCCGAGAGAACGAACGAGGGGCTCGTCACAAAGCTCCTCGAGGTCAAGGTCAGGAAATAATACTGGAACACCGAACCATTCTGTCGTCACTTCTGCAGCTGGAACACAATCAACTACGCATCACACTTTGAGTTTGTATATATCATATCTGGAATATAAATGCATTTTTTCTTATTGCACTGGTCCATTCACTTTTTAACTTGTTTCTAACCAGACACGACCCACACAACCACATCAATCCAAATCACAGCCAATCAGGAGAGCGTGTGGGCGGAGTCTCTGCAAGTGTTCTGCACTCACAACCAAATCAATCCAAATCACAGCCAATCAGGAGAGCGTGTGGGCGGAGTCTCTGCAAGTGTTCTGCACTGACAACCACATCAATCCAAAATTACAGCCAATCAGAAGAGTATGTGGGCGGAGTCTCTGCAAGTGCTCTGCACTCACAACCAAATCAATCCAAATCACAGCCAATCAGAACAGCGTGTGGGCGGAGTCTCTGTAAGTGTTCTGCACTCACAACCACATCAATCCAAATCACAGCTAATCAGAAGAGCGTGTGGGCGGAGTCTTTGCAAGTGTTCTGCACTCACAACCAAATCAATCCAAATCACAGCCAATCAGGAGAGCGTGTGGGCGGAGTCTCTGCAAGTGCTCTGCACTCACAACCACATCAATCCAAATCACAGCCAATCAGGAGAGCGTGTGGGCGGAGTCTCTGCAAGTGTTCTGCACTCACAACCAAATCAATGAAAAATCACAGCCAATCAGAAGAGCGTGTGGGCGGAGTCTCTGCAAGTGTTCTGCACTCACAACCAAATCTGAAAAAGATAAATGAAAACTAATTAAGAAGTCATTTTTTCCTGATTCCTTCAGTTGTTTCAAACTCGAATTTCATGCTCAAAACAAAAGGAGAATAGTCTGTTTTATCTTGTTTCAAAACTTTGTAGACATGTACCTGGAAAATCACATGAAAAGACTAATTACAGCTAATTAAGTCACATGAAAATGAGTCTTAACATCTCACGCTTCTCAGCTCAACTGATCTTGCTTTAAGAATCTTTAGACCCTGAGAACTGAACGACGAGGCAAAAACACCAATTAAAAGAATTTTTGGCAGCGTAAAAGCCCGGGTTGGAAAGGCGCGAGGCTGAAGGAATCACCACAGGCTGCTTATTTGCTTCTGAAGCCTTTGACAGTGACGAGAGGCTGTCATTCCAACAGCACATGAAGACGCCTCACATCCTGACATTATAAAGAGAGTCAAACTCCTCCTGAGGACCAACACTTCAGACGCCGCCGGAGTCTGGAAAACTGCCGCTTCAGAGCAACTGAGGAAAGGTTACTGATGTCACTCAACTCTAATGGCCCACAATGCACTCTGTTTGGAATCCAGAGTCTGTCCAGAGCGCGCGCGTGTGTGTGCGTGCGTGTGTGTGTGTGTGTGTGTTTTAATCCGACCTTGACTTTATGCATCATATCTCTTCAGGCTGACGGACTCTGTGACGCTCCAGACAAACGCAGCGATTTTCACCGCAGTTTATCTGGACGTCCAGACGGACACACCGAGCTAAAAAACAGTGACGGGAACAAAAGAGCGTCGGAAAATATAAAACAGAGCAGAAGATTTCCCACAATTAATAGCTCATGTAATGTCATTTCGAGATGTGCACTATTTTATTGATTGGATGAACGTCAGAACATCGGGTTCACGTGTGGAGTCGTTTAGGAACCAGATGGTTATGAATGTGTGTGAGACGGGCCAGATCACTCCCATCAGCGTCTGGAAATCGTCTTCAAACAATGAGATGCTCATTTAGAAACGGTTTCCCTCTCACACAAATGAAACGGGTCGTTTGCGGCCGCATTATCAGCGGCTCCCAGAGCCAGAAGCACGAACGAGTCAAACTGCATGTGGAAATTGAGAACGGCACTAACGTCCCTCTGAAGGTTACCGAGCTCCAGCTATTAAAGCAGCTTTATTTCATCTCTCTCTTCAGATAATGACTGCTGCTCTCAACACACACACACACACACAAACACACACACACTCACACACACACACTCACACACACACTCACACACACTCACACAGACACACGCACACGCACACACGCACACGCACACACACACACGCACACACTCTCACACACTCACACACACACACTCTCACACACTCACACACACACACACAGCAGCTACTGAACGTGACTGAGTCCACTGACGGGTCAAACTGCCGCCCGTCTCTCGTCCGTCTCTCGGATGGAATCACGGAATCCGGTCCTACGGATTCACAGTATGACGTGGATCAAAAGCTGACGAGGACTGGAGTGTGAATATTAAATGGTGAGCGTATGACATCATTAACGACGGTTCACGCATCGATAATGAAGCCGCGTGTGAATCTCTAATGTCATTACATTATCTTCCCCTTCAAAGAGTGTGTTGAGTGTCCAAATGAAAAGTCAAGTGATTTAATGTCATTAGCAGGTCGTCAGAAGCACCAGACGTGTGTTTCCTGAACGTTACGTGTGATTAACGGCTTCAGTCAACACCGCATCAAGAGCAGAAGCTCTTTAGATAATGTCAACATTTATTCTGTGATTGCAGGAGTTTCACATGTTCATATAAGAAAAGGAATCAGATCAGATCTGGAACCTCGTTATACGATGCAGCTTTAAGATCTGATCTGAGCGCACACAAACAGACGATATCAGACTCTTGTGTTGGCTTTAAACTTCACATTAATGAGTCGTATGAAATTAGAGGACACAAACAGAGCGGAGAGCCTCGTGAGCAAAAGGGCTTGTGCTTCGAGCTGCATGAAATGTTAGTGTTCCATGAAAAATGACAAAAAATAAGGCTGAGCGATCAAATCAAAATTACACTGAAATCTCGATCGAAAGAAGATCCAAACATCTTCGCATTTTTACGGCAAAATAAAAGTTTTATGGTTTAACATGTGAAAATGAAAAAAATAATATATAATATTAGTATTGTTATTTTATAACTCGAATGTAAAACGATATATTTTACAGTGAAATATTGCCATAGTAATATTTTTTATTTTATTTCAATAATTTTATTTAACTGTGTTTAATTTAATTTATTTTTTATTACATAGCTACATTAAATATTATTGTATTTTTTGCTGTAATTTAGAATAATAATGATCATTATTATATATTTCTTCTTAAATGTTTTTATTTTATGGTGAAATATTACTATAATAAGTTTTTTATTTTATTTATAGCAATTTAGCAATTTATATTATTATTACTATCATCATCTTTTTATAGCTATATTAAATATTAGTGTTATAATGTATAATAATTATTATTATTTTTATTATATATTTCTTCTTAAATATTTTTATTTTATGGTGAAATATTACAATATTGTTTCTTAATTTATTTTTTAGCAATTTTTATATTATTATTACTATCATCATCTTTTCATAGCCATAGTAAATATTAATATTTTAATTTTATAGCTGTGATATAAAATAATAATAATTATATTTTTTTCTTACATGTTCATTTTTATTAAAGTAAAATTTCTTATTTTGTTGATATTTAGTCGTTTTTATATTTTTATATTTATTTTTTTATAGTGATATTAAATAGTATTGCAATTATATAGCTGTAATGAAAAAAAATATATATATATTTTCCTACATATTTTATTTTGTTTTTATTTTAGTTATTATTATTATTATTATTATTATTATTATTTCAGAGACGTAATGCTATTTAATCACAAAATTTTGGCAAACAAGCACAGCAAACCTGGCATTTTTTAACTTCATTTTAAATTGCAGTTCCATCGCTCCCAATAAAAACACGGCTCAACCCGACACTCGTTCATCCACATCATCTGAACTCGGACGCTCCTACCAGAGACGATGACCTTGGCGGTGCGGCTGACCACGGCCCCGACGCCCTCCAGCGTGGCCAGGCACTGGTACGAGCCCTCGTCCGGCCGGTGGTGCCGCGAGTGGACCACGTTCTGCACGAGCAGCGAGCCGTTGGACAGCTGCTGCCTCCTGTCGTCCACCACCGCGCTCAGCAGAACGCCGTCCTTCTTCCACGCGATGACGGGGACGCCCTGGTCGGAGCGCGCCTCGCAGTCCAGCTGCAGGACGCCGCCGCGAACCGTCACCGTGTCCTGCGGCTCCAGCACGAAACGCAGCTCCACGAACGCCCGCGGAGGATCCGAGCCTGTGGACGGACAGACCAGAAGCTCGGTCAGGACAGCGCAGATTCAGAGAAGCTTGACACATTCAAAACTTCATCAGACAAACTCTGAAGGAAACCTGTGAAATACTTCTCAAGCCACTCGTGAGACTTTGACTGATCCTCACTAGATAAAAAGATGCTTTTAAATCTAGTGATGGTCACACGTGTCTGTGATGGAGAGAGAGAACATCACTGACCTCATATGAAATCAACGGAAGTGTGTGTAATGACCTCACTGAGATAGCAAAACAAACCTGTGTGTGTGTGTGAGTGAGTGAGTGTGTGAGTGTGCGTGTGTGTGAGTGTGTGTGTGTGTGAGTGTGTGTGTAGTAGTGTCAGTCTCTTCCGTCTCTCGGATGCAGTAACGTGTCTCATGTCTTGTGTTCAGCAGGAGACTCTCAGCGCTCCGCAGCGACTGCACTCGGCGCTCGTAATTCAAATGTTAATTCGTACCTGCTGAGAAGCAGTTCGTTCTATCAGTGTCTTTGTTTGGTGTGTGAGGAGCCGACGCTTCAGCGCTCAGCGTGACAAACCTTCTGCACCGCCATTCACACACTTATTATGCAATATACGGGCTCATTTGATCCTTCTTTCAGCTCCTCGTTCACACGACACGTTTCTGTGATCAAAAGCGGAGCAGAACAGGATCTTTTAAAAGTTTAACTTGACACAGAATCCTAAAAACATCAACGTTCATCCAGCACAAAACACCAGAACACGAGTGTGTGAAGTGAAGGATTTCAGCTCCGTTTAACATGTTCAATTCATTCTGCAGGATCGCACAGATTTCCCCCGAAATCAGAGCAGAAAACGCACAGAAACGCTCCATCTGGATGTGAGACGGAAACAGAGAGAAGATGTGAATCTTAAACACCTTCAGTGTCATTCAGTAAACGCATCTTCAGCGCTCTCCGTCTCCATCTCTCACGCACGACAGCTCTTCTAGATGGAACGGCATTTTGAGATGGAAACAGTGTTATAAAGACAAAAGGAGGAAAGAAGATCCGGGACGGAGCAGAACGAGCGTGAAGAGAGATGGAGAACGGCACTTGTCCTTTATTTGACGCACTGAAGCAGATGTAACTGAAGAAACCTGTCAGGACTCCATCAGCAGCGGCAGGGCAGATTTCAAATGTGATCGACTGACAGAACGACACAGTCTGAATGTGCAATGAGAGAGAGAGAGAGAGAGAGAGAGAGAGAGAGAGAGAGAGAGAGAGAGACAGAGAGAGAGAGAGAGAGAGACAGAGAGAGAAACAGAGACAGAGAGAGAGACAGAGAGAGAGAGAGAGAGAGAGAGAGACAGAGAGAGAAACAGAGACAGAGAGAGAGACAGAGAGAGAGAGAGAGAGAGAGAGAGAGAGAGAGAGAGAAACAGAGACAGAGAGAGAGACAGAGAGAGAGAGAGAGAGAGAGAGATGTGGGATCAGTGGAAGGAGAGCAGCAGACAGACGCTCCTCAGCACAGGTTACGAGTCTCTCTGCTAGTGTGGAGAAATTATTTGAACATCTAAAGTAAACTCTCACACTTTCAGCATCACGTCAGGAGATGATCGTGTCCCACCGCAGTCTTAAATGAGTAAAATAAAGTCTTAAATGACCATAAAGACCAATGCGTGTCAGATCCGTGCCGTATGCGGCAGCTCTTAAAGTGACAGCAGCCTAATCAACCTGCCACAGTCTGCCATTGCTGTTCATCAAAGAACAAGTGAGAATTCACCCACTGCTCTTGACTGAACAACATTTGCAGCTTTAATAAGTTTAATCTATAGTAAATGTACTATTTATGCAGTGAAGTGTTTGATACATTTATTCAATTTCTGTATATTTCCTGTTATTTTCTGTATATTTATGTTAGATCAAGATATATTTATAGTTTATCTTGTTTATATATATATATATATATATTCATATATACATGTACATATACACATGAATACACACACACATATATATACACTCACCTAAAGGATTATTAGGAACACCTGTTCAATTTCTCATTAATGGAATTATCTGATCAACCAATCCCAAGGCAGTTGCTTCAATGCATTTAGGGGTGTGGTCCTGGTCAAGACCATCTCCTGAACTCCAAACTGAATGTCAGAATGGGAAAGAAAGGGGATTTAAGCAGTTTTGAGCATGGCATGGTTGAGCGTGGCTAAGTATTTCACAATCTGCTCAGTTACTGGGATTTTCACGCACAAACATTTCTAGGGTTTACAAAGAATGGTGTGAAAAGGGAAAAACATCCAGTATGCGGCAGTCCTGTGGGAGAAAATGCCTTGTTGATGCTGGAGGTCAGAGGAGAACGGGCCGACGGAGTCAAGCTGATAGAAGAGCAACTTTGACTGAAATAACCACTCGTTACAACCAAAGCATTTGTGAAGCTACAACACGCACAACCTTGAGGCGGATGAGCTACAACAGCAGAACACCCCACCGGGTACCACTCATCTCCACTACAAATAGGAAAAAGAGGCTACAATTTGCACGAGCTCACCAAAATTGGACAGTTGAAGACTGGAAAAATGTTGCCTGATCTGATGAGTCTCGATTTCTGTTGAGACATTCAGATGGTCGAGTCAGAATTTGGCGTAAACAGAATGAGAACATGGATCCATCATGCCTTGTGATCACTGTGCAGGCTGGTGGTGGTGGTGTAATGGTGTGGGGTATGTTTTCTTGGCACACTTTAGGCCCCTTAGTGCCAACTGGGCATCGTTTAAATGCCACGGCTGACCTGAGCATTGCTTCTGACCATGTCCATCCCTTCATGACCACCATGTGACCATCCTCTGATGGCTACTTCCAGCAGGATAATGCACCATGACACAAATCATTTCAAATTGAGTTCACTGCACTAAAATGGCCCCACAGTCACCAGATCTCAACCCAATAGAGCATCTTTGGGATGTGGTGGAACGGGATGTGCATCCCACAAATCTCCATCCACTGCGAGATGCTCTCCTATCAATATGGGCCAACATTTCTAAGAGAAATGTTTTCAGCTCCTTGTTGAATCAATGCCACGTAGAATTAAGGCGGTTCTGAAGGCGAGTATTAGAGTGGAGTTCCTGATAATCCTTTAGGTGAGTGTATATTTATTTAGTTTGAACACACTTGAAAACAACATAGTAAGATGTCTGTTGTTTTGCTAGTTTTATTAGAGGAAGAAAATTTATTTTTTCCCCTAAGTTTAAATCCACTGAAGTCAAAACTGTGATTCTCATGTTCATATACATTTAATCTTGTGACATATTCAAATAAAATGTCATAGATATCGATAAATCTCTCTTTTCTTGCATCACACCATTTTCTGCTGTAGCTCTTGAAAAAAGGCAGTTCTGAAGGCGAAAGCGGGTCAAACACAGTATTAATGTGGAGTTCCTAATAATCCTTTAGGTGAGGGTATATGTATATATATATATATATATATATTTATATATACACACATACATACACACATACATACATATACATTCACACACACACGTACATTTTTTTTTACAGTTTTTTTGTGCAGTTTCACTGCCGTCTTTATATTTCAAAGACTCCAGAGATGCTCAGATGTGACAGTGAGCGCAGATTTACTGGATAGAGAAAGAAACACAACCGTGTTCTTCATCTCAAAGGGAAAAACACACAGAACACAATTATGAAACCGTCTCCAGGAGAGAAACCGCTAGAGACTCAGTTGTTCAGGAAACTGATTGAACGCGACTCGAGAGGCAACAGGTAGCGACCCGATGCTCCAGAACTCACACAGATTAAAGGAAACGCGCCGCAGTCTGGGTTTGATGTGGATGTGGAGGATGTTTATTATCCTGCGCTGCGGTTCAAAGCCACGCTGAGGTCAGTGAGTCACAACACGAGCCCATCGGAGCGCAGGAAAACTCATTTATACACAGTAAATATTACAAACATACGTGACGAGATTCACCCTGACGAACATCTCAGCTAAAGACTCGCATCGCGCCCGCTCTCACATATCTTCTCATCTCTTCATTATTGGCTGTCACCATGGTTACCGTGTGTCCGGTCACCTTATCGATCTCTCAGTCACACACACACACACTCTCCTGTAGGTCAGACATCAGCAGTTTGATGATCTGACGAGTGAAACTGAGAGACTGAGAGAAAACAGAGTGCGACATTAATATCAAATCAATTCAAATTCAATTCAAGCTATTTATTTTATTTAGAAGTTAACACTTCCCACAATGCAACACTCTCAGCTAAGCCTTTCATTTCTAGTATGACAAAGTAGAAATGATTACATCTCTAACAACCACCTTTAATATAGTGACTATTGCTCACACACACACACACACACACACACAGGTCTGACCTTTACATTTAATCCCAATGATCCCATTCAGAGATTGTCGTACTCGCAGGAACATCTTTAATCACTTAAAACATCCTGTCTGGGGTCGAGAGAGAAAGACCCATAATCACCTGAAAGCGCCACACATCACAACTCAAACTACACCTACAACACGGTCAAACAAAAACAAAACGGGCTTTTACGAAAAAGATTTTCTAAAAATGTGCATTTATTCATTGTAACTTCATTTGTGTCCACTCCGTCAGACGCATTAAGCAGAAGCATGCCATTTTAATTTGATTCATCCAACAACAGTGTAAAGTCTACAAATATGTAACAATGGTGTTCAGTGCAGGAGTTAAGTGATGAAATACATTCTCTACATTTTCTTCCGAGGTTAGGGTTAGTATGAGCCATCCGATTCCTAAATTCCTTAATTCTCTAACGTCCTTTTTAATATTAAACATGTATAACCACTGTTCTTAGGTAAATTAAACATGATCATGTAGCTCAGTTGATGTTTTAATATTTTAAAACATAATAATAAAAACCTTCATCTGACGGTGTTAGATACTGATGGTTTAGACCAATACTAACTTGTTGACAAATACTGACTTGTTGACAAATACTGATGGTTTTGAGAAATACTGACTTGTTGACAAATACTGACGGTGTTGACAAATACTGACTTGTTGACAAATACTGACTTGTTGACAAATACTGACTTGTTGACAAATACTGACTTGTTGACAAGTACTGACGGTGTTGACAAATACTGACTTGTTGACAAATACTGACTTGTTGACAAATACTGATGGTTTTGAGAAATACTGACTTGTTGACAAATACTGACTTGTTGACAAATACTGACGGTGTTGACAAATACTGACTTGTTGACAAATACTGACTTGTTGACAAATACTGACTTGTTGACAAATACTGACGGTGTTGACAAATACTGACTTGTTGACAAATACTGATGGTTTTGAGAAATACTGTCTTGTTGACAAATACTGACTTGTTGACAAATACTGACTTGTTGACAAATACTGACGGTTTTGAGAAATACTGACTTGTTGACAAATACTGACGGTGTTGACAAATACTGACGGTGTTGACAAATACTGACGGTTTTGAGAAATACTGACTTGTTGACAAATACTGACTTGTTGACAAATACTGATGGTTTTGAGAAATACTGACTTGTTGACATACTGACTTGTTGACAAATACTGACTTGTTGACAAATACTTTTGAAATTGAAAAATACTGATGTGTTGACAAATACTGACGGTTTTGAGAAATACTGACTTGTTGACAAATACTGACTTGTTGACAAATACTGACTTGTTGACAAATACTGACGGTGTTGACAAATACTGACTTGTTGACAAATACTGACTTATTGACAAATACTGATGGTTTTGAGAAATACTGTCTTGTTGACAAATACTGAATTGTTGACAAATACTGACTTGTTGACAAATACTGACTTATTGACAAATACTGACGGTTTTGAGAAATACTGACTTGTTGACAAATACTGACTTGTTGACAAATACTGACTTGTTGACAAGTACTGACGGTGTTGACAAATACTGACTTGTTGACAAATACTGACTTGTTGACAAATACTGATGGTTTTGAGAAATACTGACTTGTTGACAAATACTGACTTGTTGACAAATACTGACGGTGTTGACAAATACTGACTTGTTGACAAATACTGACTTGTTGACAAATACTGACTTGTTGACAAATACTGACTTGTTGACAAATACTGACGGTGTTGACAAATACTGACTTGTTGACAAATACTGATGGTTTTGAGAAATACTGTCTTGTTGACAAATACTGACTTGTTGACAAATACTGACGGTTTTGAGAAATACTGACTTGTTGACAAATACTGACGGTGTTGACAAATACTGACGGTGTTGACAAATACTGACGGTTTTGAGAAATACTGACTTGTTGACAAATACTGACTTGTTGACAAATACTGATGGTTTTGAGAAATACTGACTTGTTGACATACTGACTTGTTGACAAATACTGACTTGTTGACAAATACTTTTGGAGTTGAAAAATACTGATGTGTTGACAAATACTGACGGTTTTGAGAAATACTGACTTGTTGACAAATACTGACTTGTTGACAAATACTGACTTGTTGACAAATACTGACTTGTTGACAAATACTGACGGTGTTGACAAATACTGACTTGTTGACAAATACTGACTTATTGACAAATACTGATGGTTTTGAGAAATACTGTCTTGTTGACAAATACTGAATTGTTGACAAATACTGACTTGTTGACAAATACTGACTTATTGACAAATACTGACGGTTTTGAGAAATACTGACTTGTTGACAAATACTGACTTGTTGACAAATACTGACTTGTTGACAAATACTTTTGGAGTTGAAAAATACTGATGTGTTGACAAATACTGACTTGTTGACAAATACTGACGGTTTTGAGAAATACTGACTTGTTGACAAATACTGACTTGTTGACAAATACTGACTTGTTGACAAATACTGACTTGTTGACAAATACTGACGGTGTTGACAAATACTGACTTGTTGACAAATACTGACTTATTGACAAATACTGATGGTTTTGAGAAATACTGTCTTGTTGACAAATACTGAATTGTTGACAAATACTGACTTGTTGACAAATACTGACTTATTGACAAATACTGATGGTTTTGAGAAATACTGACTTGTTCACAAATACTGACTTGTTGACAAATACTGACTTGTTGACAAATACTGACGGTGTTGACAAATACTGACGGTTTTGAGAAATACTGACTTGTTGACATACTGACTTGTTGACAAATACTGACTTGTTGACAAATACTGACGGTGTTGACAAATACTGACGGTTTTGAGAAATACTGACTTGTTGACAAATACTGACAGTTTTGAGAAATACTGACTTGTTGACAAATACTGACTTGTTGACAAATACTGACTTGTTGACAAATACTGACTTGTTGACAAATACTGACTTATTGACAAATACTGACTTGTTGACAAATACTGACTTGTTGACAAATACTGACTTGTTGACAAATACTGACTTGTTGACAAATACTGATGGTTTTGAGAAATACTGACTTGTTGACGAATACTGACTTGTTGACAAATACTGACTTGTTGACAAATACTGACTTATTGACAAATACTGACTTGTTGACAAATACTGACTTATTGACAAATACTGACTTGTTGACAAATACTGACTTGTTGACAAATACTGACTTGTTGACAAATACTGACGGTTTTGAGAAATACTGACTTGTTGACAAATACTGACTTGTTGACAAATACTGACTTGTTGACAAATACTGACGGTGTTGACAAATACTGACTTGTTGACAAATACTGACTTGTTGACAAATACTGACTTGTTGACAAATACTGACTTGTTGACAAATACTGACTTGTTGACAAATACTGACTTGTTGACAAATACTGACGGTGTTGACAAATACTGACGGTGTTGACAAATACTGACGGTTTTGAGAAATACTGACTTGTTGACATACTGACTTGTTGACAAATACTGACTTGTTGACAAATACTTTTGGAGTTGAAAAATACTGATGTGTTGACAAATACTGACGGTTTTGAGAAATACTGACTTGTTGACAAATACTGACTTGTTGACAAATACTGACTTGTTGACAAATACTGACTTGTTGACAAATACTGACGGTGTTGACAAATACTGACTTGTTGACAAATACTGACTTATTGACAAATACTGATGGTTTTGAGAAATACTGTCTTGTTGACAAATACTGAATTGTTGACAAATACTGACTTGTTGACAAATACTGACTTGTTGACAAATACTGACTTATTGACAAATACTGACGGTTTTGAGAAATACTGACTTGTTGACAAATACTGACGGTTTTGAGAAATACTGACTTGTTGACAAATACTGACTTGTTGACAAATACTGACTTGTTGACAAATACTGACTTATTGACAAATACTGACTTATTGACAAATACTGACTTGTTGACAAATACTGACTTGTTGACAAATACTGACTTGTTGACAAATACTGATGGTTTTGAGAAATACTGACTTGTTGACGAATACTGACTTGTTGACAAATACTGACTTGTTGACAAATACTGACTTGTTGACAAATACTGACTTATTGACAAATACTGACTTGTTGACAAATACTGACTTATTGACAAATACTGACTTGTTGACAAATACTGATGGTTTTGAGAAATACTGACTTGTTGACAAATACTGACTTGTTGACAAATACTGACTTGTTGACAAATACTGATGTGTTGACAAATACTGACTTGTTGACGAATACTGACTTGTTGACAAATACTGACTTGTTGACAAATACTGACTTGTTGACAAATACTGATGGGTTGACAAATATTGACGTGTTGACAAATACTTTTGGAGTTGACAAATACTGACTTGTTGACAAATACTGACTTGTTGACAAATACTGATGTGTTGACAAATATTGACGTGTTGACAAATACTGACTTGTTGACAAATACTGATGTGTTGACAAATATTGACGTGTTGACAAATACTGACTTGTTGACAAATACTGACTTGTTGACAAATACTGATGTGTTGACAAATATTGACGTGTTGACAAATACTGATGTGTTGACAAATATTGACGTGTTGACAAATACTTTTGGAGTTGACAAATACTGACTTGTTGACAAAGGTCCAGCAGGGGCCAAATATACAATATATGTAAACAGATCAGGAAACAACATTAGAATATCCCAAATGCAAAAAAACAAATTAAATCACATTATTTAGACTTTTTGAGAGCACTGAAAAACCACCTAACCACACCTAAACATCAGGCATAAAACCTGACAGAGTTGATGAAACTGAATTTTTTCCACCTTCACCACATGTTGTGCAGTGGAGAAATTTTGTTCTCTTTCTCAGCTGAATTGTTTGATATAATACGGCTCACTTTGTTTGTCAGTTTTACATTGTGACAAGCTGAAGACAGGTTCACTTACATGTATTTTCCAAGAACAGAGCATGCCTTTAAAATAATACGAAATAAATGATTTAAAAATTAAAGCAATGAATGCCCTGAGTGTCCAGATTTCCTTTAGATTTTTTATTTTTATTTCGTATTTTTATTTTGATTCATTTCTTCATTTTTAACATAAAGATTGATTTTGTGTGTGTGTAGGACATGTTTTGTTCTCAATAAGCTGCACGATTAATCAAAACGTTGTTTTCAAGAGGAAACTGTGCGGCACATATTCATCTAAATGTGGGCAGTGTTAGGATGTTCATTAACAGTATATCGCCGAAAAGGTACTTCACACTTCTTTTTAAACCTAAACGAAGAACAACAAGAACTTCACTGTGAGTGTATCAGGGCCTGAGAGTTCTCTGTGATCCCGTGTCCGGGCCGTCCGGCACCACTGCGGTGCCAAAACTCAGCGCAACACATGAAATGACTGGGTTTGATTTAAGACTGCGGCTGGCATCATGATGAAGGGCGGGCACTGGTCTGGATGCGGCAGTGCTAAAGGCTCCCAGGGGACCTGCGGAGATCAGGGTGGAGACGGCAGCTGCCTCACTGCGCGTCTGGGCCACAGATGGGGCTGAGCCCGGGAAGACCTGATGCAAACACAGCTTGTCTCATCTCACAAACACACCACGACCACGTCAAAGAGATGCAACCAGCAGAAACACTAATAAAGATCATAAAGCTCCTCGTTATTAATCATCAGATCAGGTCAAAATACATGATCACAGCTGTCAAAAATGATCATCTATTTATTCTTATGACACAAAAGAAGACATTTTGATGAACGTCCTCTTTTTCTTTTTGTCCATGCAATGATGTTTAAACCCCACCGATATTTTCTTTAATGTCCCACCGAAAGTCACACAGCTTTACAACGACATGCGAGTAAATATTGACATGTGTGCACCACCATCAAACCCAACATGCCTGTGTAATGCGGCGCGAGATCTCCGACGCCGCTGCTCATTCGACTAAAGCACAATTACTCAGAAGAACGGAATAAATTATGCAAAACAGGCTTCGACTTCTATTAATGCTGTCGTTTATTTGTCAGGCAGGAATGCAGACGTCGTCCTGTGAATCTGACGCTCACTAATGTCGGCTTTATTTAGTCATAAAGTCAGCAGATTTTTGTTCTTGTTTCAAGCTCAAACTCATTTTTCAGTAATATCTTCAGTCGTTTCTCTTCTCCAGTAAATGAGTTAAGAACGTTTAGATGTTTGTGCTGGAAAACGAGACAGAAATGCATCGTCATTATTCAGGTTTAATGTTGATTCAGTTCAGTTCAATAATCCGTCTATTACGAAACTAATTCGATTCGGTCGTTATTCAGCTCAAATCAGGAACATCCAGCACTTATTTCAAGCTAGAAGCAGTCGAGCCGTGACACCAGAGCAGAAAATGAGCGTGTGACAGTATCCGTAAATTGTGCGTCTGCGTGAACCGTCTGAACCTTTCAAACGCGATAAGGCTTAATGAAGCGTCGGCGTGAGAGCGCTGAGGGATGCGCCGCTCCAATCATCCGTCTCAATAGCTCAGCGTGAAGGCTTTGGAAATGAGCATGTGTCCTTATCAAAGCGATGACTCGACAGGCGTTCTCTCGCTCAAGGAGAAAGTCCTCCTCCGTCTGCGACACATGATTTATATCCGTCCGCGCAAAAACGAACCGCACCGCATTACGGAGTCGACCGATACATATTAATTATGTCAACGGCATGGGGATTCCTCACGAACTGCTGTTGTTCCTGGACGCAGGTTTGAACCCTCGTGAGCGACGTCCTGGAGTCATTACCCTGAGCTCTGCGCTTGACAGGCCGACGGACGGACCCTCGGGACGCCGCTAACGAACTCGACGGCGCTCCACACGTGCTGCCGTACGCCCCGGAGCGGCGGCAGAGACGCTTACAGCACTAACTGCTGTGATTTAATGAAATAACTGCAGTAGTTCAATCTTCAGATCGGAACGTCATCAAAAGAAGGACCTAGCAACCAAAGCGAGCATCCTAGCAACCATTTAGCAAGCCCTGCATCAGAGCGTCATATAGAGATGGGGGTTGGCTCTTTAGATTCATGCTAACAAACTGGACGCACAACACATGCTAGCAGCGAATAGCTACATGCTAATGGCAATTAGTTCACCATTAAAACGTGATAAAACAAGTCAAAATGTGCTAGCATCCTGCTAATTGTGTGAGCATCTTGCTACAGACGTGCTATATAAACATGCTAATCATGTTAGCATCTTGTAATCATGTTAATATCATGTTAACAACATGCTAATCTTGTTAGCTTCATGCTGAAAACATGCTAATTGTGTTAACATCTTGTTAACAGCATGCTACTCAGGTTAGCATAATGCTAACAACACGCTAATCGTGCTAGCATCTTTCTACAGATATTTTAGCGACGCGCAATTCATGTTAACTTCTTAAAAACTTGTTAATCGTGTTAGCATAATTTTATCATGCTAGCATCTTGTTGAAAACATTCTAATTGTGTTAGTATCATATTAACAACATGCTAATTATGTTAGCGTTTGGTTAACATGCTACTCATGACAGCATTACGTTAACTACAAGTTAATCATGCTAGCATCTTGGTACAGACATGCTATAAACATGCTAATCATGTTAGCATCTTGTTAAAAGAATGCTAATCATGTTAATATCATGTTAACAACATGCTAATCTTGTTAGCTTCATGCTGAAAACATGCTAATTGTGTTAACATCTTGTTAACAGCATGCTACTCATGTTAGCATAATGCTAACAACACGCTAATCGCGCTAGCATCTTTCTACAGATATTTTAGCGACGCGCTATTCATGTTAACTTCTTAAAAACTTGTTAATCGTGTTAGCATAATTTTATCATGCTAGCATCTTGTTGAAAACATTCTAATTGTGTTAGTATCATGTTAACAACATGCTAATCATGTCAGCTTCATGTTAACAACATGCTAATTATGTTAGCGTTTGGTTAACATGCTACTCATGATAGCATTACGTTAACTACAAGTTAATCATGCTAGCATCTTGCTACAAGCTAGCAACACGATAATCATGTTAACAGTTCTTAAAAACATGCTAATCATGTTAGCATCATGCTAGCATCTTGCTAAAAGCATGCAGTATAGCTGCACAGCATGCACCGCTCACATGTTCTTCAGGAAATATGAACGTCTAGATATAATTCTGATCTCTAAATGTCTGATCAACAGGAGAAGCGTCACAGGATTCTGCAGTTTTACATCAAAGTTGGGTGGTTTTAATATATGAAAAAAAAGAAATTAAGGCAGCCATAAATTTTAGTATTGTACATAATGATAATAATGATAATAATAGGGCTCTGATGGTTTACTGCCAAAATGAAAGTTGGCAGTACACTTTTAACGTTTGAAAATGGAGAAAATAAATGCATCTTACATATTAATGTTGTAACTTTACTGTAATTTTTAGTGTTGGAATTTTATTTATTTTTTTTTTTAAATATTAATATAATACACTATAAAATGACCAAATTGCTTGATTTTACAGTGAAATTGTACAGAAATAATATTTATTTCTTAATTTTCTTATTTAGCACATTTTTTTAGTAATAATAACAATAATCATCATTATTATTATTATTCATTAATAATAATTGTTGTAGTTATTATATAGTCTCTCTCTCTCTCTCTCTCTCTCTCTCTATATATATATATATATATAATCATATCTAATCACAAATTGTGCTGCCCTTGTGAAGCTACTTGTGAAACACATCATCAGATCGCATTAGTCATGACACGCGGGTCACCTGATGTGTTTATGGTCGTGTAAATGACCTCATTACAGTCATTAAAGCGCTCGGAGAACTGTGGAAAGGCATGACACACACACACACACACTCACACACACACACACACACACACACACACACACACACTCACACACACACACACGCTGTGTTTTCATGGTTTATGGGGTCAGTCCATAGGTGTAATGGTTTTTCTACTGTAAAAAAACTGTACATTCTGCCCCCCCCCCCCCACCCGGTAAACCTACCCATCACACAAAATGTTCTGCTATTTTACATTTTCAACAAAGATCATTCTGTATGATTTATAAGCTTGTTTCCTCATGGGGACCAACAAAATGTCCCCACAAGATCAACATTTACTGGTTTTACTGTACCTGTGGGGACATTTGGTCCCCACAATGTAAGGAAAACAAGTACACACACACACACAGAGTCATGAATTCATCTAAAACTCACTAAAAAAACATTCAGAACTGACTGGGATCTCTGTCCAATCAGACGCTCTCCAGAGAAAGCCCCTCCCTCTCAGACAGAACCGCACCCAAACTTCTTATTGGCTGACTGGCTGATGCTGTCATCATGCAAATTGAGTCGATTACGCCTGTGTAGATTATAAAAGATCAGCAGCTAATCTGGATTAAAATGCTGGGACTGAATTATGCCATTTAAATCACATTAAATAATGTGATTATCAGAGTCAGATTCCCTGTTTGAAAACATTCGGATGATTGGCTCACTGTCGTTTACTGACTGACCACAGAGAGAAACACACTCTCTCTCTCTCACACACACACACACACACACACACACACACACTCTCTCTCTCACTGTCCTCCTATTGATCCGAGTGATTGATGGATGAATGATTGAGCAGAGAGAGGGATGGATGGAGGGATTGGGATGGACACAGACTCAAGATGGAGCAGAACCAGTTCAGATCTTACGAGCTGAGCAACAAAACCACTCGCTGACTCAAACACGATAAACACGATTAAATGACTCATCCTGTTCAGCTCATTCAGGCTTTCATTGCTAATTTATTGTCCAATAAATAAACAAACTAATCTATCATACATGAATACATAAATATTTAAAGTAAATAAATACTTAACATAAATAATACATATTTAAAATAAATAAAGATGCATTTTCTCTAAATAATTAAGATATTCATGATAAATTAATAAATATTTAAAATGAACAAAAATGTTATAAATAAATAAACATACAAATACTTATGGAAAAATAAATATTATAGATTTTTTTAATAAATATTTGCTTGCTTATTTGGTGTAAATTAATATTTATTTTAAATATTTATTTACTCATAAAAGTTTATTTACTAATGATAAATATTTAATAAATAAATAAAGCATTTTCACTAAATAATTAAGATATTCATGATCAATTAATAAATATTTAAAATGAACAAAAATGTTATAAATAAATAAATATACAAATACTTATGAAAAAAATAAATATAGATTTTTTTAATAAATATTTGCTTGCTTATTTGGTGTAAATTAATATTTATTTATTTTAAACATTTATTCACTCGTAAAAGTTTATTTACTAATTATAAACATTTAATAAATAAATAAAGCATTTTCACTAAATAATTAAGATATTCATGATAAATTAATAAATATTTAAAATGAACAAAAATGTTATAAATAAATAAATATACAAATACTTATGAAAAAAATAAATATTATAGATTTTTTTATAAATATTTGCTTGCTTATTTGGTGTAAATTAATGTTTATTTATTTATTTTAAATATTTATTTACTCATAAAAGTTTATTTACTAATTATAAATACTATTAATAAATAAATAAAGCATTTTCACTAACGCAGCTGAAGTCGAAGTTCATTTTAACTGATAAGTTTGTTCAAAATATCATCAGTTATTCACTGTTAAATTTCTTTCACATGTAGACGAGGGACAAATGCCAATTTCTTTTCTCTTCATCTGAATGTCCTTCACCGGTAAGAGCCGGTAACCGGCGACTGGAGAACCAATCAGCGAAACTAATGAAGCCGCCTCGTTCCAGAGCTTCAGCCATCGATCAGTGCGATTGAATATGATCAACTGAGGGACACATCCTCTCCTGACAGGTTTGGCAATATCGATCCCGTTCCCAATATCCATCAAACCCACCGTCACCAGCGTCTCATGCATTATTCAGCCTCGGCTCCAGCGGCGCGTGTTAATGCGTATGGACAGAACGTTCACAGAGCATCATTACTGAAGCCAGAGACGCAGATGAAGCAGAAGAAACATCAGATCAGAGTCTGAGACCTTCAGCTGGAATATATCGAAGGCTTTGCTATAAATTAATGATCTGCAGTTTTTAAATTCATGTTCCTGGTCGTCTTGAATCAGAATATCTTCCCCTCTGATGACGAGGGCGGGGCGACCCGTCACTCACACGAGATCCACCAATAGCAAACCACCACCATCCAATCAAGCCCGCCCACATTTGTTCTTGTCTGAGAAGCGTTTCTCTCGGATATACGACACAATTGTTAGATGATAATAATAATAAAACATCCTAATTAGAACAACAATGAACAGCGAAGGGCTTCAGCTGAAGAATCATTCATGACTCCTGCTCCAGGAACCAAAGGCCGAACATTTTAATATCCACACATTTCTAGTAACTGTAGTTAATTCTCATTTTGTATTTTCAGAAAGTTTCCGAATTCGTCACAATAATAAATCATCGAGTCACATTGACTGTGTTCACATCTACTTTCTGAATCGATAAATCAATGACAATTAGAATTGAAACAATATTTCGAGTGTAATTTGTTGCATTCGAGTTGTAATCGAACTGATTTCACAGTGAAGGATTCATTAGTGTGAAGAAACACCATAAAAACATCTTAGCTGATCATTCAACATCCTTTATTTCTCTGTCGTGACAGTGACGTGTCGGTCGTCACATGACCGGATTCAACTACTAAGGATTTGCATAATTATACTAAAATTGTGTTTATTTCTCCCGAATAATTGATTATGTATTCGCTTTGGTCACTACCGAAACAGTCCGAAACATGAAGTGAAGTTTTGGTAGGGATCATTTTTGATATTTTGAGTCCAGCTCAACGATGCTAATCAGCACATGGTTCTGAACTGTTTTACACACATAAAAAAAATACAATTTACCATTAAAGTTTGCAGGAAAAGGCGTTTGTTAGTGACGTTCCTTGAAGTGACACACAGATTTCAGACTTTTGAAGACATTTAACTCAAAATGAAGGTGTATCTGCTGTGAAAGAGAGGCGACGAGAGGGAGACATGTCTGGCAGAAGTGTGTTAAAATCTCAGACAATCGATTAAAGCAATCGCTGTTTCGCTAGTGACAAAATAAAAATTCATTTCATTTGATTTACAAAGAAAATATAAAATAAAATTTTTTTTTTTTAAAAATTAAAAACAAATTATATATATATATATATATACAGTACTGTGCAAAAGTTTTAGGCAGGTGTGAAAAAATGCTGTAAAGTAAGAATGCTTTCAAAAATAGACATGTTAATAGTTTATATTTATCAATTAACAAAATGCAAAGTGAGTGAACAGAAGAAAAATCTACATCAAATCAATATTTGGTGTGACCACCCTTTGCCTTCAAAACAGCATCAATTCTTCTAGGTACACTTGCACACAGTTTTTGAAGGAACTCGGCAGGTAGGTTGGCCCAAACATCTTGGAGAACTAACCACAGTTCCTCTGTGGATTTAGGCAGCCTCAGTTGCTTCTCTCTCTTCATGTAATCCCAGACAGACTCGATGATGTTGAGATCAGGGCTCTGTGGGTGCCATACCATCACTTCCAGGACTCCTTGTTCTTCTTTACACTGAAGATAGTTCTTAATGACTTTCGCTGTATGTTTGGGGTCGTTGTCATGCTGCAGAATAAATTTGGGGCCAATCAGATGCCTCCCTGATGGTATTGCATGATGGATAAGTATCTGCCTGTACTTCTCAGCATTGAGGATACCATTAATTCTGACCAAATCCCCAACTCCATTTGCAGAAATGCAGCCCCAAACTTGCAAGGAACCTCCACCATGCTTCACTGTTGCCTGCAGACACTCATTCGTGTACCGCTCTCCAGCCCTTCGGCGAACAAACTGCCTTCTGCTACAGCCAAATATTTCAAATTTTGACTCATCAGTCCAGAGCACCTGCTGCCATTTTTCTGCACCCCAGTTCCTGTGTTTTCGTGCATAGTTGAGTCGCTTGGCCTTGTTTCCACGTCGGAGGTATGGCTTTTTGGCCGCAAGTCTTCCATGAAGGCCACTTCTGACCAGACTTCTCCGGACAGTAGATGGGTGTACCAGGGTCCCACTGTTTTCTGCCAATTGTGAGCTAATGGCACTGCTCGACATCTTCCGATTGCGAAGGGAAGTAAGCATGATGTGTCTTTCATCTGCTGCAGTAAGTTTCCTTGGCCGACCACTGCGTCTACGGTCCTCAACGTTGCCTGTTTCTTTGTGCTTCTTCAAAAGAGCTTGGACAGCACATCTGGAAACCCCTGTCTGCCTTGAAATTTCTGCCTGGGAGAGACCTTGCTGATGCAGTATAACTACCTTGTGTCTTGTTGCTGTGCTCAGTCTTGCCATGGTGTATGACTTTTGACAGTAAACTGTCTTCAGCAACCTCACCTTGTTAGCTGAGTTTGGCTGTTCCTCACCCAGTTTTATTCCTCCTACACAGCTGTTTCTGTTTCAGTTAATGATTGTGTTTCAACCTACATATTGAATTGATGATCATTAGCACCTGTTTGGTATAATTGTTTAATCATACACCTAACTATATGCCTACAAAATCCCTGACTTTGTGCAAGTGTACCTTGAAGAATTGATGCTGTTTTGAAGGTAAAGGGTGGTCACACCAAATATGGATTTGATTTAGATTTTTCTTCTGTTCACTCACTTTGCATTTTGTTAATTGATAAATATAATCTATTACCAAGTTTATTTTTGAAAGCATTCTTACTTTACAGCATTTTTTCACACCTGCCTAAAACTTTTGCACAGTACTGTATATATATATATATATATATATATATATAAACAATAGAAAAAAAATACAAAAATTATATAATTTCCTCAAGTTAATATTTAGGGGTTAGGGTTAGACACCTCCCAGTTTTAAGAACCCAATAAATAATTATTTTATGTATATTAAGCTTTATTTTAAATATTATTGTGGAATTCAATAGCTAACAGAGGGATCTTAATAAACATCTAAGATTTGAATTTTGGGACAGAAGTTTACACCAGTTCTGTAGAATGGCTCATTTATGGGTAATTCATACAGAAAAAAAAAGAAATTTGTTAAACTGTAAGCGCGCAGCATTCAGACACAGCAGTTTCTTTTATTTGTTTCCCTTTTAATCCACTCCGATGACGCTTAGTGATAATGAATGTGGAAGAAGGAAACGGTTGTTTTCGGAGCAGATGCATTGACAGAATACGGTCAAGTCTTCCTGAACAGCAGCACAAGCGGTCAGAGAGCAGTGACCTGCAGCCCTCGATCAATAGACAGCTCCTGAGAGAGTCCGAGCGGATCCCAAACACACACAACATTCCAGAGACCGGGAACATATTCTAAGACCAGAGAAAGAAACAATCCTTCGCTGAAGCCGAATAAAGCCGCATTCCCAGCGATCAATAGCAGCGCTGTGTATTCAGCTCGCGTCGGAGCGGTGCTTTCTAAGAGGATCTGGGAAGATCCGTAATGCCCTTAAGCCTTTCCTTACTCGACATGAATATCACACCCTCCACTCATATCTCCATTCAGGGAAACACACTGCCGGGGATTTGGACACTGCCAAGGAAAAGGCCAATCTTATTTCTTTCTGTATCCTGAGCCCAGAAGAAAGCGGCGCTTTGGAGATCAGGATGTTCAGCATCTGTATTAATACTGACACACACTGATGCTCCGTCCTCAGCCGACTCGTCTGTATGTATGAACAGAAGCGGCATTATCACGAACAACAACACAACAACTGCTGTGCAAAACAATGAAAGCATCCAAAGGACGTGTGTGCTTATTCTAGACATGAACGTTTTATTTTTTACTGTAATTGTAGGTGTAGATGTTAATAAAACACAATTTGTTAAGAAGCACGTTTAATTTACTGTTATTTGTCCTGAGGTTTTTCTTCTAGAACCCGCCAAAATAAAAGTTCAGAAAACGATCTGCAGATCCGTGCACAAACTCACGGGTCTTCACCGCAACCCGCCAAAATAAAAGTTCAGAAAACTATCTGCAGATCCGCGCACAAACTCACGGGTCTTCACTGCAACCCGCCAAAATAAAAGTTCAGAAAACTATCTGCAGATCCGCGCACAAACACACGGGTCTTCACTGCAAATCGCCAAAATAAAAGTTCAGAAAACTATCTGCAGATCCGCGCACAAACTCACGGGTCTTCACCGCAACCCGCCAAAATAAAAGTTCAGAAAACTATCTGCAGATCCGCGCACAAACTCACGGGTCTTCACTGCAACCCGCCAAAATAAAAGTTCAGAAAACTATCTGCAGATCCGCGCACAAACTCACGGGTCTTCACCGCAACCCGCCAAAATAAAAGTTCAGAAAACTATCTGCAGATCCGCGCACAAACTCACGGGTCTTCACCGCAACCCGCCAAAATAAAAGTTCAGAAAACTATCTGCAGATCCGCGCACAAACTCACGGGTCTTCACCGCAACCCGCCAAAATAAAAGTTCAGAAAACTATCTGCAGATCCGCGCACAAACTCACGGGTCTTCACTGCAACCCGCCAAAATAAAAGTTCAGAAAACTATCTGCTGATCCGCGCACAAACTCACGGGTCTTCACCGCAACCCGCCAAAATAAAAGTTCAGAAAACTATCTGCAGATCCGCGCACAAACTCACGGGTCTTCACCGCAACCCGCCAAAATAAAAGTTCAGAAAACTATCTGCAGATCCGCGCACAAACTCACGGGTCTTCACCGCAACCCGCCAAAATAAAAGTTCAGAAAACTATCTGCAGATCCGCGCACAAACTCACGGGTCTTCACCGCAACCCGCCAAAATAAAAGTTCAGAAAACTATCTGCAGATCCGCGCACAAACTCACGGGTCTTCACCGCAACCCGCCAAAATAAAAGTTCAGAAAACTATCTGCAGATCCGCGCACAAACTCACGGGTCTTCACCGCAACCCGCCAAAATAAAAGTTCAGAAAACTATCTGCAGATCCGCGCACAAACTCACGGGTCTTCACCGCAACCCGCCAAAATAAAAGTTCAGAAAACTATCTGCAGATCCGCGCACAAACTCACGGGTCTTCACCGCAACCCGCCAAAATAAAAGTTCAGAAAACTATCTGCAGATCCGCGCACAAACTCACGGGTCTTCACTGCAAATCGCCAAAATAAAAGTTCAGAAAACTATCTGCAGATCCGCGCACAAACTCACGGGTCTTCACCGCAACCCGCCAAAATAAAAGTTCAGAAAACTATCTGCAGATCCGCGCACAAACTCACGGGTCTTCACTGCAACCCGCCAAAATAAAAGTTCAGAAAACTATCTGCAGATCCGCGCACAAACTCACGGGTCTTCACCGCAACCCGCCAAAATAAAAGTTCAGAAAACTATCTGCAGATCCGCGCACAAACTCACGGGTCTTCACCGCAACCCGCCAAAATAAAAGTTCAGAAAACTATCTGCAGATCCGCGCACAAACTCACGGGTCTTCACCGCAACCCGCCAAAATAAAAGTTCAGAAAACTATCTGCAGATCCGCGCACAAACTCACGGGTCTTCACCGCAACCCGCCAAAATAAAAGTTCAGAAAACTATCTGCAGATCCGCGCACAAACTCACGGGTCTTCACCGCAACCCGCCAAAATAAAAGTTCAGAAAACTATCTGCAGATCCGCGCACAAACTCACGGGTCTTCACTGCAACCCGCCAAAATAAAAGTTCAGGAAACTATCTGCAGATCCGCGCACAAACTCACGGGTCTTCACTGCAAATCGCCAAAATAAAAGTTCAGAAAACTATCTGCAGATCCGCGCACAAACTCACGGGTCTTCACCGCAACCCGCCAAAATAAAAGTTCAGAAAACTATCTGCAGATCCGCGCACAAACTCACGGGTCTTCACTGCAACCCGCCAAAATAAAAGTTCAGAAAACTATCTGCAGATCCGTGCACAAACTCACGGGTCTTCACTGCAACCCGCCAAAATAAAAGTTCAGAAAACTATCTGCAGATCCGCGTACAAACTCATGGCTTTTCACCACAACCCAGCAAAATAAAAGTTCAGTTTGACTTCAAGAAACTATGACAGAAATATATTCCTATTGTACAGTAGAATGTACTTCTCATATTTATTATAATTACATTTATATTAGTAATATCATTCAGTGTATTTTAATGGAATATTGCCTAATCAAGAGATTTGTTTCTGTCCATATTACAAACATGTTGCAACACACACAAAAAACTATTAAAAAACGTTTATACAGGTCTTGAAAAATGAATAAAATGCAATGTTTTGTTGTAAAGGAATTGTTGTGGCTTCATTTATTCTATAATATGAATAAAAAAAATGGGAGAGTTTGTTAAAGATTTGTGAATTTTGATCATTAAAATTTAATTCACCTATTAAAATGGTTTCCACACAGAATTTAGGTAGAAATTAAAGTTCTTAATAATATTAATAATTATTATTTGTGTTAATTAGTATTATAAATATAAGTGTTACTATAAATAAATAAATAAATATTTTGCAGAATATCAAAAGAAAATCAAAGATTTCTTCATCCATATTTCAAAATATAAAATGTGATATGTCTTCTTTTTTAAAAAAATTTCTACAATGTAACATTTTTTTGTGAATAAATAAATAAAATGTATTGCTCTATTGTAAAGTTACTATTATATTTTAATAGATTCAGAAACAAAATCCAGGAAAAAAATATAACTAAAAACACAGAATTTGAGGAAAATATATAACACATTCTGCTCAGTCTATCCAGAGCAAACAAAATCAAAGTTTAGGTTGACCCTGAGCAGCAGGGGTCATAGAGGTCAAGAGGTAAGGTGACCTGGGCTCTCATCGCCCCGTCTCATTTCCTGAGCTGGTGTCGAGGAGCTGCTGGACCCCCGACTGACGGCACACAATGGGCTCATTCAGCGACCGGCCCCCATATGTCGGAGCCCCATAAAGGGCCAATCTGTCGCTCTATTGTCCAGCCACCCGTCACTGGATCCTGACAGCAGCGCCACAATCATCCGCCCCTGAGGAGACGCATGAATCACAGGCCATGCGTCCATGCGTGCCGCGCCGCAGGAGCCCATCGCAGCTGCAAACAAACAAACAGTGTGACGGCTGATATTAATGCCTGATCCATGAGTTCTGATCACAGATTAACCTCGCCGGACGCTCACCATATGCTGGATCGTTCTGGAATCAGAATTTACTGCGGAAGCAAAATGACTGAAGATATTGCGTTTTCTAATGTGAGTTTGCGCTTACAACCAGAACAAATATCACCTCATTTAAGACCTTTAAAAATGATCATTAAGATGTTTGTTAACCAGACCTTAAATTTCATAAAACGGAGGAACTTTTAATTTTATTCTCTTTTTAGTCACGAACACGAGTGAATCATCGAGCCCTGCAGTCTCCCGAAGAGAGCTGCGTTATCACATCAGACAGAGAGAGAGAGAGAGAGAGAGCATGAATATTAAACACATCCTCGCCTGCAGCTTTGCATAAGGTCAAAGGTCACTCTGTCAGCAGGCGCGCTGGAAGACACTGCATCGCATGTGCTGACTTTGCTAATGAGAGTTTATTTCACCCCACAGGCTGTCGATTAAGGCCACTAATTAGTATTATTCGCGTGTGCGTGAGTCTGACCGACGGCCGAGCGCGTCACGCGAGCTCTGTGATCGTGTGACGCGGTTACGCTCAAAGATCAGCGCTCTTCGTGCAAACGATTCTCTTTATTTCGTAAGAGTTTCAACAGGTTAAGCCAGAATGTAGAGCTGAAGTCGTCCGTTAAGCTGACGCTTCATCACAGCTTCATATCTGCTGTAATTTCACAGTAAGTTGACAGAAGATTAGCAGAGATTACAGCGCGGCAGTGATTGAGGTCTCTCCTTTTATTTCCATATCTGTACTTAAAACAATGTAATCTTTATGTTTATGAACGAACCAAAGGAGCTCAGGGCTCGACCCCCACGGCGAATCAATCAAGTATTACAGCGTTGTGTCAAAACTCGCAGCAGGACGTCTGCCGCTCTCAGATCACTGCGGTTTCAAGTTGTCGACTGAAATTGCTCTAAAAGCCCCTGCAGGAGAAGTCTGTGAAGACACTCTCGCTCGCTCAGCTCTTCACATCTACACACCTGACGGCACACGTGAAGGTCATGTGACTCCTGACGGCACACGTGAAGGTCATGTGACTCCTGACGGCACACGAGAAGATCATGTGACGCACATGAGAAGGTCATGTGACTCCTGACGGCATATGAGAAGATCATGTGACGCACATGAGAAGGTCATGTGACTCCTGACGGCACACGTGAAGGTCATGTGACTCCTGACGGCACACGTGAAGGTCATGTGACTCCTGACGGCACACGTGAAGGTCATGTGACTCCTGACGGCACACGAGAAGATCATGTGACGCACATGAGAAGGTCATGTGACTCCTGACGGCATATGAGAAGATCATGTGACGCACATGAGAAGGTCATGTGACTCCTGACGGCACACGTGAAGGTCATGTGACTCCTGACGGCACACGTGAAGGTCATGTGACTCCTGACGGCACACGAGAAGATCATGTGACGCACATGAGAAGGTCATGTGACTCCTGACGGCATATGAGAAGATCATGTGACGCACATGAGAAGGTCATGTGACTCCTGACGGCACACGTGAAGGTCATGTGACTCCTGACGGCACACGTGAAGGTCATGTGACTCCTGACGGCACACGAGAAGGTCATGTGACTCCTGACGGCACACGTGAAGGTCATGTGACTCCTGACGGCACACGGGAAGATCATGTGACTCCTGACGGCACACGTGAAGGTCATGTGACTCCTGACGGCACACGTGAAGGTCATGTGACTCCTGACGGCACACGAGAAGATCATGTGACGCACATGAGAAGGTCTTGTGACTCCTGACGGCACACGTGAAGGTCATGTGACTCCTGACGGCACACGTGAAGGTCATGTGACTCCTGACGGCACACGAGAAGATCATGTGACTCCTGACGGCACACGTGAAGATCATGTGACTCCTGACGGCACACGTGAAGGTCATGTGACTCCTGACGGCACATGTGAAGATCATGTGACTCCTGACGGCACACGTGAAGGTCATGTGACTCCTGACGGCACACGAGAAGATCATGTGACACACATGAGAAGGTCATGTGACTCCTGACGGCACACGAGAAGATCATGTGACTCCTGACGGCACACGAGAAGATCATGTGACTCCTGACGGCACACGTGAAGGTCATGTGACTCCTGACGGCACACGTGAAGGTCATGTGACTCCTGACGGCACACGAGAAGGTCATGTGACTCCTGACGGCACACGTGAAGGTCATGTGACTCCTGACGGCACACGTGAAGGTCATGTGACTCCTGACGGCACACGAGAAGATCATGTGACTCCTGACGGCACATGTGAAGGTCATGTGACTCCTGACAGCTCATGAGAAGGTCATGTGACTCCTGACGGCACACGAGAAGATCATGTGACGCACACGTGAAGGTCATGTGACTCCTGACGGCACATGAGAAGGTCATGTGACTCCTGACGGCACATGTGAAGGTCATGTGACTCCTGACAGCTCATGAGAAGGTCATGTGACTCCTGACGGCACATCTGAATGTCATGTGATTACAAAAAGCTTTAAAAATAATTATATTAAACTAAATATAACATAAACATGTAAAATATGACATTAAAATATTTTTTAAATGAAAAAAGTGAATTACATTTCAAATTACATAATATTAATTGAAAGATGTAAATTTCATTGATATTAAAGCTTTAAAAAAACATTATCATTAAACTTAAAATGAAAAAAATGACATTATAATAATCAAAAAATTAAATGTAAGGGAAAAAAGTAAAAAATACATTAATAAAATTAATAAAATAAAATTACACTAATGCGTAAAAGACGAGAAGAAAAAGTCATTATGTCATTTTATGTACATAGAAAACATGTTTAATGTGAGTCGACTTTCATATTTCAAACAACTTTTGAGAAAGTTAAATGTCAACGTATGTGGGAAATAATTTTCCAAAGTGTAAAACTGTCCTTCAGCATAACGTCTTTGATTCTACCATTACATCTTTATATTAAGATAATATATTTGTATTGTTGGCATTTCACGGAAGTGTTGGCTGTCACGTTTTAAAAGGATTATGTCTCATTGTATTGGACATTCAGTGTAACGGGATCAAGAAATCACATGACCAGTCTGTGACATCATCAGACGGCAATAAACGAGGTAAATATTAATGTTTATTAGTGTTATTGATTCATTTTAGATGCCTGTGAACGGAGAGGCGGTGCGAGAAGCCAAAAAGCTCATGAAATAAAAGCAGAGCGTCCCTTCACTGTGTGTCACAAGTTTAAGAGACCATTGAGGGATTATCCACCCAAAATACTCGTCCTGATGACGTCACTCACGGTGGAGAACATCAAGTATTCATGAACGTCGCTGCATGCGGCAATTTTTTGAGCAGAAAGCGCAAGCATGGCAGGAGCAGCTGAATTAAATGCTTCTACTCTTCAACATCTGCTTCATTTAATATTATCAAACCCTTACATTCAAAATTATATTAAAGGAGGATTATTGAAACTAATTTAATGATACAGACTAATACTAAAAACATGACAATATTATCCCCTTTTTGACAAAACGTCATTCAGAGTAACCTAAAGTATTTATTTTGACCTGTACTTTTTAAAATGTATATAAAAGAATATGTGATCACACTACATTTCATTATATTGTAAATGACTTTCACGTCCTTACAAAAACTGTAAAACCGAGTGGTTTGAAGGATCACAGCAAAGATTTAAAAACTGCAATTAATTAGTATTGGATTGCTGTGATGCTTTTACTGTCGTCACATCATGAGTTTAAATGTGCCAAACATGACGGATATATAAACATCGTTACACCGAATGACATTTTAGTGGGTGTTTTCATTAAAACATGGTAAAAAAAAATCATTATTTTTCAGAAAAATATCAAATTAAACAGGATCAAATTCTAACGTACGGGGGAAAAAACTCGATTTAAAGCTCGTCTTTGTTCGTCCCAATGTTATCTTTTTAAAGGTTTCAAAAATAAAACTAAAACGTTATTATTTTAAAATCTTAATTACATTCATTAAAATGCCATTGATGGCTCTTTTTTAGGTGAAAGAAGCACCGGATGAAAATCACGCGTCCTCTGGAGCCGTTTCGCTTCTCAGGTAAATGAGTTTGAGAGTTTTGGCAAGTAAATGATGACAGGATGTAAATGATCTGCTGATCTATTCCTTTAAGGGTTTCTGTGGAGCAATTTAATTGTTCGCATACACACGAGTGCAATTAAGAAAGGAAAGCAGCAAACACACACACACACACTCACAGTTTTAAAGATTTTCCTTCACTAAATGACTTGTCATCTTTCTCTTATATCGCCGTGTCACGCTGTAATTATTCGGAGCTTCCAGAGAGCCGTTTCAAGCGGCCTGTGTGATGAACCTCCCTATAAATATAGAGGTGTTATTAAGATAACAAAGTTCTTGTTATTCCTGTACGTGTTCGAGTCCATGTGCCGTTTCTAAATCACATGATATTGTGCGGCTGAGCCGGTAATCCTGTGCATGTCGACGGTCCGCGCCGCACCTGTTTCCGTTCATTGTGACACACGGGTCAGCCGTCGTTCACTGGGTGACCATGTGACATCAGACCACACTCCACGTGTGCGTCTGTGAGGTCAGAGGTCAGAGGTCGACTGACTGCTCAATCTCAGCACCGCTTTACTTCTACAGCACTTTATCCAGAACGGATCGTTTCAACGCAGGAAAAGTTTAATTCTGCTGTGATTCAAACATCCATCACCACACAAGCTTGATTCTGCCATGGAACAAAAACTATAAGGTAATCGCCACGTTCTTATCTATGTTTTTTGGACTTTTCGTAAACTTTATTTTTGGAATAAACAAGTAAAAAAAGGTAATAACGGCTTTTTATATCTCAATCCTGACATTTTTCCTCACAATTCTGATGTTTTGGTTTCCGCCATGGAAACAAGTGAAAAAGGTGATCGCGACTTTTTATGTTCCGTTTTTTTTTGAGTTTATATCTCACAATTTAGACTTTCCTGCTCAGAATTGTGACTTTATAAAGCAGCAGTTTCAAATTAACATCTAACAATTCGGAATTACAAGATAAAAGTCAGAATTATGAGATATAATCGCTTCTGTGGAAGAAGCCACAACTCGATCCAAATTGCATACAGACCCATTTCAAATCTTCCATTTGTCTAAAATACTTGAAAACGTTGTGCTCCCTCCTCTGAAAAAGTGATATCTATGAAATATTTCTGTCAGGATTAAGGCCTCATTATCGCACAGAAACACTCGTACGCTCATTAAAACTACAAATGACTGACTTCAAGCTTCTGACCGAGGCTGTGCCTCAATACCAGTTTTACTTGATCTCAGTGCTGCGTTCAACACTATAGATCACAAACTACTCTTAGATCAACTACAAAATCACTCTGGTATTGAGGGGAAGGCATTATGGTGGCATTTTGTCCATTTAAATGGAGAATTTAATATATCGTAATGTTTTAAAGCAGTTGAATCCGTAAACAGCGTCTAGTGTGGTGACAGATCGCTGTCGCTCCTCCATCATCTCTTCACTCTAGTTCATTTACAGCATCAGATAAACATGAATGAACATCAGAAGGAATGTTGTTTCAACCAACGTTCATCTACTGACTCCCCTGACCGCTTTGACGGATTGGGGGTTCTGATTGGTCAGATCGCCTGTCAATCAAACTGTTTGCGAAGGGTCAATTATCCAAGTTAATTTGAGTAAATTATGGAGTGCCACAAGGCTCTGTATCAGGCCCGATGGACCTTAATATTAGTCGAAAAAATGGAATTAGATTCAAATATTACATAGAAATGAATTGAGTTGAATAGATATAAGCTTCCATACATCACAGCTCTCTCTCTCTCTCTCTCTAGCATGTTTAAATGATTTAGAGAAAACCACTCACTGCAGAACAAGCCACGTTTTAAATTATCTTTGTCTTATCTAAGTTTTTCTGACTCTGTTTTTGGAATAGTAAAACTTTTTAATACACAATCCTGAAATTTGTCCTCACAATTCTGTTGTTTTGTTTCCACCATGGAAACAAGTAAAAAAGGTCATCTTTTTACACTAGACTTTTTATATCTAGTTTACATCTCACAATTCAAACTTTCATTCTCAGAAGTGACTTTATGATGCGGCAAATTAACATGAACAATTCTTAGAATTGTCAGATAATCAACTCAGACTTACATGAAAAGAGTAAGAATGATGAGATATAATCTCGGAATTGTAAAAAAAAAAAAAAACGCTGTAACTTACCTATCAAGAAACCACAACTAGATTCAAAATCCCATTTCAAATCTTCCATTCATGCCTAAAACACTTGTCAGTGAGGATTCAGGCCTCATTGTCACACAGACACTGTGTTCGTTAACTTTACAAATGACCGACCAAGGCTGTGTCTCAATACTAGTTTTACTTGTTCAACACTACAGCTCACAAAACACTCTGAGATCGACTACAAACCAGCTATCAGACGGCTACCATTTTGTCTATTTAAACGGAATTATCCAAGTTCGCGTCAGTAAATTATGGAGTGCCCCAAGGCTCTGTGTTAGGCTCGCTGCTATTTTAGTAATATTACTAAGAAACATGGCATTAGTTACATAGAAATAAATGTGAATTGAACAGATATAAGATTCCATACATCACAGCTCTCTCTCTCTCTCTCTCTCTCTCTCTCTCTGTCTCTGTCTCTGTCTCTCTCTCGCATGTTTAAATGATTTTCTCGGAATTGTAAAAAAAAAAAAAAAATTCTGTAACTACCTTTAGTTTTTTATTCTGTGGCAGATATCAAGAAACCAAAGTCCCATTTCAAATCTTCCATTCATGCCTAAAACACTTGTCAGTCAGGATTCAGGCCTCATTGTCACACAGAAACTGTGTTCGTTAACTTTACAAATGACCGACCGAGGCTGTGTCTCAATACTAGTTTTACTTGTTCAACACTACAGCTCACAAAACACTCTGAGATCGACTACAAACCAGCTATCAGACGGCTACCATTTTGTCTATTTAAACGGAATTATCCAAGTTCGCGTCAGTAAATTATGGAGTGCCCCAAGGCTCTGTGTTAGGCTCGCTGCTATTTTAGTAATATTACTAAGAAACATGGCATTAGTTACATAGAAATAAATGTGAATTGAACAGATATAAGATTCCATACATCACAGCTCTCTCTCTCTCTCTCTCTCTCTCTCTGTCTCTCTCTCGCATGTTTAAATGATTTTCTCGGAATTGTAAAAAAAAAAAATTCTGTAATTCGCGTCAGTAAATTATGGAGTGCCCAAGGCTCTGTGTTAGGCTCGCTGCTATTTTCATACACAGGCTTTTGTAATATTACTAAGAATCATGGAATTAGTTACACACAGCTCTCTCTCTAGCATGTTCCAATGATTCAGAAAAAACCACCAACTCCAGATTACAGCTTCTTAATCCTGCAGGCCATTTGGCTCCTGCTGTCCGCAGCACTTTATTAAAAGCGCAGCCCTCGCTCGTGTCAAACGCAGCTGCCCTAGAAAAGCTGCACACTGGGGAGAATGTCGCTTCAACAGTCTGCGGTGACCTTTGGCCTCGCGCTCACTGGCGCCGCTTTGTTTGAAGGCTGGCACTCGCGTTAATCGGCCTCCCGCCAGCGCCGCGGCTCTCTCACCCTCGTTTAATCATATAACGTGAACTCACTGATGTTCTCTCGGGGAAAAGAATCGTGGCCGAGTCTGGACGGCTTATTAGAGGCCGTTCATGCAAAGAACACAACAATCAATGTCTCAAAGCCTTTCTAGAGCATCACTATTACCAGAGTAACTCCTACTGATCAGAAAACCTCAACAGCAACTTCAGAGAAACTCTTCCTGATACCAAAAACATCCTAGCAACTGCGTGGCAACCACTGATTGTAGTTAAATATGGAAGGAACCCATCTGTTAGTCCTCTCTAACGAACACAAGGACGTTTCCTGACGCACACACACACGACGTTACCTCTTCCACCGGGGCCATTCATTTGGTTTAGTCGCATGTCATCGGGACACATGCATAACTGCAGATCCAAGCAAACACGCCAATGACATCCTCGATCACTCATCAAGTGCGGACGGAAAAATGCATGAAGCCTGACGTTCATCTGGATCGCACGCTGCACATCCTTGACATTCCAATTCAATTAGGATCCAAGGGGACTGCCGGTGAATTGGACCCATGTGACTGGAAGAATTGAAGCGCCGTCATTTTTCACAGAACGCAGATTGGATTTCCCACAGAATGTAATGTGATCCCAGTTAATGCTCTAATTGACAGGTGAAGGACAACCGCATCCCATCCTCCACTGGAAAAACTGCCAAATTCCCATTCCATTCCGGAACATCAGCTCAAGTGTAGAAGAGCTGTACGGATTCTGCTGATGGATTTAAAGGGCCAGTTCACCCCAAAATCATCACTCACTCTCCCTCAGGACATTCTAAGGCGGTGTGATTTACTCTATTCAGCAGATTGACAGTCTCAGTCAGCGTTCACTTACATAATAAGGAATAAAAATGCAATGAGACTGAAATGGTCTCTAACAACATCCACAGAAGAACGTACGGCTTTGGATCGATGTCACAGGGATCATGTGTGGGTGCATGTACACACACCGTAAACAAAGCAGCGCTGGCTCACCGTTTCGAATGTCAGTCATGCTGATCACGATCTTTGTTCCGCGCCGCTCATGTTATTATGAAAATATTCATGTGTTCGAGTGCTCGGGTGAGATGACGTAGCATTAGAGCAAACTTCTGTCTTGCTATACTGAACAGCCAATCAGTTCTCTCTCTCACCAACGGCAATTCGACATGTAGAATCGGCCAGAAAACACGTCTTCCTGAGTCTCTCCATCCGTTTGAACACTTTCCTCATTTTGTCTGCGTGAGATTCTCCAGCTTTGTTGAAGCTCCGCCCTCTTCTGGAGCAGCGGCTCATTTGCATTTAAAGGGACACACGCACAAAAACACCCAAATAGAGGCGAATTTGACGAGCGATAATGAATGATCTGAGCTGAAACTTCACTGGAGACTCCAGAGACTGAGATTACATCTTGTGAAAGCGTTATAGGTGCCGTTTAAAAGTGACCCATTTCCAATATCGGCATCTACACTCGGCAAAACAACCCGAGGTAGACGTGCTGACCCGGAAAAGGTTAGACTGAAAAGACAGTAAAAAAAGATTTGCAATGGATGCAGACGAAATTATAATAAATTATTATTATTATTTTGGCCTAAAACAAATAAATGACATTAATAAGTTGCATTAATAATAAATCTAATTTTCCCATTTACACTGTATATATACACATTTATTTGATTCATAACAACATAAAATTGAACATATTTTTATGAAAACAGCCCATATGCCACACGTATGAGAACATATCTATGGTTAAATCAAGCTAAACTAAAATTTAAAACAAAAATAAAATAAATAGCAAAAAATGATAGAAAAATTTTTATTAATTTATTTCAAATATTTATATATATATATTGCATCTCCTTAAATTCAAATTTTAATTTCACTACTACATCACGTCTCAGGAGAACTAGAAATGTCGTTCAGATTAGCCTTCGCAATGACAATGAAATCTGAGCGGATGATTAGCGCGAGACCGTAAGTGCACACGGCCCGGGATAATCTGTGACTAACTTGAACAGATCCGCCGCTTTAACACGACTGGAGTGGATGTAATGCGCCGTCCGTCTGATGCGGCGAGACTCAACATCTGGCAGCGGGAGCGACCGCTCGCCTTCAGAGGAAACGCCAGCGAAGAGCCGTCAAGACATCACAAAACATTCAGCGAGAGTTTCCAGCTGAATCGTGATTAGCGATTAGATATGCGAAGGATTAGATGGGATTTAAACACGCCTGTGTGTCTAAATCCAGGCAAATTAAGATCCGTCTGTGTTTCTCACCCATATGGCACTGGGAGGGAATGAGGAAACGCCGCACTGATTCTGTTTCACGAGCAAACATCACAGAGTCACACTGCGTCGACACTCATCCAGATACACTCCGAAACGCATCTTCTCAATGTTTTCACCTTCTGTCCACGGCAAAAACATCTTCAGTCAAGATGCACCGACTGGAGAAGCTGAAGATACTAATGAAAAGTGCATCAAAACAAGAACAAATATCTGCTGATACTCCAATTCACTTTGAATTCAATTTCAGTGCGGACGGGAAACTTAGAGGTTTGGATCAACCGGATGGATGCGGACGTGACCTTACACGGAAATATCGTGTTTTTTCCGAGCGAACTCACTTCAGCGGAGACTCGTTCATCACGGATCTTATTTCTGTTGACCGCCGTAAACGCTACAGACGCCCGAGAGGCCGTTCACATCCGTCATCGCAATTACACCGGCCGCGGACGTGAGGAGCAACACATTTACATGACGGATCAACCCGGTCCGGACGGAGAGCGATGGAAACTATTACCCACAATCCCCGGCCTCCCTCTTCCCTCATTTGCAACATAAACGGCGCTGTTCTCGTCTGTCACCCGGAGCCACGCGTCCTCCGAGCGCTTGTACAGACGACAGAGACTGTCGGCAGCATTTGATGTTATTTCAGAACGAGACTGTGATGATGGATGATCCACGTCACCGCAGACGCACCATCAATCTGAGCAGTTCCAGCGGTGAATCCCACTGCAAAACATGAGTTTCCAGCGCAAACATCTCAACGTTCTCAAATCAAGATTCATTTACCGGAGAAGAGAAACGACTGAAGACATTCATGAAAATGAAGTGAGTTTGAGCTCGAAACAAGAAAAATCAAGATTCTTTTTCTTAACCTTTTGGCAGATATTTGTTGGTTTTATGCAAAAACTGATACTTTTGACCTCGTAAAGTGAGCGAAACTTCATCATGGAGTCACGATTAATCGATGTTTATTCAACCTTTAGACAAAATGTACAAAAACAGTTTGCGTGTGCAGGCTTTTATGGCTTTATCTGGAGGAAAAAAAACACCCAAACTGAGCAAAGATATTGTATTTACATGGACAACAAGATGAAATTCCATCAGTGACATCTTTATAACAGTACAGCAGATACTGACATAAAATTCATAAAAATATCTGCCAATAATATGTGTTAGTGAGATAATATTTAAAAAAAAAAAAAACTCTGTAGTTTTAAAATACATTGCAATGCAATACAATGAACAAATAACCCCTCCTCAAAACATTTGATGAAGCTGAAATATTACTAACAATATCAAAGTGTTGATGAGACTGTGATCGATCGATCAGAGGAACGGAGCGACAGCAACCTGAAGGCTTCACAAATGTATTAAATATGAAACAAGAGGCTTTTCCGATCTTATAAATCACCTTCATGGTTAATATTGGAAAATTAAGAGTAGTATTGTCACTGTAGCATTAGAATGATGACAGTTCCTTTACAGTCTCAGACGCACCGCAGCACCTGCTGATTCCTGCCGTTTCTCCAGACTAAATTTCCCAGCGTGCCGCTCTATATTCCACAGCGTTCCCGCCGCCGTCGGCGTGATGTACGAGTGCCATCACTGAAAATAATGGCGAGTCTCGGGGTAATCTTTTATTTTGCTGCCGCAAGGCCGAACGGGGTGAGGACCGGCTCCGGAGCGGAGCTGCAAATAGCGACGCGCACGGAGAAAACGCGAGTGGACCACGAGGTAATAAGATGTTTCCGTCCGCACTCTCACCTCCATCGAGGCGAAACCTTCCCCGCGGCGATTTAAAGCCGATCCGCACACAGACACGAGCTCTGGATTGTTCCCGAGGATCGAGTGGAGATTCTCGTTTGTGTTTTTTATTGGCATTAAAACAACAATTACTATGTTGATACACGAATTTAGAATCAGTTCATGAGAATTGTCACGAAGGTATCATGAGATACTGCGTCACTTATGATGAAAAATTAAAGATGAAAATTAAGCTTATTAAATCCTTATGAATCTCATTTTTTAAAGTAAGTAAAACAAAGGTTATCGTAGTATGAAAGTCTATTTGAAAATGTCATGTTTAATTCACTGTGTTACTTGCCGTTTCTTTGCAATTATTTAATAGTGAATATTGTTTCGTAGTAAAAACATGATGTTCCTCCTCAGAGTTTCCAGCGCAAACATCTCAACGTTCTCAAATCAAGATTCATTTACAGGAGAAGAGAAACGACTGAAGATATGAATGAAAAATCATGAAGTGAGTTTGAGCTTGAAACAAGAACAAAACTGGAGTCAGAAAACTTTTCTCTTTGAATCAAGATGATGTTTCTGACTCCATCAGCAGATTTTTGTTCTTGTTTTAAGCTCAAACTCACTTGATTTGGGTGATCTTTTAGGTCATTTGTCATTTAAGAATGTTGAGATGTCTGTGCGGGAAACGAGAGCTGATTTAGAGCACATCATGAATGATCAGATGAAGCAGAACTGAAGAAGAACGCTCTCAAATGGCCTTGGCCGTTTCCACCCTCCACGCTTCCAAAGGCAGTTAGGAAAACCGTCTCTTTGGCAGACGGGCGCTCTGGCAGCGTCTCCCGAGTTTGTGGGATTGGGTCGGCTGGTGGGAAAGTCAGTCCTCTTGGCACGGCGAGGCAGGAATCCACGGCCTTCCCCGCGCGAGCAGGTGTCCGGAGCCGGAGCCAGCGCCACAGGCTTTGGACTCGAGATGGGACTCCTGCGGATCCGGATCACACGGATGACCTTGAGAGCGGCAGCGCGTCCGTCTGCAGCTCATTCATCTCCTGCGCGTCTGGAGACAGACGCCGAGCGGGACGATCTCTGAGCCTTTTCATGTCCATAATCATCTCCATGATGAAATAACACACACTATACATGTTAAACACATCATTCCGATTATTCATGGCTTCAGTGATGGTGTAAACGAATGTAGAGTCTTTAGTTTGAGCTCAAGCGTCTCATAATGTCATTTTGAGTCCATCAAGTATAACGAGAAAATAATCCAATGAGAATTTAAAGATTTGCTGTCGTTTAAACCTGTTCCACTCTCTTTCTTCTGTGGAACAAAGAAGAAGAAATGTTGAACATCCAAACCAAACAGCATTGGCTCATTACCTGTAAACACGCTTAAAAATACTACTAATAATAAAAACCGCCGAACAACCTTTCAGGGATGAGTTCTCGAATTCAGTGCTTCATCGCAGTGACTAAACTGGCACATGCCGTCAACGATCGCGTTCTTCGTTCTATAAGCGGATCTGATTGGTCTGGAGTCTCTGATGAGGAGCTGATGAAGAGGCTCATTAGTGAAACGCAGCGCTTCACTGGCTGATTGCTAAATCTCTTGGACGGCTTCATGTGGTTCTGTTTCATGTTCCGCCAGGACCCGAGTTAACGCAGGAGGCTTTCGATCTCACTTTTGGCAGCGGTTGAGCATGTGGCGCTTCCATCTCTCTAAGAGCACTAGTTACCCAGAGTGCCATTTTGGAGGACTTTCAGCCTTTTTAAGCGCCGATGAAAACACTCGGTCACTTCATGTTTGGAGAGGCTCTCGACGCACCCTCACGACAAAAGAATCTCAGCGTTCGGTTCACGTGAGCCTCGGCCTTCTGATCGATGGCGTTCGCGGGTTTGGCTCCGTTTCAGTCCAAGTTCCTTTTCTCAGAAACAATGCGACCGCATCGCCCAGACCTGCTGATGCTGACTCAAACCATCGCCCGAAATAATTCCTGCATTAGCAGAAGAAATTATTTATAGCCCAAACTGAACTCAGACCAGCACTGACGCCACCGCTGAGACACAGACACACAATACCAGAACCGAAACACAATGGACAAGCAGTGGTTAAAACAACCCAAACACTGGGATTGTGCTTTTTTTAACCCAACTTGGAGTGCAGTGAATTGACCCAGTTTGATTGACAGGCGATCTGACCAATCAGAACCCCGTCAAAGCGGTCAGGGGAGTCAGTAGATGAACGTTGGTTGAAACAACATTCCTTCTGATGTTCGTTCATGTTTATCTGATGCTGTAAATGAACTAGAGTGAAGAGATGATGGAGGAGCGACACATTAAACACACACTAGACGCTGTTTACTGATTCAACTGTTTCATTCGTTGTCAGTGTCTCTTTGCTCCTCGGTGTATTTTTCACCGCGTGAGAACGTGATGTGTGGCGTGAGAGCGCATAGCAACAGTAACTAAAGGGGGCGGGGCTTTGCGAAGGGTCAATTAAAGGCGTATTTTGGCCACAAATGATCCTTCTGTCATCAAGAAGATATTTTGTGTTTTAATTTTTTTTTCAAAATACAGTAATAAATGTCAATGGGGTCCAATATTATTTGGTTCACTCTAAAAATGCTGGGTTAAAAACAACTCAAGTTGGGTTGAAAATGACAAACCCAGCGACTGGGTTAAATGTTTGCTGGGTAGTTTTATTGAACTCAACTATTGTTTAAAAATGACTGTATGTCTGGATTAAAATGAACCCAAAATGTGTTGGAAATTAGAAATCAGACACATAATTACTAGAGGCAACAATAATAATCAAAAGCTGAACATTTACTGATAAGCAATGTAATAAATGTCGGTTTAATTATTATTCATGAAACTTATTAATAAATGTTCATTTCCAACATTCTCTGGGTTCATTTTCAGCAACAATACAGTCATTTTTAAACAATAGTTGAGTTAAATAAATCTACTCAGCAGGTTGAGCAAACATTAACCCAACTGTCGGGTTAAAACAAGCCAATCACTGGGTTTGTCCATTCTCAACCCAACTTGGGTTGCTTTTAAAACATAGAGTAGTGAATTAAAGGCATATTTTGCCCAAAAATGACTTTCTGTCACCATTTACTGTGTCGCCTGAACACGAAAGATGATATTTAGTGTGTTTTTTCTCCACATACAGCAATAAAAGTCAACGGGGTCCAATATCGTTTGGTTCTTTCATAATATCTTATTTTATGTTCCACGGAGGTAAGAAAATCCTTCAGGTTTGGACGACACGAGGACGATGATCATTTGTATTTGAACCAACCCTGTGAAACGCTTCACTCTAACCCTGATGCAGATCAGATCAAAACTGATGCGGGAAAACAGACTCTACATTCACAATTCTACATCAGTGACTTCGGAGGCCGTCAGTGAACCGAAAGCAAATGTGTGTCAGTAAATAAATCTGTATGGCTCACTGTCGACGGTTTTCTACACACCAACACGGCTCATATATATTCATCTGTGCTCAGTGCAAACAAACACTCCAGCGCGGGATCATTCCGGTCAATGAGGTTCACGTCGATGTGACTTCCAGGCCCGTTCTTGCATTTAGGGGAACTACTGTATCATGCAATTACTGCAGGTTAGAGCCGAGGCGAGGGCTTTACCTGCTGCGATAAATGCCTCTCTAATCAGCCGGGTCGGCATTTGCCTCGACTCGCCTGCGCACGTGGGGAAGGTTGATAATAATGAACCTTAATGGCCGAGGCGGCGCTGGCGGTCCGCGCGCACGGATCTCCGGCCGTGATACGCTTCAGCTGCGGAGAGGTGAAGGCGGCAATTTGTATTCTGGGCGGCGAGCCCGGCAGCTAATGCATCTGTATCGCCCGCCGCTCCTCTCTTCTCCCATCGTGCCCCTCAGCCAATCCGCAGCACAATCCATCAAGTATTCATCAGAAAAATAGCAAGTCCAATAATCTTCCTCTCTCTCTCGCCCGTGATGGAGTGAAGTTCCTCCGGGAGACAAATGATCAGATGCTTCTCGAACGCCACCCGTTTTAACCATCGGACGGACGCTTCACGTTCGGCGACGATCAGATCCGTGTTTTAATTCAAAATAAGGTGGAGCAACTTACAGAGACTCAAAACTGAGAAATCTGAAGTTGTGAAATCACTGTGTGTATAAAAGGTCATCTGATGGTTTCTAGTCATTACGTGAGCGCGAGGGTCAATGTGGAGCGCGGCTGTTTTCTGAAAGGCCTGATAGATGAGGTGCGTCAGCCCTTTTCTGATTGATTATTGATTGGCCCGGCTCTCGCCGAGGAAACGCGCCGTCATTTCCATCAGCCGCTGCATCTTCTGGGGTATAATGGAAGCGGGGGGGAACAGCTCGGCTCTCTCTCTCCGCGGATCTCGGTGCGGATCGATGGACGCGTGTGGGCGGCGCGGAGGAGGACGCTGGGGGTTGGGAACGGAGGGAGATGATTTTAAGTGCACGGGCGGCATAAAAAATGGCTTTCTTGATTCCATGCAAGAGCAATAAACCACATCCGTTTGAAATTCCATTAGCGACCGGCGCTCTCGCCCTCCCCCTCCGCGCTCCGCTCTGCACGCGAGTGTCTGCGCATGTTAATCGAGCTCTCTGCGCCGAGGACGCGGCGGAATGCAAATGCTCGCGCTCCTGGACCGGGTCACACAAATGCCACTGTTTCAAATTCTAGTCGGGACGGAGAAAAGCTTCCTTCTCCGAGCGAGAGCCACGGGCCAGCGCTGCGTTTAATCTGGACTGATCCAACACGGGCTCGTGTTTTAATCAGCCGCTCTCTGCTGCTGGACCAGAGGTGAACGCTGACACACACACACACACACACGCTTAACTAGCACTACTCACCCCCAGAGACACACACACACAGTCACACACACGCTGACACACACTCACATACACACACACACACACACACACAACCACACACACTCACATACACTCACACTCACACACACACACACACACACCATACTCCAGCACACACACACACACACACCATACTCCAGCACACACACACACACACCATACTCCAGCACACACACAGTCACACACACGCTGACACACACTCACATACACACACACACACACAGACACAACCACACACACTCACATACACTCACACTCACACACACACACACACACACACCATACTCCAGCACACTCACACTCACACACACACACACACACACACCATACTCCAGCACACACACACACACACCATACTCCAGCACACACACACTCACACACACGCTGACACACACTCACATACACACACACACACTCACATACACTCACACTCACACACACACACACACACCATACTCCAGCACACACACACTCACACACACACACACACACACCATACTCCAGCACACACACACACACACACACACCATACTCCAGCACACACACACTCACACACGCTGACACACACTCACATACACACACACACACTCACATACACTCACACTCACACACACACACACACACACCATACTCCAGCACACACACACTCACACACACACACACACACACCATACTCCAGCACACACACACACACACCATACTCCAGCACACACACACTCACACACACGCTGACACACACTCACATACACACACACACACTCACACTCACACACACTCACATACACTCACACACACACACACACACACACACACGCTGACACACACTCACACACACTCACACAGGATTCTGCTGCAGGCTGAATGTCTCTCTTTTCAGGCTCAACTACATTGTAAATGATGTTCCTCCTCAGAGTTTCTGTCTCGTTTTCCAGCACAAATATCTAAACGTTCTTAGATCAAGATTCATTTGCTGGAGAATTGGTGTGATCTGTCATTACTTGAGTTTGTCCCTCACTTTCCAAAAACACACCAAGAGCGCGCACACACATTCAGTCTATTAAAATGCATTTAGAACGGCCTCAATATTCGAGATAATGGGCAAAAATCCCTCTGTATGTGTTTTATGTTCATATCATTTAATACAAGTAATCAATATATATAGTGCCATTTTTTTCTCCAAACATCAGCATGATTACAAATGTGATTTAGATTGTTTGCAGTAGCTTTATACAACTAACCCCAACGGTTGAAGTTGAAGTGACTTACATTTTAGACACAATATTTCACTAACAAAAGCAACTCTGAACAAAGCCCAAGCACTCTTTCTCATGACTGAATGAATGATTCAATGACTCGCTGCCACCTACTGGCAGTTTTAATTTCACGTTTCATTTTTTAATCATTTTAAAATATCATTATTTTTCAACATTTTGGCTCTATTTTAACGATATAAATGCATGGTCTGAAGGTCAGAGGCACATTGTCTGAATCCTCTTTTGCTAGTTTAATGATTAAATAATGATCCAAAAAGGGCTGCACCAAGTCTCTATACGAGTCGTGGGTGTGTTTTGGGCGTAACGTGCAATAAACCAACCAGAACGTCGTCTCTTATTCCATTCATGGTGAAATATAGACACCCTGGACCCGACGAGTCCGTTTAAACAGGTGTGTATCGCCACGACTGGTCAAATAATGCGTCACCACTGCAAACAGGTCATTCTGACACAATGACTGTGACATGTGGATACACACAATAATGATCTTTTACATTGGAATCCTTTTATTTGTAATAACTGGCATGTTTGCGGCTTCAAATGGATGCATATTACTAACACGCCTTTGAAATAACAAAACAAATACTGCGCCTTTGACTCCAGAGCAGGTTTTTGTTGTTGTTCAGTCGTTTTCAGTTCCTCAGAACAGCAACACGCCAACAATGCGCCTGAACACACGTCGTTTTCAGACCAGCACGCCCATGGCTGAACAACACGTGAAAATGATGACCGTGTCGGCACAAAAACGCTTGGTGTCACACCGCACCGGACCAATGACTCACTCGCTCACTGTGACTTGCTGCCACCTACTGGTGGTTTAAGGGTGCGTTCACACTTGTCATGTTTGGTTGGATTAAAACGAACCCTGGTGCGATCGCTCAGTTTGAACACGTGTGAACGCTGCCATCAGAACCCTGGTGCGGACCGGGACCGCTAAAAAGACGGGTCTCTGTCCGCTTCCACACGAACTCTGGTGCGGTTCGGTTGATATATGAACGCGACACGGACCAAAGACACGTGGACCAACCAAAAACAGGACGTGATGTCACGAGATGCGACGCTACGAGTCACTGATTCGACGACGCGGGAAGATCGGCGTCTCCAAAATGAGTCGAGGGCAAACGTGGAGCGACGAGGAGGTGAAGTTTCTGGAAATCCTGCTGCTGTTCTGAATGTTTTGATCATTTGATGAGCTCTTTGTGATTCTCAGGTGGTCAAAATAAAGCGTTTAATCCAGAACACAGCGTTGTTTTGAACGTTCGGTAAGCGAGATCCGTCGCCAAAAATACGTCATAAAAGCGACCAATCAGGTCGTGACCGTATCCCTACGCCTTCGGTTCGGTCACTTCAGGTTCGCTGTTAAAAACGCCAGTGTGAACGCTGAGAGGACCAGGACTATGTGTTCTGTTTTTGTTTTTTTTGTCCAAACGAACTGAACTACAAGTGTGAACGCAGCCTAAGTTTCACTTCTAAAGTATCCTTTCATTTTTGTAATCATTTTAAAATATAAATATCAATGTTTTATGTTCAAAACAGGTTGAATGCATTCATGTCCCCTCTGAGTCGCATTAAACAGTCAGTAAACGCAGCTTCAGTTTCCTCTGCAACGCAAAGATCAATTTTGTTGGTACTGATTTCATTTGATTGAGTCTTACTATTCTTCATTCTACATATTCAGTATATTCTATAATTTATTGAGGAAAGGTAAGAATTTGACACAAAGGGTTTAAAAAAACACTATGTTAAAATGGCTTTATAAGAGGTAAAAATGCCCATAAAAAAGGTCAAATTCTATTTCTGCTTATTGTAGAAGATCATTTCTGTCACTGCTGTGAACTGACCGCCACACAAAATATGAGGAATGTCTCAACAACTTTAGGAGTCAGCTGGCCACGGAAACGTCCAATCCCGGAACAGATTCGGCAAATGTCGTTATGGAGGAATTCCCAGAAAACATCGTTACTATAATTCACCTCTACTGGAGACGCAAATGACTTCATCACATTTGGCCTCGAGTAAATGTTTATCGATTTCCCCTTAGTAGAGAGTTGGTATCAGATGTCAGTCCAGTCGTCATCAGGTCCATCCTGATCGCTCTGAAGTCTGATGTTGACAGGCGTGATCGAGTCCACCAGCGGGTTTGTGCTGAACCGGTCAAGAGTTTTAGCTCCGCTCATCTAGTTTTCCCTCCGCTAACTCATTTCTCCAGACATGAATCAATCCGCCCACCTCGGGGACGAGGCGTTTATTCGTAATGGATTCGAGCGGCGCTTTGATATCGGCAGAATCTATGAACTAGCCGGAAGGGATCGGAGACGTTAAGAGGATTTAGCGGCCGATCAACGAGTCTCACCGAACTAAAGCGCGGTCAGATGTGAAAATATGAAGCGCTGGTCGGAGAGGAGTCTAGTTTAGCGGTGATCACCCGCTATCGGCATCGTGTCAAGCCCGTAGAAGAGCTCGGCACGGACTCTTTGATTAAAGGTGAAGCCTCTTCCATCTCTCCTGCTGGAGTGAACGGATGCGCCGCTGCTGGCCTTTAGTTAACAGGCGGCTGGAGGAGTGTGTTTTTCCCAGATGGCACATTCAGGTGGATATAAAACTGTCACGCACAGAATGGACGGTGTGTGAAATGACCTCTCACGCGGTCACTGGTGTGCGCCGGTGGGGTGTCTGCTCTCTTTTCAACTTATCTGCTCGAGTAGAGTCGGGTTCGCCCGCCTCCCAGACGCAGAACCGTCCGTCGCACACACATCCGGACAAATGCACTTCAGTTTTAGAATTATAAAAGAAACATAGTACAGAAAAGTCTTAAATTGAATGAATAAAATTAAAAATTAAATAAAAAATAGAAAATAAACCAAATAGAAGGAGAAAAATAACGTAAAGTATAATGAGCGGAAGCAGCCGCTCATTCAGACGGATCAGAAAAATGCACTTCAGTTCCAGAATTATTAGTTCCTCTCTCCAAAATGCACATTCTCTCCGTTACGTTGCCTTTCCAGCTTCATACTATAAAACTAAATGCAGATTTCTTGTGAGAATCTCGTGGAGCGGAAGAACAGAACTCAACAAAAGCAAAAAGAAGCCCTTATATGTGGGTGTGCAAACTTCTGCTCCCAATCATGAACGCAATCATACTGATGCGCAAACTGACCCAAATGTTCACTGGTTGAGATTGATTTTCCGTGAGTAACATAAACTGATGGTTCGTGACGGGCTCGTATAGAGAACGACTGCGGGATCACATTTGAGTCCACCGCCATGAGTTTCCTTCATTTGAACAAACGCAGAACCACACAGATCACACTCGTTCTCTCACACATTCAACCTGTGACGCTTTACCTTCACCTGACGCGTAAATTCGCCAGTCCTTAACACGAGACGTTTCTAAGACATGTCCATTTGTTTCCATGGAGACATAAAGCCTCACGTCTGGGATCTCAGAAAGCTCTTTTGAATAAACGCCAGGATATACAGGCCTCTTTACCTGGATCTGTGGCATGAAACACACTCCATCCACAGCGGGAAAAGGTCGGCCGTACGCTAGTTCACATAAACATGCATAATTAAGTAGTTGTCCCGATCTGGGGAATGTACATGGTAATTTATGAAAAATAGTCCCTGAGAAGCGCATTTACTGCAGATGGAGGTATTATTCAAATATAATTGGCCATAACAGAAGTAGAATTAAAGGTTGAGGACGCTGGGCTTCTGTTCGTAACGCGCAGAACATTTACGGCACGATTCCAGAGACTGCGCTGGAGTCAGAGATCACTGCGCCGAAACACTGCAGGGCCGTAGAGCTCAGACACGTCTGTCAGTCAATAAAACACCACACAATATCATTAGAGAAGCTACACACTCTCACACACACACATACACACTCGAATGGGTAAATAGACAAGAGAGAAAAGATCGCAAAGTATGCAAAGCAAACGCAAGAAAAAGACCAATTGGAATTCAGTATGCAAATATCAGTGACATCATCATGAGCTGTGATCTACAGAATGATCTCCAAAAACTATTAATGATTGATTAGAGGAATAAAAACTGAACATGAACACAGTAAATCAGCATTACTATCGTTACACTAAAGCTGTAAAGCATCCATTTTCATTCAGTTTAACTTGATGCAGTAAAATAACTAAAACTGTGACACAAATCGATAAAAAAACTATATATACAGATTAAAAAAAAAAAACTTAAAGTGCATCTAAATCCTTTCACGAGATCAGGGACGTTTCAGCTCAAAATCCCCACAGATCATTTATTATCGCTCGTCAAATTCGCCTCTATTTGGGCGTTTTTGTGCGTGTGTCCCTTTAAATGCAAATGAGCTGCTGCTCCAGAAGAGGGCGGAGCTTCAACAAAGCTGGAGAATCTCACGCAGACAAAATGAGGAAAGTGTTCAAACGGATGGAGAGACTCAGGAAGACGTTTCTGAACGGTTCGTGGATAAATTGATGTCGTTGCTGTGGAGTCACTAGCGTGTGTCGTCACGCTCATCTTTTGTGCAAATCCTGAGCAGCCAATGAAAATGAGCGGCTCGTTTTTTCACGAGCCAAAACGGAGTCACTGGATTGTCCTTTATTGCAGCACTTAAACACGGAAAAGTCCGATTTTCGTGATATGTCCTCTTCAAAAAAAAAAAAAAAATCTAAAAATGCAACAACAACAAAACATAAACTATTGGATTCAAACAATAAATAAAAGTCTCTCAATGATTCTAAAATGAAAATGAGAAGTAAAGTACAGGAATCACCTGTATTTTGTATTATTTTGTAACCTGAAATATATTAAATAAAGCGTGTATTATTGCTCTGCAGACCCACAGATGATTCACTTTCATTGAACTAACAATAACCGCAGATGTTTCATATCGTGCTTTTTTTCCTCACAGGGTCTGAAATGTATTTTTTTTGTTCCACGTTCGGAGCGACTGCGGCATCATGGGAACGACTGTCTGTCCTTTATCTCACAGAAACAAGCCTGAGTTCAGAAAACCGACTCACAGACAGACACAAATATCCCAGATCTGACGGGAGCGCCACACACACACACACACACACACACACTAATCTTCATCCTCAAACCGAGCCTGCGATATTCCCACATAATTCCAGACACACTCCTCCAGCGTCTCCAGCTCTCAGGACGTGATTAATAACTCCAGCGTAATTCGTTACAGCGATACGGCTTATGAAGCGGCGCACGAGTTCAGCGTCAGCCGCGCGCCGTGACTGTAAAGATTGTGTTCATTAATCTTCGACTGAGCCGCACGACAGGACCAAACGCTCCACTTCACCCAGACAGAGTCACCCGGCCCGGTCCAGCCCGAGCGCTGATTCTGACAGATCCACAGAAAACACACTGACCTGATGAGCTGTTTGCAACTCCAGGAAAGAAAAACCGCTGATCAGTCACTGAACCGTTTCATTTACACTCTTGATGTAAATAAAGCCTCTTTATTGGTTCCCCGAAGAGCCGTAAACATCTCTCTGAGGTTCTTTAAAGTGGATGAAGGTGCTTCGTACTTTCTTCACACTGAGAAAAAACGGTTCTTGTGAAGATCTTTGGCTCTCCCTCACTCTGTGTTTGAACGAGGACACGTGTGGCCAGTGTCGAGGAGTAACGAAACACAAGTCACTTAGTTTCGTATTTAAAATGCAGAATGTGAGTGAGTGTGTTTGATTTGAAATGTGTGGTAATCAGATTCCAGTTCCATCTGAAAAGTGTTTTAGATTACCAAAGTGATTACTTTGAGTTTTAATGTCATTTAAACAGCGATTGGTGATTCTCTGACTCTGACCGTCTGAAAAAGACCAGTTCACTTTCATCAACATTTAATACTTTTAAGAGGATCATAAAAATGTTGTTATTTTTATTTAGTTCTGTCCTGAACAAGACAAAATGACTGAATTTATAAAAACAACTGAACTGTCATGAGCTGATGATCCACGACTGATTTCATGTTTTGAGTCATTTTATAATTCACTCGTCTCTGTGACTTTTTCTCACTATTTGTTTTTTTCCTCACAATTGTGAGTTTGTGTTTCACAATTCTGACTTCTTTTTCTCACAATTGCAAGTTATAAAGTCAGAATTGGGAGAAATAAACTTGCAATACTGACTTTTTCTTGCAATTGTGAATTTAGTGTGAGTTTATATCTCATAATTCTGACTTTTCTCAATATTGTGAGTTTATATCTCATAATTCTGACTTTTCTCAATATTGTCAGTTTATATCTCATAATTCTGACTTTTCTCAATATTGTCAGTTTATATCTCATAATTCTGACTTTTCTCAATATTGTCAGTTTATATCTCATAATTCTGACTTTTCTCAATATTGCGAGTTTATATCTCATAATTCTGACTTTTCTCAATATTGCGAGTTTATATCTCATAATTCTGACTTTTCTCAATATTGCGAGTTTATATCTCATAATTCTGACTTTTCTCAATATTGCGAGTTTATATCTCATAATTCTGACTTTTCTCAATATTGCGAGTTTATATCTCATAATTCTGACTTTTCTCAATATTGCGAGTTTATATCTCATAATTCTGACTTTTCTCAATATTGCGAGTTTATATCTCATAATTCTGACTTTTCTCAATATTGCGAGTTTATATCTCATAATTCTGACTTTTCTCAATATTGTCAGTTTATATCTCATAATTCTGACTTTTCTCAATATTGCGAGTTTATATCTCATAATTCTGACTTTTCTCAATATTGCGAGTTTATATCTCATAATTCTGACTTTTCTCAATATTGCGAGTTTATATCTCATAATTCTGACTTTTCTCAATATTGCGAGTTTATATCTCATAATTCTGACTTTTCTCAATATTGCGAGTTTATATCTCATAATTCTGACTTTTCTCAATATTGTCAGTTTATATCTCATAATTCTGACTTTTCTCAATATTGCGAGTTTATATCTCATAATTCTGACTTTTCTCAATATTGCGAGTTTATATCTCATAATTCTGACTTTTCTCAATATTGTCAGTTTATATCTCATAATTCTGACTTTTCTCAATATTGCGAGTTTATATCTCATAATTCTGACTTTTCTCAATATTGCGAGTTTATATCTCATAATTCTGACTTTTCTCAATATTGCGAGTTTATATCTCATAATTCTGACTTTTCTCAATATTGCGAGTTTATATCTCATAATTCTGACTTTTCTCAATATTGCGAGTTTATATCTCATAATTCTGACTTTTCTCAATATTGCGAGTTTATATCTCATAATTCTGACTTTTCTCAATATTGCGAGTTTATATCTCATAATTCTGACTTTTCTCAATATTGCGAGTTTATATCTCATAATTCTGACTTTTCTCAATATTGCGAGTTTATATCTCATAATTCTGACTTTTCTCAATATTGCGAGTTTATATCTCATAATTCTGACTTTTCTCAATATTGCGAGTTTATATCTCATAATTCTGACTTTTCTCAATATTGCGAGTTTATATCTCATAATTCTGACTTTTCTCAATATTGTGAGTTTATATCTCATAATTCTGACTTTTCTCAATATTGCGAGTTTATATCTCATAATTCTGACTTTTCTCAATATTGTGAGTTTATATCTCATAATTCTGACTTTTCTCAATATTGCGAGTTTATATCTCATAATTCTGACTTTTCTCAATATTGCGAGTTTATATCTCATAATTCTGACTTTTCTCAATATTGTGAGTTTATATCTCATAATTCTGACTTTTCTCAATATTGCGAGTTTATATCTCATAATTCTGACTTTTCTCAATATTGTCAGTTTATATCTCATAATTCTGACTTTTCTCAATATTGCGAGTTTATATCTCATAATTCTGACTTTTCTCAATATTGCGAGTTTATATCTCATAATTCTGACTTTTCTCAATATTGCGAGTTTATATCTCATAATTCTGACTTTTCTCAATATTGCGAGTTTATATCTCATAATTCTGACTTTTCTCAATATTGCGAGTTTATATCTCATAATTCTGACTTTTCTCAATATTGCGAGTTTATATCTCATAATTCTGACTTTTCTCAATATTGCGAGTTTATATCTCATAATTCTGACTTTTCTCAATATTGCGAGTTTATATCTCATAATTCTGACTTTTCTCAATATTGCGAGTTTATATCTCATAATTCTGACTTTTCTCAATATTGTGAGTTTATATCTCATAATTCTGACTTTTCTCAATATTGTGAGTTTATATCTCATAATTCTGACTTTTCTCAATATTGTGAGTTTATATCTCATAATTCTGACTTTTCTCAATATTGTCAGTTTATATTTCATAATTCTGACTTTTCTCAATATTGTGAGTTTATATCTCATAATTCTGACTTTTCTCAATATTGTCAGTTTATATTTCATAATTCTGACTTTTCTCAATATTGTCAGTTTATATCTCATAATTCTGACTTTTCTCAATATTGTGAGTTTATATCTCATAATTCTGACTTTTCTCAATATTGTGAGTTTATATCTCATAATTCTGACTTTTCTCAATATTGTGAGTTTATATCTCATAATTCTGACTTTTCTCAATATTGTGAGTTTATATCTCATAATTCTGACTTTTCTCAATATTGTGAGTTTATATCTCATAATTCTGACTTTTCTCAATATTGTCAGTTTATATTCATAATTCTGACTTTTCTCAATATTGTCAGTTTATATCTCATAATTCTGACTTTTCTCAATATTGTCAGTTTATATCTCATAATTCTGACTTTTCTCAATATTGTCAGTTTATATTTCATAATTCTGACTTTTCTCAATATTGTGAGTTTATATCTCATAATTCTGACTTTATAACTCACAATTGCAACTTTATATCACTCAATTCTGAGGGAAAAAGTCAGAATTGTGAGATAAAAACTCTCAATGACCTTTTTTGTGTTTGTTTCACACTTATTAGTATTCAAAGTATTGTAAAGTATTTAGATGAAGTGACTAAACTTGAGTAATGTGACGAAACACGTCACAAATGACTTTTTAAAGCATGTATTTTGTAATCTGTAGTGAAAACACATTTTAAAAGTAACACACCCAGCCCTGCGTGTGGCTCATTTCTCTGGTTTCATTCTGCGTTATTCTCTGAGGGGTCAG
>CM074283.1:32080733-32153233 GCA_037194245.1 Opsariichthys bidens
GAAGTGTGAGTTTGCGAGGTGATTTGACCCCGTAAATCCACCCGGCTCGGGCCCGATTCATTAAGGTATTGTTGAGGTTAAAGTCTCTGAAATGAATTTCCTGAGAGCAGCGGGAAATAAAGGCCAGAGGAAGAATTGGAAGCGAGCTCAGAGCGTAACGCCTTGATGGCAAACACAGAAAGCGGCGTTTCCAATATCCTCACGTCTAATAGCCGCCGCTGACACCGATTCAGGTTCATCCGGTCACAGTAAATCGCTGAATTAACCCGAACCTCCAGCGCCACCCGCGACTCCGAGACACCCTCCGACCAAAACCATCCTGGTTATTTCGCACGCGTACGATGAAGGATTTACCAGTCGTGTCCAGCAGCCAAATAATGAAAGACAGAGCTGAACGTTTCTCCTCCTCCGGGCGTCCGAGGCGCGATTACTTCTGCAGAGGGAAACTGCGCTCCACATTCACGGCTATAATACATGAATCACAATTAGATCTAAACGAGCAGTGCTGTGACGAATGCAGGAATGCAATAAAGCACAGTTAGCAATGACACGAAACTAGTGGTAATGACAGTTATTGAACTGAACTGAATCAACTCTGATCTGAATCGATCTGAATAATGACACATTTGTCTCTTTAGAGCTGTTTGCGACATTGATTCTGTTATTTTCCAGTTGGTTTCTGTGAAGCTGCTTTCAAAAACGCTCTCTGCTATATAGAGCGCTGCAGAAATAAAGCTGACTTGACTTGATGAAAATGTGTTCGTGGCAGTAGAGGGTTTGAGTGACAGAACCTAAAGATTGGTTCATGTCACGTCACTCTTCCGGCAGCCAATTTCATAACTTTTTACCGTGCGGCTCTATTGACTTCTGTAGAAAACAAACACACCAGGAGCCCGCAGATTTGCTCAAGCTATACTTCAAACCAATTTGTCCTCCAACTTCCCGTTAAACGTGAGGAACACAGAGAGAGACGTGAGCTTCGTTTGGCCGCAGATGGCGGTTCTGGCATCCACGGGAGAGACGAGATCCGTCTAAATCCCGTGTGTGTGACGGCGAAGATGCCGCAGAACCTCCCAGTCGAGTGCCATCGAGCGGGAGCGTCCAAACCAAACACGCAAACAAACACGAGCGCGATCAGCATGCGGCCTCATGTGTGCCGAGTCATTAAGGGCCAGACTCCATCAGGGGCCGACGCCACCTGATCCACGGCAGGAGGGAGACAGAACGGAAGCATGGAATAAAAGACGGGAGCAGATGTCTGTTCCTGCCTGCTTTTTGTCTGTCTCTCTATCTCTCTATCTCTCTATCTGTCTGTCTGTCTCTCTGTCTCTCTCTCTCTGTCTGTCTTTCTGTCTCTCTGTCTGTCTGTCTGTCTGTCTCTCTGTCTCTCTCTCTCTGTCTGTCTGTCTGTCTGTCTCTCTATCTCTCTATCTCTCTATCTGTCTGTCTGTCTCTCTGTCTCTCTCTCTCTGTCTGTCTTTCTGTCTCTCTGTCTCTCTGTCTGTCTGTCTCTCTCTATCTCTCTGTCTGTCTCTCTATCTCTCTATCTGTCTGTCTGTCTGTCTCTCTGTCTCTCGCTCTCTGTCTGTCTGTCTTTCTGTCTCTCTGTCTGTCTGTCTGTCTCTCTGTCTCTCTCTCTCTGTCTGTCTGTCTTTCTGTCTCTCTATCTGTCTATCTGTCTGTCTCTCTGTCTGTCTGTCTCTCTGTCTCTCTCTATCTGTCTGTCTGTCTCTCTGTCTCTCTCTCTCTCTCTCTCTCTCTGTCTGTCTTTCTGTCTGTCTCTCTGTCTGTCTGTCTTTCTGTCTCTCTATCGGTCTCTCTGTCTCTCTATCTGTCTATCTGTCTGTCTCTCTCTGTCTGTCTGTCTCTCTGTCTCTCTCTATCTCTCTCTGTCTGTCTTTCTGTCTGTCTCTCTGTCTGTCTGTCTTTCTGTCTCTCTATCGGTCTCTCTGTCTTTCTATCTCTCTATCTGTCTGTCTCTCTGTCTGTCTGTCTGTTTATCTCTCTGTCTGTCCATCTGTCTGTCTCATGGTGAGCACTGGAGATGCAGTTAAATAAACAAAGATACAAAAACAAAGAAAGAAGAGAAATGATCTTAGAGGACAAAGAGCACAGAAGTGCTATTTTACTTTTTATTTTAGTTTTATTACTATTTTTAATTAGCTTTTATTTCAATATATGTTCTTTTCAGTTTCATTTTGATTTATTTCCAGTTAATAATTTTAGCTCTTCAGCTTAAACTTATTTCACTTTTCTAATGTTTGTTTATTCTAAGTTTTTCAACTAATCTTTATGTTTTACTTTATTTCAATGAAGATAAATGTTTTCAATATCTTTAGTTTGTTAACAATAACAACCTTGACTCACAGCACAGTCAGTATGTATATTGATGTAAATATCTGTTAGTGTAGGACCATAACAATATCAAAACAAACAATCTATGCATATTTCTTTAATCTTGCATGCACATTTTGAGTTTTATCAGAACAGACCAGAGACTCACAAGTATTTTAGACTGAACTGATTTACAACTTCATTAGATTGAGAAACACTTGAACCCTCGTCAACTAATTACATCAGCAAAATAACCTTCATCTCTCCAGCTGTAACTTCAGCAACCGCACAAAAGCCGTTAAACGCGGCCGCGGCCCGTATGGTCCGAGCTCTTTCATCTTTAACCCCGCTGCCTTTGTCCTTCTGTCGCTGCATTGAGACAGAGGGACTCCTGGGAATCCCAGGCTCTCAGCGTGGCAGCTCTCTAATGACCCCGTGCAGAGAGCAGAGAGACGCCCGCCGTGCGCCATCACACCCTCTGTGTTCGGAGAATCAGCAGGGCCAATTACCAGGGGCAAATTAGTCAGAAATACAGCCAGAGGGGAAGAGGTCTGAGTAAATGAAGAAGAGCTCACGGCCTGTGGAGCGAGACGTCTGCTCAGGTGGAGCTGCTCACACGACAGCCGCTGCATGAATCCTTTACTCGCCGTACTGCTGCTTTACTTACTCGACTTCCTTTCTTTTTCATCGGAGATTTATGTTTCATTGTTAGCATCACTCTGCCCTGCACTCTTTTTCTGCAACAGTGTGTGTTTTAGTGTGGGATTCACAGCGACTCTTTCTCAAATGATCGTGTTATGAGCGAATTCGAATCATTTATTCAAGAGATTCAATGAGGAACGAAATGAGTTTGGGTGAGTCGTTGAATCATTCATTCTCCCGATTCATTCAAAAACATTATTTCATTCAAGAATAGCACAAGTTACTCTCTTCAGGAGTCAGTCACTGAATCTTTCATCCTCCTGACTCGTTCAAATCATTGATTCATTCAAGAACGAAACAAGTGACCGTCTTTCTGAACCCAGTCACTGAATCATTCATTCAAGAGATTCAATGAGGAACGAAATGAGTTTGAATCATTCATTCTCCTGATTCATTCAAAAACATTATTCCATTCAAGAACGAAACAAGTTCCCGTCTTTCTGAACCCAGTCACTGAATCATTCATTCAAGAGATTCAATGAGGAACGAAATGAGTTTGAATCATTCATTCTCCTGATTCATTCAAAAACATTATTCCATTCAAGAACGAAACAAGTGACCGTCTTTCTGAACCCAGTCACTGAATCATTCATTCAAGAGATTCAATGAGGAACGAAATGAGTTTGAATCATTCATTCTCCTGATTCATTCAAAAACATTATTTCATTCAAGAATAGCACAAGTTACTCTCTTCAGGAGTCAGTCACTGAATCATTCACTCTCCCGACTCGTTCAAATCATTGATTCATTCAAGAACGAAACAAGTTACCGTCTTTCTGAACCCAGTCACTGAATCATTCATTCAAGAGATTCAATGAGGAACGAATGAGTTTGAATCATTCATTCTCCTGATTCATTCAAAAACATTATTCCATTCAAGAACGAAACAAGTTACCGTCTTTCTGAACCCAGTCACTGAATCATTCATTCAAGAGATTCAATGAGGAACGAAATGAGTTTGAATCATTCATTCTCCTGATTCATTCAAAAACATTATTTCATTCAAGAATAGCACAAGTTACTCTCTTCAGGAGTCAGTCACTGAATCTTTCATCCTCCTGACTCGTTCAAATCATTGATTCATTCAAGAACGAAACAAGTGACCGTCTTTCTGAACCCAGTCACTGAATCATTCATTCAAGAGATTCAATGAGGAACGAAATGAGTTTGAATCATTCATTCTCCTGATTCATTCAAAAACATTATTCCATTCAAGAACGAAACAAGTTCCCGTCTTTCTGAACCCAGTCACTGAATCATTCATTCAAGAGATTCAATGAGGAACGAAATGAGTTTGAATCATTCATTCTCCTGATTCATTCAAAAACATTATTCCATTCAAGAACGAAACAAGTGACCGTCTTTCTGAACCCAGTCACTGAATCATTCATTCAAGAGATTCAATGAGGAACGAAATGAGTTTGAATCATTCATTCTCCTGATTCATTCAAAAACATTATTTCATTCAAGAATAGCACAAGTTACTCTCTTCAGGAGTCAGTCACTGAATCATTCACTCTCCCGACTCGTTCAAATCATTGATTCATTCAAGAACGAAACAAGTTACCGTCTTTCTGAACCCAGTCACTGAATCATTCATTCAAGAGATTCAATGAGGAACGAATGAGTTTGAATCATTCATTCTCCTGATTCATTCAAAAACATTATTCCATTCAAGAACGAAACAAGTTACCGTCTTTCTGAACCCAGTCACTGAATCATTCATTCAAGAGATTCAATGAGGAACGAAATGAGTTTGAATCATTCATTCTCCTGATTCATTCAAAAACATTATTTCATTCAAGAATAGCACAAGTTACTCTCTTCAGGAGTCAGTCACTGAATCTTTCATCCTCCTGACTCGTTCAAATCATTGATTCATTCAAGAACGAAACAAGTGACCGTCTTTCTGAACCCAGTCACTGAATCATTCATTCAAGAGATTCAATGAGGAACGAAATGAGTTTGAATCATTCATTCTCCTGATTCATTCAAAAACATTATTCCATTCAAGAACGAAACAAGTTACCATCTTTCTGAACCCAGTCACTGAATCATTCATTCAAGAGATTCAATGAGGAACGAAATGAGTTTGAATCATTCATTCTCCTGATTCATTCAAAAACATTATTCCATTCAAGAACGAAACAAGTTACCGTCTTTCTGAACCCAGTCACTGAATCATTCATTCAAGAGATTCAATGAGGAACGAAATGAGTTTGAATCATTCATTCTCCTGATTCATTCAAAAACATTATTTCATTCAAGAATAGCACAAGTTACTCTCTTCAGGAGTCAGTCACTGAATCATTCACTCTCCCGACTCGTTCAAATCATTGATTCATTCAAGAACGAAACAAGTGACCGTCTTTCTGAACCCAGTCACTGAATCATTCATTCAAGAGATTCAATGAGGAACGAAATGAGTTTGAATCATTCATTCTCCTGATTCATTCAAAAACATTATTTCATTCAAGAATAGCACAAGTTACTCTCTTCAGGAGTCAGTCACTGAATCTTTCATCCTCCTGACTCGTTCAAATCATTGATTCATTCAAGAACGAAACAAGTGACCGTCTTTCTGAACCCAGTCACTGAATCATTCATTCAAGAGATTCAATGAGGAACGAAATGAGTTTGAATCATTCATTCTCCTGATTCATTCAAAAACATTATTTCATTCAAGAATAGCACAAGTTACTCTCTTCAGGAGTCAGTCACTGAATCATTCACTCTCCCGACTCGTTCAAATCATTGATTCATTCAAGAACGAAACAAGTGACCGTCTTTCTGAACCCAGTCACTGAATCATTCATTCAAGAGATTCAATGAGGAACGAAATGAGTTTGAATCATTCATTCTCCTGATTCATTCAAAAACATTATTCCATTCAAGAACGAAACAAGTTACCGTCTTTCTGAACCCAGTCACTGAATCATTCACTCTCCCGAACCCTTCCAAGAGTTCATGCTCTATTACAGCTCTGTGTATGTTTGTATGTGCGTGTAAAGCAGAAGACAAAATCTGCCCAAAACTCCTCTCAAACCGACTCATGTTGAGATGGAGAGGCCGAGCTCTCTCTTCTCCACCAGCAGACGCAGCGGTGCTGATTAAAGAACAGCGCAGTGACGGTCCATTACTGAAACTACCATTTAGTACATCATGAGCTGAATGTAAAGTGGAGGAAATGCCCTTGCAGACACTGAAGAGACAAACGGCATCATCAGAATGATGTTCAATGGGGTGTTTGTGAAACAAATTGAATCTCTACAGTTGTAGCATCTTCGCAAAAAATCATCATCCAGCATAACGTGAGCTGCATGGGAATAGCGGCGAGCGCCTTTCCTCTCAGATCCGCGTGTTACGGATACGCACAGAATCTCAGAAGCATCGCTTCCAGGCTGAACAGGGACACAAACGACTCCGCATGCATTTGGATCCAATTTCAGCCAGCGTTCTGCCTGGTTTAGCGATTCCTCCACTGATATTAAACTTGTGAACACGCGGCGAGAGAGACGTTTCTCTTGCGCACATGGAGCGTGACTGAATTTGAGAGTATTAAGATCTCGCTGTGGTAAAATTAACCCATCGTATCTTAATCAGCGCGAGTGAACTAGAGGACGAGACGGGCTGTTACTCGCTCACCGTGGAGAGAAGACACACACACACACACACACACACAGTCTCACACACACACAGTCACACAGTCTCACACACACGCAGTCTCACACACACACACACACACACACAGTCACACAGTCTCACACACACACACACACATTGTGTTTTCATGGTTTATGGGGTCAGTCTATAGGTGTAATGGTTTTTCTACTGTACAAACTGTACATTCTACCCCCCCCCCACCCCTAAACCTACCCATCACACAAAATGTTCTGCTAGTTTAGATTTTCAAAAAAGATCATTCTGTATGATTTATAAGCTTGTTTCCTCACGGGGACCAACAAAATGTCCCACAAGATCAACATTTACTAGTATTATGGGGACATTTAGTCCCCATAACGTAGCGAATACCCACACACACACACTCACACTCACTCTCTCTCACACACTCACTCTCTCTCACACACACACACATGTTGTGTTTATGTGTTTTGTGGGGTCATTTCATAGGCGTAATGGTTTTTATACTGTACAAACTGTACAACTGGACATTTGGTCCCCACAATGTTAGGAAAACAAGTACACACACACACACTCTCTCTCACACACACACACACTCTCTCTCACACACACACACACACACACTCACACTCTCTCACACACACACACACACACACACACACACACACACACACACTCACACACACACACACACACACACACACACACACACACACACACTCACACACTCTCTCACACACACACACTCACACTCTCTCACACACACAGATGAGGGCCAGGCCTGGACAGATGGGTCTGATTGTGATGGAAATGAAGAGTGACCCTTTGAACAGCGGCTCTTTTGAGGACTAGATGTCATCAGCCCGTCTTTTATTTCAGCTCTGAGCTTCACGCAGGGTCCGTCCATCGTTCTCTCCACACACACTTGGTTAGCGTGATACGCTCATGCAGAGTATCGGTTAATCTGTCATCAGATAACATCAGATTATGTTGTAGAATGAGAATGGAGTCACAGATACGATAAACACTGGAAATCAAGGCGACAGAATACAGTGACGACAGGTTTCGCCAGACATCAGCGTCTGACACTCGATCCGGTGCGCAGATTCATGCTCTCCGGTACATTATTCATCCACTTCAATCACCAGCAGAAAGAAAGAGTCTGACTTCAACCAATCTTTCAAGAGCTCATCCTGTCATTCAATCCCATATCAAGCTCATTTTTTCCTTCATAAAGGGACTTTCTTCATCACAAAGACTCTCGTTCGGCTCTCAATGCTAAACTAATTAATGTTCACGATCATGTTGGATTATAAAACTCTATGAATGTATTTCCAAATAAATGCTTCCAATCTTACACCTCAGTGGTTGAATATGAACGTTTTTATTGTGAAAACAGATTAATTGCATGTGCAAGTTGGTTATTCTTCATTGCATATTCATTATTTGCATGAAACTGTGTGAATTTCTTTACAGTCTTATCATCACACTCCAGCATTGACTAAACTAGTCATTAGTAAATAACACGTCATGATTATTAATCACACTGAAACCGTAAACAGAGTCTATTTCCTGCACTTACTTCCTGATGTACATGAAAACATGATGAAAAACACACACCATCTACAGCTCCTGGAGAAATAATTCCCGGCTGACATGGAACGTTCTCACAACGTTCTCTCAAAGTTAGGAACAAAATGATGTTCATAGAACACTGGTTCAAAGTTAATGTTCTCAAAACGTTAGCGCAAACACATTTATATGTAGTTGACGGAACGTTCGATTAACTTTGCCACTTGTTTCAGAGAACATTCAGAAGTAACATTTCCAATAATGAACGTTCCATTAACGTTCACATAACATTTAGAAAACTGGACGTTTCCTGAAAAGCGAAATGACTGAATAATTCTGAACGAGACGTCAGCCGCTCTGGAGCGTGTCGTCTGTGTGTTTGTAAGCATCCATCGATCTCCGTGTGTTTGTGCTGGCTTTCTGTCGCCAGTGAAAATAAGAGTGCGTCCATCTGTTTGTCTTATTCTGACGTCTTGAACACCCACACACACACACACACACACACACACACTCAGAACGACAAACAGAACGGCACACATCAGCGTGACGCCCGTCCTTTACGCAGACGAGCTCTAACAGATGCGTATCGAACGAACAGATTTCCTTTCGTCACGCTGTTCCCCTGCAGAGAAACCCAAACCAACACAAAACCTCTGAGTGAGGGAGACCTGAGAGCAGTCTGAGGACATCTCCATGACTTAAAATCATCTGGACACACAATCATACATGCTAAATATTACACAGTGCTTCTGAATAACATAACTGCACTGCGATAGGAAGAGAGGTTAGAAATCAATAAGAGAAAATGATACTTTTATGAGTGTTTGTGTGTGTGTGTATTCCCTACATTATGGGGACCCAAATGTCCCCACAGGTATAGTAATACTAGTAAATGTTGATCTTGTGGGACATTTTGTTGGTCCCCATGAGGAAACAAGCTTATAAATCATGCAGAATTATCTTTTTTGAAAATGTAAAATAGCAGAACATTTTGTGTGATGGGTAGGTTTTGGGGGGGGGGGGGGGGGGGGGGGGGGCAGAATGTACAGTTTGTACAGTATAAAAACCATTACGCCTATGGAAAGACCCCATAAACCATGAAAACACAACGTGTGTGTGTGTGTGAGAGTGTGTGTGTGAGAGTGTGTGTGTGTGTATGTGTATAAAGGGGCGACGCTCCTGTTAGATCGGATTAATTCACTAATTAAGGCTTTAATTAAGAGGGCTTTTTCCTCAAGCTTTTAGAGAAATGCATTTTCTCCACCAGCTGACATGAACGAGGACAAGCGTTCTCTTACCACTGGCAAACATTAATCACAGTCAAGTCGTCCGTCTTTTACATGTGATGAGTTATTCATCGAGTCACTCGACCAAAACACACTCGACCTGACAACACAGAGAAAACCCTTCATCACGTTTAGAAGCGCACAAACACACGCGGTGTGTTATGACAGCAGCGTGTGAGTGTGTGAAACACTCGTATGCATTCAAACATCAGTTTCACAATCACAATAAAGAGTCAGAGTGTTTCCTAGAGGAATCGTTTCTCTCACTCAGATCGTCCCAAACCTGTACGGATCTCACAAAACAAAAGAGGATCAAGATCAAAAGGTTCTGAAGAACATTGGGACCCAAACAAAGATCTGACAATGGAGTCAGAAAAATCTTCTTGTTTTCCCTTTGACTCCATCAGCAGATTTTTGATCTTGTTTTAAAACATGAACTCACTTCATTTCAGAACATTTTACATGAATATATTCAGTCATTTTGCTTCTCCAGTAAATGTATCTTGATTTAAAGGATCAGTTCATTTCAGAATTAAAATTTCCTGATCATTCGCTCTCCTCCATGTCATTAAGATGTTCACGTCTTTCTTTCTTCAGTGGAAAAGAAATGAAGGTTTTGAGGAAATCATTCCAGGGTTGTTCTCCATATAGTGACTTCAATGGGGTTCAACGGGTCCAAATGTCAGTTTCAGTGCAGCTTCAAAGATCTCCATGATCCAGACGAGGAATAAGAGTCTGATCTAGAGAAACCATCATCATTTTATACAAAAATATTGCACTGCTCTGATGCGCCACACATCACGTCATCACGCTGTAAAGGTCACGTGACGAAGGAGGAAGTACCGATCCAGTGTTTACAAAGAGACTAAATCAAACGGCCTTTTAAAACGATGTTGAATGATTTTGAAGTTGGAGGAGAAAATGAGGTGGTTTTCACCCTATCACAGTACTACCTCCTACATCACGTGACCTTTCCAGCATGATGACGTGATGTGTGGCGCATCAGAGCAGCGCAAGACCAGCATTTGTGCTTAAAAACTATATTTAGTATAAAATGATGATGGTTTCTCTAGATCAGACTCTTATTCCTCGTCTGGATCATGTAGATCTTTGAAGCTGCACTGAAACTGACATTTGGACCCTGGAGAGGATTAATCCTTAAAGATGTGTTTAGATATTTGTACTGCATTGACTTTCATTTCATGAAATGTTTCTCAGAACTAACAGAAAAAAAGTCATGGAGATCTGGAACGACAGTAAACGATGACAGAATGGTGATCTTTGGGTAAAGCGTACGAGGTTCATTACGTTACTCATCCGCATCAGATTCTGCTCCATGATTAAACCGTGATCATTGAGCGCATGACGAGTCCAACTTTCCACACTTCATTTTTTCGTTTAATATGTAGTGTGAAGTCATTATTTGCATGGTTTATTCCACAAAAGCCATAGAATAGTGTTTAGTGGGTGAATTGGGACACTCCCGTCGACAGAGACTTCCCGAGCGATGTCACGTGAACTGGATTTACTACGGTACACAAACAAATAAGTAGGTCCGATCCCAACAGACATGCAACTGAAGAACTAAATATACTCGTACCTTCAAATACGAGCAACATGAACTCCTTCATGTCCAAAATTAAAAACTGACTTTAAATCAAATCATAAATAATCTATAAATACGTATGACAACAACGAGAGACACCGGATCATGAAATATTCACGTGCAGAAAGCTTCAGTTCTCTCAGATTTATCAGCGCTTCTTCAGGATTTGATCTCACTGGAGGCGTTCTGAGCAGAGGACGACGGGCGTAACGCTCTCGCTGAAATCACCAACGATCTCAAGCTAATGAGATTCTCAGCTCTTCGATTAACCTTCAGCCTCGGTCAGACTCAGAACTTCACACAAACTCTCGTCTCCACAAAAGCACAAAGCGTCCTCCGTCGCTCTCAATTAGCCGGCTCTCTCCTCAGCGCTTCACTAATGCGAGGCAGCGCGGCCGACGGTCACGTCAGAGATGAGCGCTTCCTGAGGTTTAGCGAGACCCTCCGGTTTGTGTTCTGACAAACGTCAAACCGCGTTAGCGGCGGACGGCATGAAACACGTCATTCACGCCGACTCTCGCACTGGTCCTTCGTAACGAGCCACTGGAGGCTGGATTTTTACCGCGGTTTAGGGCTCTTGTTGGACATGATGCAAGACAAAAACACTGTAATGCACATCCTCCAGCGGCTTATTAGCTCTCGTACCAGCACTCATAACCAACAAGCCTCCATCAAACGCTAAACTTCAGCGCGCAACTCGTCCTGCGGCGTCTGCGATGACGAAAGTCTTCAGTGCGACTGTAAATAGCCTTAAAAAATTACATTCACAGCCAAACGCAAACACTTCCAAACTTCAGTCATGTTTAGATCGTTCTAAGTGTACGAAAGAGTTTGATATCAAAACAAAAACATCAGCCAGCGAACAGGAAATGTTCCAGTAACGTTAATAGAACGTTCGTTCAGGGTTATCTGCTCTTTAATAATGTTCTCAAAACATTAGCACATTTATGCATCATATTTTATATAGTTACATATTTCAGTCTAAACATGAGTTTTATGTCATTTAATTACATAGCAATTTTCCATCCATTTGGATGACATAGTTTTAACATGAGCAAACTAATAAACTTCATGTGATTCATATTAGTCAGTCATACGTAAATGAAATAGGTAAGATTGATGTAATTGTTCACAGAAAATGGTACAATAAAGTAGCGTTGAAGCAGCGTCACAGTTAATGAGATCATTAAGTGATGATTGAGCATTAATGATGAACGCCTGCTGTTAACAAGCAGAATCACTGAAGGACAGAGAAACACAAGAAGTGATGATTGAGCATTAATGATGAACACCTGCTGTTAACCAGCAGAATCACTGAAGGACAGAGAAACACAAGAAGTGATGATTGAGCATTAATGATGAACGCCTGCTGTTAACAAGCAGAATCACTGAGGGACAGAGAAACACAAGAAGTGATGATTGAGCATTAATGATGAACGCCTGCTGTTAACCAGCAGAATCACTGAAGGACAGAGAAACACAAGAAGTGATGATTGAGCATTAATGATGAACGCCTGCTGTTAACAAGCAGAATCACTGAGGGACAGAGAAACACAAGAAGTGATGATTGAGCATTAATGATGAACGCCTGCTGTTAACAAGCAGAATCACTGAGGGACAGAGAAACACAAGAAGTGATGATTGAGCATTAATGATGAACACCTGCTGTTAACCAGCAGAATCACTGAAGGACAGAGAAACACAAGAAGTGATGATTGAGCATTAATGATGAACGCCTGCTGTTAACAAGCAGAATCACTGAGGGACAGAGAAACACAAGAAGTGATGATTGAGCATTAATGATGAACGCCTGCTGTTAACAAGCAGAATCACTGAAGGACAGAGAAACACAAGAAGTGATGATTGAGCATTAATGATGAACGCCTGCTGTTAACCAGCAGATTCACTGAAGGACAGAGAAACACAAGAAGTGATGATTGAGCATTAATGATGAACGCCTGCTGTTAACAAGCAGAATCACTGAAGGACAGAGAAACACAAGAACTACAACTGATGAAATCAACTGAAGATAAAAGACACTATTCATATACTATTACATGAATCTTATTTCATTTACGTATGACTGACAAATATGAATCACATGAAGTTTATTGGTTTGTTTATGTTAAAACTATGTCATCCAAATGGATGGAAAATTGCTATGTAATTAAATGACATAAACTTATGTTTAGACTGAAATATTTTTTTGAGTGTAAACATTATTTATTCATGAAGTGTTTTTTTTTCTCAGAATGTTTCTCAGAATCTGATTTTTTTCTCAGATGTTTTTTAACGTTTCGAGAACATTGAAAAGTGACGCTCCCATAATGAACGAAACCATGGGATGTTCCTTTAGTGCAACAAGAAATAAAGTTTTTGAACGTTTTAATGGGAACGTTCTCAGAACATGTTGTTATTGGCGGAGCATCACTGATCCTGAACCAGCGTTTAAGCCTCGTCATTACACAGCAGTGCTGTGTGTATTTCTGGACACCGACTGTAAAACACAGGCTCTTAGTGAAATTTATGGGCACTTATAAAGATTAGTGATGCACAAGAGCATTCGGACCACGTGGGACGAGTCCCCAATCACACGGCTTCACAGGAGGACGCTCGGGGAAAAAAAGAGTAATTATTCATTCACAGCATGATTAACTGTTGGGCTGAAGAGCTCTTGAGATGAGTTATGAAAATGACACGCGCAGCACGCCATCTTTGACTGACACCGCGACTTTAACCCTCGCTGATCATCAAGCCATTTTGCCGCTCAAGTAAATGTACCTTGACATTTTGCAGCGCAATTATCAGTCGAGTTAGATTCATGAAGTCATCGGTGTTCAGTGATGCTGTGATTGACAGCTGTCCGTCATCACGTGCTGCTGCAGCTTTCAAAGTCTCTGGATCAAACAGAAGTTCAGAGATATGATTCAAACACTCAAAGACTGTCCGAGCTCAAAGAGTGTTTCTGTCAGTGGACATGAGACTCTATTCTGACCATTAAATAGCCTAACATTAACTGATCGATACTTAAAAATCACCACAGCCTTAAATATTTTCTTGCGTTACTCTACTTTGTAAGATTCCTTCAACACATTAGTTCAGAAAGTTAGAGTGAAGCAATCATTCAGGAACGAAGCAAATGACTCGTAGGCATTGAATCAAAAGTCGATTCGTTCAAAAACACTGAATCGGTTGAAAGAATCATTCAGGAAAGGAACGAGCAACTCGTGAGTCATTGAATCACACATCGATTCATTCAAAAACACTGATTCATTCAACAGATTCATTCAAAAACACTGAATCATTCAGGAATGAAACAAATGACTCGTAGCCATTGAATCATACATCAATTAATTCAAAAACACTGATTCATTTAACAGATTCATTTAGAAACAGTGAATCATTCCAGAACAAAACAAGGAACTTGTGAGTCTCTTGTTGAATGACACTGATTCATTCAACAGATTCATTCAGAAACACTGAATCATTCAGGAACGAAACAAGTGACTTCATAAGTTATTGAATCATACATTGATTCATTCAAAAACACTGATTTATTTAACAGATTCATTCAAAAACACTGAATCATTCAACAGAACAGTTCAGAAATGACGAATCATTCCGGAATGAAACAAGGAACTTGTGAGTCTCTTGTTGAATGACACTGATTCATTCAACAGATTCATTCAGAAACACTGAATCATTCAGGAATGAAACAAGGAACTTGTGGGTAATTGAATCACACGCCGATTCGTGCTTCTATTTCTGTTGGTTGAGCGAAACCAAAGCAAATGTCAATACTTTGTCTGAAAAGTTAGTCGATATTGACTTGTTATTAAACTGCTGCATTAAAACGGCATCTTTGTAACTCGATCAACATCGTTGTATGACCTATATTTGTAATCTGCACCACGTTCATCAACACTCCACACAAATCTGCTTTACAACGAGCTGGATTTACAAATCATTCTCAGAGCCATGAAACAAAACGAGGGAAAAGAAATGCAAATATCCTGTCATTCTCTATCAAAAAAAGGCTGAAAACGTTTTTCAAACATTTCTCAATCTATTACAGACAACATTCCACCCAAACAAAACAATCTTCAATGAAAAACGACCGTAGACTGTAGAAGAGCGAGTGGATGTTGCGGTCATGCCGGTCCACCGTTGGCACGATATCTTCAGTGTTTGTGTGCGTCACGTTTCCAGAGCCGTACGTCCGTGTTCTCACTGCGACACGCGAACGCCGTGTGTTCGTTTACACACAAACTCCATCTGAAACCAACACACGCCAATGCAACTCACAGCTCTGCCTGTTCTAATTAGGACTGAACTAATGAGCGGTTGGCGGTTCCACACAGACCCGTCCGGTCTGAGAGAGGAAGACCTGAACACGGATCGGTCCGGAGCAACAGTGTGGAACTGGATGCAAAGAGTCCAAGAGATTGAGATGAGTAAAGCTGAAGGATAAAAGAGTCGTAGAAGAACTGAAACTCACATCAACCCACAGTTCATTAAAGGGTTCATTCACCTAAAAATGTAATTCCTCTCCCTCATCACCTTCAGAACACAAATGCAGATGTTTTTGATGAGGTTTATGACTTTGGAGCTCCAGAAAGGCAGTAAAGACGTGGTTAAAACAGTCACGCGACGCAGCGGATCCGGAGATCACGACACTTTCTGTGCAGAAACAACTCGATTCAACCATCTCTTCGGTGTCGTTCTCATTGGTTGCTCTCCGTCAGCGTCACGCGCGCGCGTCCGGTCACGTGATCGGCCTCGGCCAATAAACCGAAGCTTCACTGTGCGTCACCTGCGTCAGAGATTGACAGGAAAGAGACGAGTTTGTTTCTGCGCACAGAAAGTGTCGTGGTCTCTCGATCCGCGGACAGAAATTCATTTGTGTGACAGGAGGGAAGCACACGTTTGCTGCGACGCTCATTCGGATGCGTACGGCAGACTCTCTTCAGCACCTGCGCGTCTCCCGAGTGCTGACAGACGCAGAAACACATCTGCTTCCAATTGAGATGTTTTGAGAAAATTAACAATCCGTGTTTAAAACATAATTGTGAATTTAGTTGAAAACAGCAGGTGCGACGCTCTCAGCTCCGTACGGCATCGGTCCATCTGTGACCTGACCTAAAGCCATTCCACTTAAACTCATCCTATGAAAATCTACAATCGCACGGGGGATTTTCTATATGCGAACACAACATACTTTCAGATTAGAGATCACGGCAAAACAAACAAACACACGGATGAGAAGCAGAAGCAAAGATATTTTCATTTTCATTTTTTGAGGATTCTGCGTATTCAACAGACAACTGATGGATCAGAACCGCGCGTGTCCGTTAACCGAACCCTAATGACAGCCAGGATAAGAAATAGAATTGATTATTTAACGCAACATCTTTGTCCAATTCAGATGAGATTCTAAGGCAGATCTGCTGGTGCGCTCAGAATAAAACAGTACAGAATAATAGTATTTTATAGAGATTACACACACACACACAAACCATTTCTATAGATCCACATGAATATGTAGATTTTTAAATGAATATTCATTCATGACGGTGAAACATCCAGTCAAAAACACCAAACAGCTGGTTTATGTGTGCCAGCTCATCAAGACAATTCATTCATTTGACCAAAGCAGAATCTAATGTCTCATATTTCTAAACAAATCTGGAACTTCCCGGAGCTGTGTACTGCTAACGTCCCCATGAAGTTATGAAAACATTCTCTTCTGAACTGTTAAAATGAGTCTTTAAAAAAAAAAAAAAAAAAAAAATTCAAATGAGTTTTTTCGTGGTTATGTGAACCTTAAAGGAACATTCCAGTCTTCAAACATTATGGGAACGTTAGTTTGGGATGTTCTCTGAACGTTCTGACACGAGAGGTTACATTTGAAACAAAACGTTTCAGAAAAAAAAAACCCGCCATAAATAAATATGATTTCTGTTCTAATGTTTCGAGAACATTATTTAAGGCCAACATAACATTGAACGAACGTTCTATTAACGTCGCGGGAAGAACGTTTGTTCATAACCTTGAAGATGAAGCTGTTAAAATGTTGAATGGATGAATGTAAATGTGATTCTGTGCGCGAATGGTGGAAAACAGCGCGAGCTCGTGCAGCTGTACAGGACCGCGGTTGTTGAAACACTGCCCCTCTGCTGGCGTCATCAGTAAATACAGTCAGAGACTCGAGCTCAAGAGCTTCAGACAGCAGGTGCGGTGGCGCAGCGGTCCAGAACATTCCCTCTCCCCGTGTTTTACACCTCATGCAGCCTCTCAGTTTGTTTTCTGAATGAAAACACAATGTACAACAACGTACCTACAGATAACCCGCGCGCGCGCAGCGGTGACGCACTGATCAGACGCGCGTCACGGATCAATAACCGCATCAGTAGCACCTGCTGACACTCACAGGCATCCCATGATGATGATGATGATGATGAAGGGCAGTTACCGCTATACCCAGTGTGCCTAAACTCATCAGCCGTCGAGAAAAACGAGCTGCTGCTTTTTAAACTTTATTAAACACCGAAGACAGAAACGCAACAAGATGCTCAGAATGTGCGTGTTCGAGCAGCAGACACACACTGAACCCGTTCAAACAGCAGCGCATTCACGTCTCCAGCGCGAAGCACACTTACCGACGCCGAAAGAGCGCAGAGCAGCTGTGGAGCAGGAACCAGAACCAGAACCAGAACCAGAACCTCTGCGCTCCACATGCACAGAACCAGAGGAAACGAAGTCTGGCAGCAGCAGTAAATGAGCACTCACCGTGTGTTCTGGAGGCGCCGGTGAGGAGGACATGCAGCCCGATGAGGAGTGCGTAAAGTCTGTTCGGGTGAGTATCTCCAGTGACGCAGCCCATGATCATCAGCATCGCCGCAAAATCCGCGATTAATCAAGCAATCAATCAATTCAGGATCATCCGCTCCCGTCAATGGGAAAGATCGCCGGAACACAGCGCGCGCGTTACCGATTAAACAGCGCGATTCTCCATCCTCGATCCCGGTCGTGACGCGCGGCGCAGCGGCTGTTCCTCTGACTGACTGACGCGCCGCTCGCTCACTGTGCGCGATGAGTTTGGCGATGTGAATTCATTGATCTGAAGAGGGCGGGATGAAAACCCGGCGGAGAGCTCCGTCTCTGGAAGCGGACTCCCGGAGGCTGGACCGCGAATGAGGAGCAGAGCGCGCGCCTGCCATCTGCGCGCACAATGGAGACTCACACCGAGCGCGCGCGCGCGCGCGCGCGTGTGTGTGTGCGGGAAACAATGGGAGCACTGCGCTTTTACTTCTACGTCTCACTTCATCTGAACATGTTTTACTGGAGACGATCAGACGAAAACAAAACAGCGCCTGATGTCAGTCTCAGATAGAGAGGCTTCGGGTCCTGGAGTGATACTTTTTGGTTCAGAAAAACACCATTTAAATGTAACATTTAACGAATCTATCTATCTATCTATCTATCTATCTATCTATCTATCTATCTATCTATCTATCTATCTATCTATCTATCTATCTATCTATCTATCTATCTATCTATCTATCTATCTATCTATCTATCTATCTATCTATCTATCTATCTATCTATCTATCTATCTATCTATCTATCTATCTATCTATCTATCGTCTGTTTAACTGTTCTTAATTACATGTGTTTGAATGTGTCATTTAAAGGGGTTATGAACTGAGAAATCAACTTTTCCTTGAGGTTTTGATATATGAGATTATTGATAGATATATATATATATACTATAAGGATATCCTGTAAGTTTCAGAACTGAAAACTTCTTTGTTAGTCCAATAAAAGCTCTCATTGACACCAGGTCCAGTGAATGACCTATAGATGGTGAAACTCCGCCTCCACAGAAGAAATCAACGCCCACTTCCTCATCACAACATTAGCTCCGCCCACTGGTGTGTCATTGAGATGAGGAGGAGAGAAGAGCGACACAGGACTGAAATAACATCACCTCTCACAGGATCATAATGCTGGGAATATGATTATTTATTTTCAACAATATGAATGTCTCAGTTGAGCGTTATTGATTTGTCTTCGGTTCATTTCACTGTGAATTATTTGGTAAATCAATCACGTTACGATATGGACTCGACAGGAATGAAACAACATGTGAGTAACAGTTAATTCTGATGCCTGATCTGATATGATTCATGTTCAGTCAGATGATCCTCAAATCCAACCAGAGACTAAACGCTCAACTTCACGATGAAAATAATCTGCTGTTTAAACGGTGATTAAATGATATACAGAAATCGATCAAAGAACGCTCCCTTTACAATCGCTGGAGCTGTCAATCAAACAGCACGAGTTTATCGGTGTCTGAGTTTAAACTCCCGTTTTATTCAACGAATCTCTGTTACATTATTATGATATCAGCCAATCACAGCAGTGCAGTCTCACAGCAGACACGCCCCTTCAAATCAGAGGACTAAAATCAGGGAAAATGCTTTTTTATTTCTAAATTATGACCACACTGTTAACAATTTCCCTGTGTTTTTACAGTACAGTACTGGCAGCACGGTTGCCAGCAAGTTACTGTATTTTCATATACAGTAAACGTGCTGTAATTTAATTTACAGTACACAAGAAGAGTGCTGTAACTCTACAAAACAGTATTTTCTAATTTTAGTCTGCTTCTGCTGTAATTAATAATACAGTATTGTACTGTGTTATAAAAATATGGTATTGTACTGTTGGTTTTTACAGTAATGTGCTGCTAAATCTACATTGCATTTAACAATGCATTTTTGATGCAAAAAGCGTACTAACATTATGAGTGCTTGCCAGGAAACATCATAAAACAATAAAACCACGCAGTTTAAAATCAAGTACGGGAGTGTTTTTTTTTACCCATTAACTACCAACAGAACACACTAATATATATTTGACCAATTCGCGTCCATGCGTCAGGCACATACCGTGGTAATAGGGGTACGTTTCTTCCACTGTGACTGTGTTTACTGCTGACTCTGGTTCACAGCACTGGTTTATTTATGGAGTTTCTCTCATGTATTGACTAGCGGGATCTCAGTGCCTCCCATGTGCACCCAATTATACGAGTGTGTTTCCAGAGATCCCCAGACACACACACACACACACACACACACTACAGTAAACAAATGAACACATCCTAATGATTTCCATGTGTGCGTTTCCATGTTGTAGACGGACGGCTCACATTTCACCTGGAGCGTGTCGGGATGTTAATGCATTGAGAATAAAGATGAATTATCATGATGTGAGTTTATTTCAAAGATTCAACGTGATGTTTATCTTATTTTTCCCTCCACCCTAATTTCTTCCTGTTGGGAATTCTGATTCATTTTAATAAATCAGTTTGTTTCAATGAGTGGCCGGGAAGTGCAAAACAACACTACAAAGTGTGAAACACTTTTACGAAGCTCGAGACAAGTTTACATTTTTACCTATCATAAAACACAGGAACATGGGGAAAACACTTTCACCGCAGACGAAACAAATGTACATTTTTAGAAAAGAAAGACACAAAACACTTTTACCAGCCCCCAAACAAATTTACAATGACAGAGTCCCACACATTTACATTCACATTTAGTCATTTAGCAGACGCTTTTATCCAAAGCGAGGAAAACAAACAAGCGATTCTTCATGAATTGGCAAATAACACAGGAAGTGCTCACAGTACAAGTTTCAGCCATCGCTCAGTAACATAAGCTAGAGCAGGAAGGGAAAGGGGAAGGAAAGGTTTTTTTTTGTTTTGTTTTTTATGAGGGGATCAAGTGTTCACGGAAGAGATGAGTTTTCAGCTGTCTCTTGAATATTGCCAGGGATTCGGCGTTCCTGATGAAAGTAGGGAGATCATTCCACCATTGGTGAGCGCGGTAAATTGGTGTTGTAGTTGTGGAGTAAATGGCGTAAATAAATTTTATGGAGTCCGAACGTGGACCGCGGCTCCGAGGGACGTTTTGTGGCAAACGCATGAGCAGCTTAACGCGGCTCTGCTTCACGTGTGGTCAGAGTTTGGAGTTTCTAAAGGATCAGACGGAAACACAGGGGACGTCTGGACAGCCGGACAGTGCTAAGAACAGTAAGTGACACTTCCGGTGTTTCCGTGAAGAATCTGTCGTTGTAAATTCGTTTCGGGGCTGGTAAAAGTGTTCTGCGTCTTGTTCATTTGTTTTCTAAAATGTAAATTTGTTTCGTTCTTAATAAAAGTGTTTTCCCCATGCAATTGTGTTTTATGATCGCTAAAAATGTTTTCCAAAATGTAGCTTCGTAAAAGTGTTTCACACTTTGTAACGTTGTTTTGCACTTCCCGGCCACCGTACAAACGTGTTCCCAGAATTCCCTTTGCAGAACCCGTTTTCCAGGACTCACAAATCAGGTTTATTGTTCCAGCAACATCATTTAAAACACATTCCTATTATTAATGATAGTGTTAAAAACCATCTCCAGTCTCAATATAATTCCTTCCACCACCATTTTGTCATTGTTTCCTTCATTTAATCACAATGGTGCTGTTGATTTGTCTGTCACTGTTCTAGTTTCCAATTAGTCCAATTAATGGCGTGCAGAGACACGACGAAACAAACACACGTGAGGGTCGATCCATCGCAGCACGACGCACACCAACAGAAATAGTCATGGAGATTGGAGGTCTGGCGTCTTAATGAGCTGCTTATCACATCGTGGATGAACTCGGAGAATTAGACCGTCAACAGATGACGGAGGAACTGAATTACACGTTTATGTGAACATGTACACGATCAGACGATGTCACTTCCTGCAGGTGGAGGTCATGTTTATAGTTTCAAACACTGACAAAAACAATTACAGTCCAATCAGCTGATCTATTTGAGTCATTTCAACTTAAATTACATTAAACATGACTGAGCTGAATCTTGTATAAAATGCAAACTTGCTCAATTTATTGTGATGAGTTAATATACGGTAAGCCGTTTGGACTTTTAGTCATTCTCAGGATATGAACTTTCACTAGTAACAAAGTTAATTCTTGATATCAACAATTGAATTTCTACTAGTAAAAATGTTCATTTCTGAAATCTGAAATGAATTCCTGACATCAATATAATTCCTGATATCTAAAACGGCTTTCTTACTAGTAACATTCATGATATCAGAAATTTTTTACTAACTTTTTACTAGTGTAAATTCAATTGTTGATATCAGAAATGATTGTTACTAGTTAGGAATTGTATTCCTGATGTGTGAAACTGGAATTTCAACTAGTAAGAAACGAATTCTTGATGTCAACAATTGAATTTCAGCTAGTAAAAATGTTCATTTCTGATATCTGAAATGAATTCATGATGTCAACAATTGAATTTGAAAGGCAGAGATTTCACTAGTGAAAATACAATTACAGATATCAAGAATTATAGATTATACTAGTGGAAACTGAATTGTTGATATCAAGAATGAACATTTTAACTAGTGAGAATGTAATAGTTGACATCACAAGTTCATATCCTGAAAATGAATAAAAGTCAAAACGGCTCGCCATAAGTTATAACTTATAGGTCATATAATTTTTTTTAAAGTATAGTCAATTTTACGAAACACTAACAGCAATTGAGGACACATGACAAACACAAGCTTGCACAGAAAACATGTTTGGTTCATACGTGACTGTGGAAATGCTTTTGTCTGATTTCATCTGTTAACTTGTCAAAAAAAAGGACATTGTCGCTTGTTTAATTTCTTAATAAAACCGCTTGTTAAACACTGAACTCGATCCGATTGAGTCACACAAAGACTCTCCTGATGATGAAGCACAATAAAACCATCATGTGATCTCCATGAAGTTCTTCTGTCAATGGATTTAATTATGCAACTAATAAGGTTGTGACTAATCTGATTAATTTCTCACAGGAACTCCCTCAACTAGATTAGTTATTTCTTAACGTAATTAGCATTGCCGAGCGCAGATTTCATTCAAATGAAAAGAAAGAAGCACATGCGGCTAATCCCAAAACGGCTATTAACTCGGGATTGAAGAACAAGAGCCGGTGAGGAACAAAACCGGAGCGTCCGGAGGGGGGGAGGGGGTGGATGGCGGGACGGGGGGTTGATTCTGCTGCCGTACGTTTGATTTACAAGCCGCTGTGAACACCTGTGTCTCGTGGCCACGAATAATTACCTCACTTGCCACCGTTTTCTCCTAATAATGGCCACAATTTACTACGCCTCTTCTGCACTCGGACAGCTGGTGCTTTGAGGAACGAGGGGCTCCTCCACAATCCCACAGTGCTCCACGTAACCATGACGACGCTCCAAACAGAGCAGCGGAAGCGTCATTCTGTGAGCGATGACCATCACAGGCCGATGTAAAGATCATGAATGCCTCGAAACAACGCAACTACGCAACGTTCAGATCAGATGTTCTACCCAGCACTGCATGTACATGTAGAAACTTCAGGTCACACTTTATTTCACTGACCATAAGTAACTTTGCAAGTACATGTGAACTTAATCTACTGACCCGAACCCAACAGTCCACTAATACTCTAATGAGAGCTGCTGGACATGTTACAGTTCATCACCAGGGTCGAGGAGTAACGAAATACAAGTCACTTAGTTTCGTATTTAAAATGCAGAATGTGAGTGAGTGTGTTTGATTTGAAATGGGTGCTAATCAGATTCCAGTTCCATCTGAAAAGTGTTTTAGATTACCAAAGTGATTACTTTGAGTTTTAATGTCATTTAAACAGCGATTGGTGATTCTCTGACTCTGACCGTCTGAAAAAGACCAGTTCAGTTTCATGTTTTCACTGTTTTCATTTTATAATTCACTCGTCACTGTGACTTTTTCTCACTATTTGTTTTTTCCTCACAATTGTGAGTTTGTGTTTCACAATTCTGACTTCTTTTTCTCAGAATTGCGAGATTTAAATTCACAATTGCAAGTTATAAAGTCAGAATTGGGAGAAATAAACTTGCAATACTGACTTTTTTCTTGCAATTGTGAATTTAGTTTGAGTTTATATCTCATAATTCTGACTTTTCTCAATATTGTCAGTTTATATCCCATAATTCTGACTTTTCTCAATATTGTCAGTTTATATCTCATAATTCTGACTTTTCTCAATATTGTGAGTTTATATCTCATAATTCTGACTTTTCTCAATATTGTGAGTTTATATCTCATAATTCTGACTTTATAACTCACAATTGCAACTTTATATCACTCAATTCTGAGGGAAAAAGTCAGAATTGTGAGATAAAAACTCTCAATGATCTTTTTTGTGTTTGTTTCACACTTATTAGTATTCCAAAGTATTCTAAAGTATTTAGATGAAGTGACTAAACTTGAGTAATGTGACGAAACACGTCACAAATGACTTTTTAAAGCATGTATTTTGTAATCTGTAGTGAAACACATTTTAAAAGTAACACACCCAGCCCTGTTAATAACGTAATCTATTACATTACACGTTTTAGGTAATGTAATCTGACTACTTTTAGATTACTTCTGACTTGTTTATAACATTGATTTGAACCAGTATAATCTTGAAAAATTATCGATAATCTTTAAAATTATTCAGTTTTTTGCTATCAACATCATAAAGTGCATTAAACTTAATATAAATAAATATATATATATAAACTCAGCAAAAAAGAACACACTGACCACACTATTGATGTGCTGTTGTCCACTAATGGAGGAAACACGTTTCCTCTTGTGAGCGCGTGTAAAGTTACTCACAGAGGTGAATATAATTAAACAGTGTCTTTGTCGGCTGCTAATGGCTTTTAATCTCTCATCTCTCTAACAAGCGTTTAGTGCCGCAGACTGTCATGAATACCCATCGCTCATAACACTGACCGGTCTGTCAGACTGAGCGGCGTCATGGGATTGACCGTACGCCTCAATCCTATCGCAGGATTTGAGCGACCTTCAACCCCAAACTGCCTGATGGGAAATCTACAACACTGGTTTGCTGTTGAGGTCTTAGGCATTAAAACATGTCCGTTAATGTTTTTGGTCATTCTTGTCATACACACCACAACAGAAAGATACTCCATCATATTCTATAGAATATCCGGCAGCTTTATGATATTTTACACGACCAGCAGGGCTCGACAACCACAGGTGTGTTTCAGTGCTGGCAATCAACGCAGTCACTCCGAACCACTTTGGTGCTTGAAGATTTTCTATAATATACATAATATAATGCACATTTTTCAATTGTAGCCTTTTAAAAGGGCATCTGAAATAAAAAACTAAGTGAAATCAAGTGTTGTCCAAAAACTTTGACGATTTTCTGATGCATATTGTAACGGGTCATGCTGTGGCGTTTGGCTTTGGCTCTCGTTTGTTTGTTCGTGTGTCTGACAAAAACTGTATGTATATATATATATATTTTTTACCTATGTTAATAATTTTTTTGGTTGCAACCTTACCAACGTTACTATGTCCTCCATTGTCCTCCATGGAAGCGCTTCAGATATTTCATTATTCCGGACGAGCCCCACATTTGTCACAACCGGCTCAAAGCCTAAAGACTAATGTGGGGGCTCGTCCGGAATACTGAAATATCTGAAGCGCTTCCGATTCTTATTTCTCTACTGAATAGACTCGATTCCAGCTGTGCTTTCTCGCTCTCCTCTCTTGAGTTGACACACAAACCTGCTTCATTTCATTCGCTCTAGATGAACATTGTTGATGTTAGAAGGCTTGAATTTCGGCATGGGATTGCATGTATTGCGCATAATTCAGATTCCTGCAGATTTTATTCTTACACCAAACTGAGTTGTTGCACTTAAACAGCCAAATACACACAGAAAATATCAAAATGCTATCTTGACAAGTAATTTTGTAACCAGTCAGTTATAAGTGAATGTAAAGAAAACGCATGTGTAACAATATAATGGATCTGTTCGTCAGGTTTTGAAATGTAAAGCTCACTGAAATGTTACTTAATTCATTAAGGCATTTGATACAGGTTCAAAGAAGGTGAAGAGAGATTGAAGTTTTGAAGAGAAATGAGGGTTTAAATCTGCATGAATGTAAAGTCATTAGTAATGATAATAGAGACAAAAGAAAAGAAAAGAATGTGTTCCGGGGAGACTGAAACTCAATAGGGCAGTTTGCATCACAAAAGAGTAAACTGCACAGTGTCTGCTTTCAAATGAGACTATACTAATGCTTTTAGTGCAGATGGTTCATGAACTACATCTGTTTTAGTTTGGGTATACCAATCAGAGGAGGGGGTTAAAGTGACAGCAGCCAAATAAACCTGCTGTCAAATTAAGAGATAATGTTAAGCATATAGGCATATATATATAGCATATATATATATATATATATATATGGTAGTTTGTGTCCAGTGAAAATGCTGAGTGGTGAGAAAACCAACAGCCACTGTGGCTGGAGAGCAGAAAAATGAATGTCAAGCCTTTAACTACTTCTGACTGAATTCTGTATTTGCTCCAGCAGGAATATGTTACAGATCTGTCTGTTCAGCATTACAAACAGCTTCTAGGATCAGATTGAATCTCACACAGTGATTACATGGTAATTCATGACAGGCGCTGCATCTCTCTACTCTGGTCAGATTTGACACGGGCAGGAATATAAAGACCTCATACTGAGATCCTTCAGCTCCAAACCTTCAATCAAGCGTCATCGGCGGGCCATCAGGAGTTTCTCCATTATTTATCAGGCGGCAGAAGATGTGCGTTTGTGAAGTAAATGGTGCTTCTCACACACTCAAATCGAAGGCGTTTTCTGGCCTGACTATCAATCTCAAACAAGCAGCTTAAAGTTCAGCCAAAACATGAACATTGTGCCTTCCTGACGCTCCTTATGTTCAATTTCCCCTCGAAACACAAACTAAAAAATCACACAGCGACTAAACAATCGCTTTACAGTTTAACAGAAACAGCTGCGAAACCTTCAAAAACAGAAAAGAACGTCTTCCTTCAGTCACAATATCCTTGTCTGGATCTGATTTAATATCATGTGCTTTAGCGAAGTCACTGATCATGATTGTCATCGTTTTGATGAAGAGTAAATCAATCTCTGATCATTTCTGAGTCAATCTCACAGCTGTGTCATCATTTACTCACTTATGTGACAATCCGTATGATTTATTTCCATTTGAAACACAGATATACGGAAGAATCATCATTAGTGGTTAAACTGTTAGACATTCAAGCCTGTAAAGCCTGACAATTGAAGACAAACATAATCCTATTTGACATGATGCACGACTGATTTACATTCTGAATTTCCAGCTGATATTCTTTCCATGCACTTATTTCCTTTTCCTTGAAAACAAGTTCAGGTCCGATTTTTAGTGCCCTTGATCTTATCTCTGAAACGAGCTACGAAACAGCCCACAAACATCCGTGTCGTCTGCAGAACAACAGGAGCACTGAAATAAAGAGGCGCATCTGAGGTCACGCCGTCTGAGGTTCGTTTGAGCCGCGTCAGATGACGACGAAGAACGCGTCTGAAGTTTCTGATTGTAGCTCAAAAGGCTCCTGAAAGCGAGAAACACGGCAGAAACACACCTAACAAGACGAAAACGGGCTTCAGAAAACACAACGTTCTCATTAGACGCCTGAAACGGGCGGCGGCGGAAAAACTGAGAGCAAACGTGAGCTGATGGAGGCCAACCGTGGGAGGATAATTGTGTTTTTAGAGGCTTCTCGACCGCCGATTCGGATGAAATGACGTGTGGAGGTAACTCCCTTTTCCCAGCAGCCCATTTCATCTCTGTCATCCGGAGAACTGCAGCCCCTGGCACTGAAAAACAGAGAGAAGGAGAACGAGTCTACAGGTACATGAAAGGATAATACCTCAAGGCCTGAAGGGAGGAAAAAAGAGCATTTTGCTATTTCAAAAGGAAGAAATGGCTCATTGGAAGTAGTGTTAAACATTATTATATGTAATTTGGCTTCTTTTTTATGTCATGCTGCATGTTGGAACCACCATTTGCCCATTCTCTCCAGATAAAAGCGCCTGTGGAGCTTTTGAAGGGGAACGAGAGAGTGGGGAGAGGAAAAATAAGCATAATACATGTTTTATTAAAAGCTAACCAGACGTGCTCCTCGCAGATTTTATTGAAAGAGCAAATTGAAAATCTGCAAATCTCAGCACACGTTCTTTGTTCAGTTTGGCCTGTCACGCTGAGCCTTGATGAAATAATTGTTTTACGCAACATCTTTCAAAAACATACGCTACTTTTTGTAATTCGTTCATTAGCATTTTCACCTGACCTGCTTTTGTACCTCTGGAGGCTTTTATGTCGTGAAAGGGAAGTTGAGATCATCTTTTCCTCTCTATTGTGCCGTATAGAGAAACGCTTCTCAGACAAGAACACATGTGGGCGGGGCTTGATTGTGTCTGTGGGGAGTGGACTGGATGGTGGCGGTTTGCTATTGGTGGATCTCGTGTGAGTGACGGGTCGCCCCGCCCTCGTCATCAGAGGAGAGGAGATAAAGGAGATTTATTTTCAGTTCAACACAAATTGTAATGAAAACAATTGTATTAATGTGGAAAATGTGAAGTACAAACATTGCCCTGGTGCAGGAGACGTCTGGAGCCACATGTGTGTTTGGATTGAGTCTGGCTCAAGTTCCTGTAATAAGAAGCAGTTCTGCTAATAACAACTTCCTGTGCCGTGATTAACCAAAACACACACACACACACACGCGCGCACTCACACATGTCGTGTTTATGTGTTTTGTGGGGACTTTCCATAGGCGTAATGGTTTTTATACTGTACAAACTGTACCCCCCCCCCCCCCCCCCCCCCACCCCTAAATCTACCCATCACACAAAATGTTCTGCTAGTTTAGATTTTCAAAAAAGATCATTCTGTATGATTTATAAGCTTGTTTCCTCATGGAGACCAAAAAAATGTCCCCACAATGTCAACATTTACTGGTATTACTGTACCTGTGGGGACATTTGGTCCCCATAACGTAGGGAATATCCACACACACACACACATTGAGATGACAGGAACCAGATGAATATGAATGTGTTTCATTTTCTTCCTCAAACAATATTAGCGTGTGTTTGTTCATCAGCCCAGCAAATAGGGAACGTTCTGGCAAGGTTCTCTCAAAGTAACGAACAAACGTTATTCCAGAAACATTAACAAAAGTTATCTGGTCTTTAATAATATTCTCAAAACATTAGCCCAAAAACTTTATAACTCATTCATGGGCCATTTTTTCTTAAATGTTTTAATTGGATGTCCATTTCATAGTGGCTCTCTATATAGCGACCAATCAGAAGACAGGAACTGTGTAACTAACCGTGTTCATATCAGCACTGTTAATGTGTGAGTGTGTTTATTAGATGTGACACTCGAACAAACAACACAAAGCGCTGAGGAGAATTTGAGCTGGAGATGAAAGAGACGGAGCTGCAGATCAAAGACTCGTCTGACGAGAGCGACTCGCTGACTCAAAGTGTGGAGCTGATTACAGAAAAAACACCACGACGCCACTCAGGTTTACATGTGTACACACACACACACACACACACACACTTTGCATAATACAATGTCATGCAAAAACTGTGCCGATCACTGACTTTAAGAAGGGTTTCAATGACCCGCTGGACAGGAATCACTAGTCAGTCTGCGGTCGGTGGCAGCTTTAAGGGCCCAAGGTGACGGGATCCCGTGTTTGAGCGATTAAATACGCTTCAGCCATTCCTCCACAGACCGAATCTCTGCGCTGTGAGAGAGAGGCGGCGCCGGTCCGCAGGCCAGTGTGCCGTGATAAAGGCCGGGACACTTTCATTATTGCTTTGACCCGAAGGGTCAGACAGCACTAGCCGCAGGAGAACCAGCCATTAGCCACCTCTCCATCACGCTGGACGTGATTTATTCACACAGAGCTCAAAAAGAGCCTTCCACACCCAATCAATGGAGCTGAACCAGCGGCGCCTCTGTCTGCTGGACGGCCAATCACAGACCGACGGCTAAAGAGCAAAACACAGAGAACCTGACCGAGGAAACACAACATCAGACATCAATAATCATCAGAGTTCACTAGTAAAATCTGGTAATGAATAAACCTCACCCTAACCAAATCCATACCATGGTGAATATGTGATTTATGAAGTGCCTGATGGAGCTCTTTAAGCTTCCACATATCCACGTAGGAGGGGACATTGTTTTCTTGCACAACGTTCTCCAACGGTGGCGAAAATCCCAAACATTTACAGAACATTCCCAAAACATCCTCTTTTGGTTCTGAACGTGCTGCAGTTCAAGGTTCCTATTATGACATTAGGAGAACGTTCCATTTTGGTTATTCTATAGATACATATCGACGTAACAAAGAGGACATTTGGGATGAACGTTAACACATTGTCCTCTGTTGGTCATAAAATAATGTTGGCGATATGACTTTGTTTAGGGGGACAGGAACATCGTTAAGTCAAGTCACCTTTATTTATATAGCGCTCTTTACAATCCATATTGTGGCAAAGCAGCTTTACAGTAATAATTGGCAAATCATTTTGGCTGCACAGCAGCTCCCAAAGAAAATGGTGTCATTGTCCAGCTTATTCTATATATTATTGATTCATTCCGTTGTAAAAATCATTTGTTATTCATTTAGTTAATTTATCTGTATATCAGCACTGGAGAAAACCGTGATGGAATCGTCCGGCTCAGTTCAGTTCTCAGTGGTGTCAATGCTGGTCCATCAAAAACTCAGCAAAAATGTTATTGAATATCAAGTCAAGTGTCCCCAACTAAGCAAGCCAAAGGCAACAGGTGACAAATATGGAGAAAAACACCTTGGGAGAAACCAGGCTGAGTCGGGGGGCCAACAGTGAACAGTGCTTGACTGATTCAGGCAGAGTTACTGGTTATAAGTCCGATTTGAGATCGCATCAGTCAAAATATTTAATCCAGTTCCATCTACTTGAAGATCTTTTTCATCATCGGAAAGGTCCTCACAAGGATGAGCTCGTTCACACAGTCTCTGTTGACTCACTCAGGTACTGGGGAGCGAAGCCATTTAGTGCTTTGTAAGTAATTAGCAAGATTTTAAAATCTACACGATGTTTAATAGGGAGCCAGTGCAGTTTTGACAGAACTTCCTGGTTCTAGTAAGGACTCTAGCTGCTGCGTTTTGGACCAGCTGTAGTTTGTTTATCAGGAGAGCAGGGCAACCACCCAGTAGAGCGTTACAGTAATCTAGCCTCAAGGTCATAAACGCATGAACTAGCTGTTCCGCATTTGTCATTGAGAGCATATGTCGCAATTTAGACATATTTTTAAGATGGAAGAATGCGGTTTTACATATGCTAGAAATGTGGCTTTCAAATGAAAGATTGGTATCAAAGAGCACACCCAGGTTCCTAACTGACGAAGACGACTTAACAGAGCAGCCATCAAGTGTTAGACAGTATTCTAGGTTTATGCCTTTATGCTAATGCCTTGCTTCCTAATGACATCTCCCAAGGGTAGCATGTACAGAGTGAAGAGCAACGGTCCTAGAACTGAGCCTTGTGGTACTCCATATTTAACTTGTGATCGAAATGACATCTCTTCGTTTACTACTACAAACTGATAACGGTCAGATAAGTATGATTTGAACCATGCCAATGCAATTCCACTAATTCCAGCATAATTTTCGAGTCTATTCAAAAGAATATTGTGGTCGATTGTGTCAAAAGCAGCACTGAGGTCTAGTAACACTAATAGAGAGATACAACCACGATCTGATGATAAGAGCAAATCATTCGTAACTCTAATGAGAGCAGTCTCAGTACTATGGTACGGTCTAAATCCTGACTGGAAATCCTCACAGATGTGCTGTGATAGTGATTTAGATTAAAAGATTACAAGATTAAAAGATTAAAAGCTAGCAACATCAAATTAATCTAATAGGCAATATTAAACAAAACAAATATATGGTGATGATAATGTAAACAACACGGAATGATAGCAAGAGATTCAAAACAAAGCTATACGGAACTACAGACGCAAACCACTTGAGCAGCAAGACAGACAGGAGAACGTTACCAGCCGATGTCCGTGACACCAGTGGGGAGTTTCTGAGAACGTTCTAGAAACACAACCTTTAAATGTTCAGAGAATATCCTGAATGTTCCATGAAGGTTTGCAAAATCGCATCCCCGAAACCTTTAAAGAATTCCACATCGTGACCATCTCGGAACATTCCGGGAACGTGACCAGCCGACATCCTTGACACCAGTGGGAATGTTCTGAGAACATAAAATTTCCAAAAAAAATATGGTCCTCTAAACATTCCAAGAACATTCTGATTGTTCCGTGAAGGTCGTCCAAACAATGTCCCCCAAACCTTTAAAGAACTCCACATTGTGATCATCTCGAACCGAAGTGGGAATGTTTCCAGGTGATGTTCTTGACTGGAAGTTCTGAGAACATTCTGGGAACATCACATTTCCAAATAAAATATGGTCCTCTAAACGTTCCAAGAACATCCTGAATGTTCTGTGAAGGTCCACCAAATAACGTTGCCAACCCTTTAAAGAACTGACCGTCTCCGAACGTTCTGGGAAAGTAAAATTTTGTGCGAAGAATCCATAACTTTTAGAATGATTTGACCATAACAAATAAGCTCAGAAGGAATGGATGAACTTCTAATGAAACAACAACAGTTCACTCCATCACTCTCTGCTCCTCTCAGTGAATATTCCTGCACAAACACAAACATGGGAACAGAGAAGGCCGTATCGAATAACTCTGAGAATAATTGTGCCGAAAGCTGAAAGCAGGGAAGGCGAGCTCTTTTCCTCAGTCGCACGCGGCGGACGGCGGTATCGATCAACACGCCGAGGTAAATACCTGATCAATACGCAGCAGTGGCAAACACACAACACTGTCACCAGAGCAGCGCTTCTGTTCACCAGACGCGTTTCAAGAGCCTTTCAGACGTTATTGAAAGCGGGGGCGACTGTAATGTGACCGCCGGCTCCCTTCAGTTCCCGTGGGAAGTGCTGATGAAAATCCCACATAGACCTGCATGCTGGTCCCGGCTGGTTTATCTTGGTCAAACTGGTGAAATATGAATCATAAATCAAGAGGTGAATTAATAAACATCCGCAATATGTGACTTCAATTTTAAGAGTTTTGAAACTGATGACCCGAAGAAATGAGCATGAATGCGTAACGGCCGACCGAGACCAACGGCGATGAAGACGGCTCGAGATAAACATGTCGAGGTTCATTCATGACGTCTAATAAACCGCCGAACAGGTTCTTGATCAAAAGTACAGAAACACTCACGGCGAACGTCTGCCAATGCGACATGAACGACACGACTCAGAGAACATTTCCTCGAGCTGTCAGTCACAATCACATCTGACGGGACGTTCAGCGATTCATCTTGACTGCAGAAGCTCCACTGACCTGTTTACTGTCATCAACGGCCAAAAATAAAGGATGAAAAAACTACAGTCTAATCTGATCAATCTTTCAATCTGAGCTCTGGAAGGGAGAGACTGTCTGCGGAAAAGTCTGGAGAAACAATAATGAAGTCAGTAAAGATTAGAAGTAAACAGGTAAATAAATACATCTGATTAAAATAAATAAATAAATAAAAATGTGTGAAATTTGTACTATTAAATATAATAAATAAATAAAAAAATTATTATTATATAATTATTATTATATATTATTAGAAATAAAATTGAAAGATAAAATAAAATAAATATTAGTTAGATGTTAATATATTAAAATAAATAAAAATGTGATTGAAATAAAAAAATATGATTTAGCTATTCATCTATTAAATAGATCATATTACATTAAAATAAACACAAATGGATAAAAATGTGATTAAAACGAAATAAAATGCACAAAAAATGTGATTAAAGTTTTAAAATGTGTTATTAGTCTATGAAATTACGCTGGGTTAAAAATAAATGGAAGTGTGATTCATCACTGACACTTACAGTCTGCGGTAACTCAGAGTGTAATTATGAGCCAGGAAGGAGTTAAAATCGTCACATGATCACGTATGGAATCTGCAGCCGTGGATCGCAAACTTCAACTGGACAGATAATAAATGAATAAAATCAGGTAAAAGAATGACTAAACATGAAAGTACTGTTACTACATGGACTAATAAATATATATAAACATCTATTTCGACATTACTAGCAGGTGAAGTAAATATGATGAATATATAAGCTAATATAGTGCATATATTTAGTGAAATGTGTAACTGGTCTGTTTTTCTGCGTTGTGTGACGAACTGGAATGCAAACGGCAGTTTCGCTGGTCTTTTATTCTTCTCTCCTGATATAAAATACATAAAGCACTCTCTTAGTCTGAGAGCCCTCATTTCCTCTCGCTCGTGCACCAACAATACAAAGAGGAAGAGGAGGAATTACATTAAAACAAGAAAATAGCAGAAAACATACCTGATATAAAATACAGAGAAGCAGTCTCTTAGTCTGAGAGCCCTGATTTACTCTATAAAACAAAATGTGATGAACACTTGTCACATGTGTTCTCATTTCCACATGTAAAGAAATGACAAAAATAACCACAAAGAAAGACAAAATAACACGTGAATTGGAGTGAAAATATAGTCATAAAAGCAATAATTAAAATATAGATTAAAAAAGATTATCAGGAGTAATTGCATTACCACAATTAAAGGGGAAAGTGCTCTCCTTCCAAGTGTATGTAAAAGAACAATTTTGTGTGAATTCTAATAAAGATAAATATTTAACAGTAAACTTTCCGTTCCCGTGACAAATGCTTCATTTCTCTAGTGAACTCATGCTGTGGACACTGAATGACTCGCCTGAGGTGAATGTAATGCTGAGATATTATTCTCCAGCTGTTTTATCGATGTCTTTCCGCGGTTGAAACACTGCTTGAGAGATTACACGCATGCGCCCAGTCGTTCACTAACTAGTGCACGACAGTGGAGCGCACTAGATCAGCAAAAATGAGTGAACGAAAATGAGTGCGCGAATTCAGACGCTGACGTTAATAGCATTAGTCATGGACATTTCCTGCACCCGTCTGTAATATCACTGTTTATTTGTCATGTTTATTGAGAATAAAGAGAGAATAAAAACACCCGTGTCATGCTATTTGGTACATTTATATTTAAAAATAACAGACCAAAAACACTAACATATGAGAAAAATCCACCAAATGATCATATATTATGATATAAACCTGTATCATTTCGCTTCCAAATATCTTTACAAAGATGTTCTAATGAATAAAAAATGACACTTACGTTTGTAGAACGTATTTATTTTTCTTTCGCGCTCGATCGCGTTGGATTTCGGGTGACGGCGCTTTAACGAACGTCGAACGTACGCGCAAAATCAGAGAAGATTGTGGGTAAAAGTAGTGAACGAATGTAGGGAATGCAGTCGTTCACCCAGAATTGGCCGACACCCTATATAGTGCACTATATAGTGGACAGGGAGCGCTTTCGCACACAGCTTAGATCACCTGTTCTTCTTCTTCTTCTGCTCTGTTGTGGCGGTTAGCGAACAGCGTTGCATTACCACACGCGCCCCCTTCTGGATCGGAGTGGGGATCGCCTGTGACTGCAAGTCAGATCGCACAAATGAAGCTCTGCAGTTGATCTTCAGGCCGGAGGAGAACAGCAGTGCTCTTCATCATGACGGAGTCGGATCCGGTTCAGAATAAACCGCTGTCACAGAGAGTTTGAGTCGACGGGTCGTCCTGATTTCATGTCTGTGAATTATTGAGGCCGTTCGTCCTCTACATAATGGATCAGGACGCTCTCTCTCATATTAAACACCTCTCTGGTTCTGCGCTCAGAGCTGACGGGTGTTGAATGATTTGTAGCTTTGTGCCGCTGAAGGTCTCTGACAGCAGGAGCTTCTGCGACGATCAGGGAACGGAGAGATTCGCTCGCATTAGTGCTCTGGAGGGAAACTCTCATTACAGTCATCTTTATCACGGCGCTGGATGTGAATTTACAGTCGTTAATATGCATGTGAACGAGTCCTCGGCGTCCCGTGGGAATTACAGAGATGTGCCGACGCTCACTCCGCATCCTGATGCCACGTTTAACAGCGCTGATGATCCCAAAGACGGTGGAAAACAGATCATTTGATGGGGAAAGGGTCGTTCGCGCTGGTTATTATTGAGTCACACAACGCAGGGTTAAAAACAACAAAAATGGACAAACCCAGCAAATGGGATGTTTTAACCCAGCGGTTGGGTTAAATGTTCGAGCAACCTGCTGGGTAGTTTTATCCAACTCAACTATTGTTTGAAAATGACTGTATTTCTTGCTTAAAATGAACCCAAAATGAACATTTATTAATAAATGCAATGAATAATCATGAAACAATCAACATTTATTAAACCGCTTAGTCATAAATGCTCACCTTTTGATTATTATTGTTGCTTCTGGTAATTTAATGTGTCTGATTTTGAATTTCCAACATATTTTGTGTTCATTTTAATCCAGACATACAGTCATTTTTAAACCAAACATAAAACTACCCAGTTTATCCTCAAACATTTCACCCAATCACTGTCGATTTTCAACCTAACTTTGTTGTTTTTAACCCGGCATTTTTTATAGTGTTCACTCAAAATAAGAATCATGGTTTTGTTTATTATTACATGACTTTATTTAATCATATCTTGAAAATGCAAGAATTCAAACTCATTTTATTCGGCCTAAATTGTGAAAGCAATTATATTTAATCACTTAAAAGTTAAAGTACTGACATGGTTGGACGATGAGTGTATTGTTTATTAGCATAAATCATGTCACTCATTCCCTGCGGATCGAACCCATGCCCTTGGGGTTGCGAGCGCCGTGCTCTCCTGTCACCAGCCACAGGAATGGGTGAATGAATCAGACGTACCGTTTTCACCTGCTGCACCAGAAAACCGTCAGGATTTCATCCCCGTCCATCGCTGAGACACGTCTCGAGATCTCGCCTGATCGTTCATCACCGCTGAGACTGAAGACAAACCATTCATTCCAGAGTGAAATCAACAAACATGCCAAGACAAATCTGATGCCAAGCCCCAAATGAACACCAACATGTCCATAAACAGCTGTAATTTCACCATTTCCATTAAGGAAAGGATTTGACGCGTGAATCAAAACTTGTCTTTTAAATGTTTACTTCTTCTTCTTCTTCTTCTTACATTACAAAACAACAAATTCAAAAACTTTCTTACACTTAGCCCAGTTTCAAACACAAGAAACTGTCACGGTCAAAAGACTTTCCTTCCTTTTTTCCATAATCCTTTTCGAAGTTTTTTCTTACGCATACGGAATGCCTAATGAACTGGTCAAAGTCACGTGATCGATACAATTACCACAAAATACATATTTTTCAAAAAGAACATAATCATACTCAATACAAGGAAAAACATTGCGAAATTCTTAGTGTTGTTATGGCTCTAACAACAGCTTTCAGAGCGTCATGTTTCTCCTACATCGGATCAGAACATCAACAGACTCGGATCAGACGGGATCGGTCCAGCATCTTAAGAATCTTAACGAATCTTATTAGTGAAAAATCATCAAAATGAAGTGAGTTTGAGCTTCAGAAAGCTTTTAATAATAATACACAGGAAAAGCAGCCGCGTGGGGATTTTAATTTCCTGCAGCACATTGTAACACAATAAAACTAAACGGCTCATGTCAGAACCGGCATCAGCGAGTGACCTGACTTTATGTCCAGAACGGCCGAAACCGCACGAACCGAGGGCCGTGAATGAAGCCATGCGGAACGACAGAGCCTCAAACGCGCCTCGGTTCGGGTGCTCGAGGCCGGTTGCTATGGTAAAGCAGAATCAGTCGCTCAGTGTCGGAATCTCTGCAGGAAACACGGGACGAGCGTGTTATTCACTCATTTGTGAGGAGCGCGACACGAGCACGAGTATTGAGAAACACGACAGGACTGCTCACAAATACACTCTTAAAGACAGCTTTCCATTCATTCCCAGAGGATCCAGCTCGGCGGGAAATATTCAGCCGATTGTGTTGATCAAAAGCAGAGGCAGGAGAAGAGCTCTATAGGGTTCTTGACTCAATGTGAAAGAACCTTTTATGCAAAAAAGTTTCTATATAAAGAGTGATATGTGTTGAATGATTGCATGCATACTACTGCTTCCATGTTTAAGGGGTTATTTCATTATTTTACACTGATAAAGTATGTTTTAGAGCTGTTTAAATTAAATCCATAAAATGAGCTCTTGATGGAACCCCTAAAAGGTTCTACATATAAAGCGGATTGAATCCTGTAAGAGTTTGCCTCGAGAACGTCAACACTTCTGCCTTGTCCCCCATCACATATCTTAAGTTTGGTATTATTTGAAAGCTTAAATACTCAACAGTCATTCTGTGAAACCTGATTTGACATTGGGTGCTGTGTTACCATGGAAACAGTCACTTTAACCCTTTTAGCGGGCTCCACCCCCTTGCGTGATGTTTCAAATTGCAAAACTCACTGTTTCTGTTTGATGATCAAAATTTTCCAATCTTGACAAAATGCATATTGTTGGAAAGGTCTGAGAACTAAAGTTCCATTTTTGGCCACTTTATGCGATATTGTGACATAAATGTATTAATTTGTGGCTGGAGAACACGTCAACAAAATTCAATGGATTGTGGCCATTTTTGATGAAGCACTCAAACGAAGCTTCATTAGAACCTCAGTTTTTATCATATCAACTTCAAATTTGAAACACAACTTGGTTAGACATATGGATGTGTTCACACCAATTTTAGTCCAAATTATTTCGTAAAAAAATGTTTATTTTGTATGAAATTAAAACCGTTTGGTTCAGCACATTTGCTTTATAGCGAACTTAACCTTAAATCTTTTTTACACTTTGATTTTTTGGAAGTCATCCACTTCTGCACTAATCTGAGTGTCAACCATTAGAGTTCAGATCAAAAAGGGGCGTGGCAGCTCACAGGTTAAATTATGAGCCAATCAGCACGTTAGAAGACGCCTATGAAGACAGCAGACAGTGAGACGCAAGGGCGAAAGAGACTCGCAGTGAAATCAAACACATGAGTAACTGATCAAGGAAGAGTGCTGTGACAGAACTCGCTCAAATCACGCTGTCAATCAACCTTTGCCCCTCCCCTCTCATTAGCATATGCGCAAATGAAACACTCAAGATCAGAGGCAGCGTTGCAAACCAGACACACACGCGTTACATTTCAATTCGACATATCTACGCCGCTGATGTGAAGAGGTCCGGTTGTTCTCCAGCGCCTAAACTTTGATGACAATGTGCCGTTTCCTTTCTAGGGCGTATCTGACGAGGATTTCACGCGCCGCCTCCGATGATTAACGCAGATCAGCTTCTGTGGAACAGAACAATCCATTCAAGCTCAATCCATGGAGCGCCACAGACACAGTGAGCACTGAATACCACACTGTACTTACTATATACTGCACAGCTGCTATTCATTTACATGTGCAAAACACAATGCAACCATAATGTCACATGACCTCATCACAATGCACATTTGGAAATGCATTTTTAAATATATTCTGTCAATATGTTCAAATAACATATTGTTTTGTTCGTCGCACTGGAAATGGGCGGAGCATGTTGAGTGCCGTGCATTGTGGGATACGCAGTGTGTGTAGTGTACCAGCAGTGCATTTGTGAATCAGCAGTAGTGTGTGTGTCTGACAGCAGTGATGAATCGAGCGTCTCCTCCCCCATTAATGCAGCTCTGGAACACACACACTCACACACACTCACACGTATACTGTCCAGAAAACACTGAAAATATTACAAACACAATCATGGCGTCCGCAGATCACAGATACATATAAATGGCAGGAAATCAGAGTCTGAGGGACGCGAGCTGAAATCGTATTTCATTCACCGGAGTGATTACGGCCAGATCAGCTCCATTTGTCTCATTTCATCTGCAACTCTGCATGAGGAATTACAGTTCAACGAGGAACAGCACACGCGTGTTCAGGACACGCATCGCATTCAGGTCCCATTTGTTAACAGGCATTAACTAGCCATATGTTTATTAACCTCGGCTGTTCGTTATCAAAACCACATTTGTTCATTGTTTGATCAAGTTGACTGATGTGAACAGACTCTTAGATTTCAATGATGTGTTAGTAAAGGTTTAAATTAAAGGGACAGTTCACCCAAAAATGAAAATTGTGATCGTTTACTCATCCTCAAATTGTCCCAAACATGTTTGAGTTTCTTCTGTTGAACACTGAAGATGTTTTGGAGAATGTTGGGAACCAGACGCCGCACGTCTTCCGTAGTATTTTTTTCCTTTGGCTCCGTCAACTGTAAACTCGTTCAGGTTTGGAGTGATGGGTGTTTCCAAACACTGCTTCCTGAAGCTCCGAAACCTTTACTTTTGTTTCGAATCATTGGTTCACAGCGTGTTTTAACCTGCCCAAGTCACGTGATTTGTGCAAACGAGGCTTCGTTACTGTCTGGGTTTCGTCTGATGCCTGTTCTGTGTTTTGATCACATTGTCATTGAATCTGTGCCCGCTCATCATCCTCACGTGTTCCTGTAAATTCCCGTGTTCTCCTTCTGTGATGGTCGGTTCTCCTTTATTTTGGGACGTTAGTGTTTATATGCGTGTTTGGATTCCTGTTCACCTTCATTACAGTATTAAAATCTGCATTTCCGTGTGCTGCTTCATATTGAGAGTTCATCTACTCCACGTTCCATAACAGTCATAACTTTCCAAAACAATTCCAAATTCGGGGCGATCTCTGTGAACCCATGAATCGTGCACATTTACTCAGATTCGCGCCCAGCGGTTTTGGTATATTTGTGTATTTAAAAGGAACAAAAGTAGTCAATAGTCTCTTGTTCAGCTGAGCAGAACAAACAAAACAAGCCTTGAAAATTGATAGAAGAACACATATTACACAGACACTTAATATTTAATGACATTAGACGATTAGTTAATTGTATTTGAACGATTAAACTTTCAGTAAAACACTTGAAATGGGTTTTTAAAAGCTGTTTTATGCATATTTGGCCTGATTTTTTGCTGCATTTACACTGTTTTGACTGGCAACGCTTCAAAACAGTGAATCATTTGGTGAAGCAATTGGTTCAATTGATTCGAAAAGCTTCGTTTCTCCATCACTGATTGTTATGATCTGCTCCGAGACTTGGGTTGAAGATCCAATTGCAGCTTTATTGGGACAATCCAGAATCGTAATTGTAAACAGGCACAGGGTCAGAACCTTAGAGAAACACAAAAGAGCACAAAAACACAAACAAGGATGTCCAGGACAGTTCATAATGGAAAAGCCCAGGAGTTGGGAGGAGTCCCTCTGGTGGACATTAAGGGCACTGCGGCTGGTGGACGCGACAGGGACAACATGAGGGTGAGGAAACATGACAACATTTTCATTTTGGGGTGAAGATGACAGTCTAATGCGCACACGCACTTATGAGTGTGTGTGTGTGTGTGTGTGTGTGTGTGTGTGTGTGTATTCCCTACATTATGGGGACCAAATGTATAGTAATACTAGTAAATGTTGATCTTGTGGGGACATTTTGTTGGCCCCCATGAGGAAACAAGCTTGTAGAAAAACCATTCCGCCTATGGAATGACCCCATAAAACATGAAAACACAACATGTGTGTGTGTGAATGTGTGAGTAGGTGAGTGTGTGTGTGTGTGTGTGTGTGTGTGAGAGAGGTTTCTCAGCAGGACACCTGCCGTGTTTACTGAGGATCTGCTGACTAATGGGCTGCTAAGCAGGCGATTATTAATAACAGCAGTTAGTTCTTACAAACAGGGTGAACGCCGCTGATGTGACACACTGTATTATCACTGGTGTTGTTGTAAAATATGATGCAAGCGGTTCAGTCCCTCAAATAACAGCATATTAAACATGTGAAGACAACATGACCACGAACAAAGACGAATGAATATAAAGTATGTAAATATTAAAGCGGCCCACTTTACCTGGATTCACCTTCAAACATGCTTCAGGACTGTAAGAAAAAGTCTGACGTCTGAAACTATGATTTATACGTGGACTAAAAACCCAAACGGTGACTTTGCCTCATTTCACAAATCAACACACACCATCACTGACAGCTGAAGAACAGCTGCAGCGCAGATACAGACAGAAACGCTTCACAACACCAGACACAGATGACTTTCACTTTGTGGAGAGAAAAAGTGTGGATATAAACGTGTGAATGTGGAGTTTTCTGTAGGGGTGAGTTTAGAGTGACGGGAATGTAAAGTTCTTCATAAAACATGAGAGTTTGTATCTGTCGGCCTGTTATGTCCTTGATCTCTGTGCCATAGTTCTGTTGTGGAGTGACTAACATGTTCAAACTCCAACGTCCACAAAACATGATGTTCCTCCTCAGAGTTTCTGTCTCGTTTTCCAGAACAAACATCCAAACATTATTAGATCAAGATTCATTTACTGGAGAAGAGAAATGAGTGTGTGTGTTTGTGTCATTGTGTTACAGTGTGTGTGTGTGTGTGTGTGTGTGTCATTGTGTTACAGTGTGTGTGTGTGTGTTTGTGTCATTGTGTTACAGTGTGTGTGTCATTGTGTTACAGTGTGTGTGTGTCATTGTGTTACAGTGTGAGTGTGTGTGTGTGCGTCATTGTGTTACAGTGTGTGTGTGTGTGTGTGTATCATTGTGTTACAGTGTGTGTGTGTGTGTGTGTGTCATTGTGTTACAGTGTGAGTGTGTGTGTGTGTGTCATTGAGTTACAGTGTGTGTGTGTGTGTGTGTGTGTGTGTGTGTATGTGTGTGGAGTGTGTGTGTGTGTGTGTGTGTCAGTCTCTCATTGCTCTGCTGGTTCATCATCTGCAGCTGTGATTCCACAGATAATTTGATATCAGAAGGTCTGATTAATTTCCTGTCTCTGACGTCTCTAATCTGTTGGCAATCACAGACTCAACTCACGTTTGGAAGAATCTGAATGTTCACAAAGACAAACTCGATGTGTTCTGAGACGTATTTACTGACACACAGAGCGCCGACAGAACCGGAGGAAAACAACAACGGGGAAACGCCTGAAACAGGCAATAATAATTCCACACAATCCAGTGTCAAAGAATAACTCCAGCAGAGTGCCAGTGACGGTGAAGGAACCGGGTCGCTCAGTGATCCAGTGGTGATCTACAGATGTTCACTGCAGCAGCTGGAACCCTCCGCTCAGCGGATCATGTGTTTTCATTAAACGATGGACCGTTTGGATCTCATAAACTCATGAGCTGCCGTTTGAAATTCCTCTTGGAGGTGATTAATGATTTATATTTACTGGATGAGATGGCTTTCCCTGTGCGATGTCACGCACATTTTGCTGTCCAGGGTTTAATTTGGGTCCGTCTTAATCCTCTCGTGTCACTGAGCGCCGTTTTGCAGCACACTCCATTATAGATGGACGATTAATGTTGACATCATGAATACGCTGCGCTGAATATTAAGTGTTCAGCACCTCACACACACACACACACACACACACACACTCACACTCACACTCTCTCACACACACACACACACACACACACACACACACACACTCACACACACTCAAACACACACACACACACTCTCACACACATAGACACACATGCATATTAATTAGCAGCAGGCACACTATGAGATGAGGCCTCTGAAGTGATCTTTAGCAGATAACACACTGTAGGGCTGTGTTCCAAACGCTGTCTACATAGTGAGCATCATGAAGTGCAGCTCAACGCCTGTCGGGAATTAAGAGGTCAAAAGTTTATATATTTATATAAGAATGTCTTATAGTTCATTGTGTGTGTGAGTGTGTGTGTGTGTGTGTGTGTGGTAAATCAACAGCGCCCCCTGTTGAGTGCAGAAGTGCAGTGACACAGTAACCAGCAACACAAGATAATAACATCATCTTCACTGAGAAACTGAAATAGCAGGTGTAGAACCTGAGAGATGACAGAAAAACCTGCTGGTGTTCATGAGGAGATCCAAGAGCAGAAATCCATCAGAGAGCTTCTGGAACAAGAACAAATGTAGGCGGGGCTTGATTGTGTCTGTGGGGAGTTGATTGGATGGTTGTGGTTTGCTATTGGTGGATTTGATGTGAGTGACAGGTTGCCCCGCCCTCGTCCTCAGAGGGGAAGATATTCTGATGAACATGAATTTAACACACAATAAATCATTTAGAATAAACACTGCAATACTCCACGATTTTCCGTGTTGATTTCATGGGGACTTTAATCAAGCCTCAGACGGATGAATGTCGGAGCTGCAGGGTGTGTTAAAGGTGTTTGCTGATATACTTCACCTGTCATGGGACAGAAAGCGGAGCAGAATCACCATGGTTACAGCGAGAGACGCAGTCTGAGCGAGTGAAGTGTGATTAATAGCAGGAAGGCTGGTGGCGAGAGACAGATGTAGGTCATGAACGCTTAAAAAAGCATGTTGACAGAGAAATCAATAAAAGCCCCAGAGCCGCACAGAGCACTTTCATAATCGGAAAGATTCAGTCTCTTCAACACAATGAAAACATTTGAGCTTTGAGTCCTTCTGACCGCTGGACGAGACTGAGACGCTCGAGCACAAACACGGATCCTCCTGCAGGAAGATCCGGAGAGACTCTCAAACACCTTCATCCCAGACAGAAGAGGACGCTTCTTCATCCCAGACAGAAGAGGACTCTTCTTCAACCCAGACAGAAGAGGACGCTTCTTCATCCCAGACAGAAGAGGACGCTTCTTCATCCCAGACAGAAGAGGACTCTTCTTCATCCCAGACAGAAGAGGACGCTTCTTCATCCCAGACAGAAGAGGACGCTTCTTCATCCCAGACAGAAGAGGACTCTTCTTCATCCCAGACAGAAGAGGACTCTTCTTCATCCCAGACAGAAGAGGACGCTTCTTCATCCCAGACAGAAGAGGACGCTTCTTCATCCCAGACAGAAGAGGACTCTTCTTCATCCCAGACAGAAGAGGACGCTTCTTCATCCCAGACAGAAGAGGACGCTTCTTCATACCAGACAGAAGAGGACTCTTCTTCATCCCAGACAGAAGAGGACTCTTCTTCATCCCAGACAGAAGAGGACTCTTCTTCATCCCAGACAGAAGAGGACGCTTCTTCATCCCAGACAGAAGAGGACGCTTCTTCATCCCAGACAGAAGAGGACTCTTCTTCATCCCAGACAGAAGAGGACGCTTCTTCATCCTAGACAGAAGAGGACGCTTCTTCATACCAGACAGAAGAGGACTCTTCTTCATCCCAGACAGAAGAGGACGCTTCTTCATCCCAGACAGAAGAGGACTCTTCTTCATCCCAGACAGAAGAGGACGCTTCTTCATCCCAGACAGAAGAGGACTCTTCTTCATACCAGACAGAAGAGGACTCTTCTTCATCCCAGACAGAAGAGGACTCTTCTTCATCCCAGACAGAAGAGGACTCTTCTTCATCCCAGACAGTAGAGGACTCTTCTTCATCCCAGACAGAAGAGGACGCTTCTTCATCCCAGACAGAAGAGGACGCTTCTTCATACCAGACAGAAGAGGACTCTTCTTCATCCCAGACAGAAGAGGACTCTTCTTCATACCAGACAGAAGAGGACTCTTCTTCATACCAGACAGAAGAGGACTCTTCTTCATCCCAGACAGAAGAGGACTCTTCTTCATCCCAGACAGAAGAGGACGCTTCTTCATACCAGACAGAAGAGGACTCTTCTTCATCCCAGACAGAAGAGGACTCTTCTTCATCCCAGACAGAAGAGGACGCTTCTTCATCCCAGACAGAAGAGGACTCTTCTTCATCCCAGACAGAAGAGGACTCTTCTTCAACCCAGACAGAAGAGGACACTTCTTCATCCCAGACAGAAGAGGACGCTTCTTCATCCCAGACAGAAGAGGACTCTTCTTCATCCCAGACAGAAGAGGACTCTTCTTCATCCCAGACAGAAGAGGACGCTTCTTCATCCCAGACAGAAGAGGACTCTTCTTCATCCCAGACAGAAGAGGACTCTTCTTCATACCAGACAGAAGAGGACTCTTCTTCATCCCAGACAGAAGAGGACTCTTCTTCATACCAGACAGAAGAGGACTCTTCTTCATCCCAGACAGAAGAGGACTCTTCTTCATCCCAGACAGAAGAGGACTCTTCTTCATCCCAGACAGTAGAGGACTCTTCTTCATCCCAGACAGAAGAGGACGCTTCTTCATCCCAGACAGAAGAGGACGCTTCTTCATACCAGACAGAAGAGGACTCTTCTTCATCCCAGACAGAAGAGGACTCTTCTTCATACCAGACAGAAGAGGACTCTTCTTCATACCAGACAGAAGAGGACTCTTCTTCATCCCAGACAGAAGAGGACTCTTCTTCATCCCAGACAGAAGAGGACGCTTCTTCATACCAGACAGAAGAGGACTCTTCTTCATCCCAGACAGAAGAGGACTCTTCTTCATACCAGACAGAAGAGGACTCTTCTTCATCCCAGACAGAAGAGGACTCTTCTTCATCCCAGACAGAAGAGGACGCTTCTTCATCCCAGACAGAAGAGGACTCTTCTTCATCCCAGACAGAAGAGGACGCTTCTTCATACCAGACAGAAGAGGACGCTTCTTCATCCCAGACAGAAGAGGACGCTTCTTCATACCAGACAGAAGAGGACTCTTCTTCATCCCAGACAGAAGAGGACGCTTCTTCATCCCAGACAGAAGAGGACTCTTCTTCATCCCAGACAACACAGACATGCTTTTTCTCACACACACAAGGGTTAAGGAAATGTCACAGTATCATTCTGCAAACATTGTGTGAACGTTACAGTCGAATGTTCTCTCAACGTTCTGATACAAGCAGTAACGTTTAAACAACGTTAGACGAACGTCCAAATAGTAAAAAATGTTCCATGGATGATGTTTAAATTATGTTTTTGTGCTAATGTTTTGAGAACATTATTAAAGACCTTGAATGACTGTATGGTGTTTGTTACACTGTAATTACACATGAGTTCTGAGAAACGTGAAGTTACTACATGTGTGTAGTTCAGTGTGTAATTCTGCATCATTTATAGTTATTACTGTAGTAACCAACTATTACTATGTAACAATGACACTAAAATAAAGTGTTATGTAACGTTCTATTAATGTTACTGGAAGAACGTTTGTTCATAACTGTGAGAGAACTTTGCCAGAACGTTCCTTGAGAGCTGGCTGTTTATTTATTTATTAACTCCCCGATCTGAACGACTGACGTCACATTCAGACCCTTCACCAGACTCGAACCCACGACGGTCACGGCTGTTTCCGCACATTTTAATGCCTGCCAGTGTTGTTTTGACTTTGATTTCTCTGGTACTTATGAATAATCTGTTTTTGGAGGAGCTCAGATAATTCATGGGAACTGCTTCCTTGTGTGTGTGTATTTATAAGATATGAGGGGAAATTATGATAAAAAAAGAAAAATCCTACAGCGTTTATTTTACTATGCATATAAAAACAGGAAAAATCTTTAACACATAATCAGTAATATTTAGTGGCTTCTCTCTTCTTTTTTTCATGTGTTCATAATTTCACTGTTTGACCGTCTGGACAAAACCTGCCGCATAATTTGTCATGTTACATCGCTTTATTATCACAAATAAATCAATCGACTCCAATCACAACATGAACAACATCTTTAACACATTCTAACAATATTTAGGTGATATGAAGCCCGAAGAGGTCAGTGTGCCGGACATCACCTTTGGCCACTGGATAAGAATATCGAACTTTGTAATGATTCTGTGGAGTTTGTGGAGCAGAACCTCAGTGTCTCGAATCTGAAGTTCATCAGTGATTCTGTTGATTTCCATGAAGCTGCTTTGAAACGATCTGGACGGTAGAAATAAATCTGACTTGACATCTCTATTTTAGGAGAGTTTGCACGTGTCCAAACAAGTGAATCACCCGTCAGATGTGAATTATGTGATTAGGAGATTTCTGGAGCGGCTGAAATAACTCGTGTTTGTGTCGTTTCTTCTGCACATCAACATGTTTGTGTGTTTCTATTTCCAGGCGTTTTAACGAACATCTGGACCTCGTTCTACATCTGGAGCGTCTGGAGGTTTTTCTTTGCGTGTTTTACAGATGTCAGAAATCATCCGTAGGATCACGTGAGTTTTTCACAGGTCAAATATATCAAATCTAGAAGGAAATTAAAACCTTCGGCTTAGAGATTCAAAGGCAGTTTAGAGGCAAATATAAATGGTGTCCGAGTAGGAAAGCTTTCAGGTCTGTGTTCAAGATATTGTTGCATTTATTTAATGATTTTACTCATTAATCAGCCAGAGTGACTCTTGTGAAATTCATGACACGAGTTCATGTTTGACTGGGAATCAAACTCCTGATCTCCAGCTTCTGGTCATCAAACCCCTGCAGCGGTCAGACTCACAGACTCCAACACCTGCAGAGACAAATGATGTGCAGATCTCATGACCACCACATGAGGGAGCTGCAACCTGCCCTCTAAGAGAGGAAGATGATGAAGATCCAACACTTCTGTGATGACCATGACATGGAGCTTTTATTCCCAAACACACACACGCACACATTCACTCAAAATATCACTCTAACTACTAAAATAACTCGATCTTTTCAGTTCAAATCTGCCTTTACTGAACCTCCCTCTGAATTTAGAGCTTGTGAGAGTTTGACAGCGAACATGATCATGAAAAATCATGATGTTCCTCCTCTCGTTTTCCAGCACAAACATCTAAACATTCTTAAATCAAGAAACATTTACTGGAGAAGAGAAATGACGTAAAAACTAAACTGAATTTAAAGGGAAGATTATCTTTCTGACTCCATTTTTGTTCTTGTTTTAAGCTCAAACTCACTTCATGATTTTTCATTAATATCTTCAGTCGTTTCTCTTCTCCTGTAAATGAATCTTGATTTAAGAATGTTTAGATGTTTGTTTCAGTGCAGTCTCCTGATGACTTTTTTAGCAGGAAATTGTTGGTCCTTCTGTACAGATTTGGATGTGTCTGTGCTCAAACACACTTTCATCTCATGACTGTTTCTGTCCAGTCACCTGTCAAACATCCACCGGAGATCATGAGATCTGTCCATCACTGCCTTTAATCTACTGGACATGATCTGAACTGACCAATGAGGCCTAAAAACCAACACAACCTGTGCTGAAAGAAGACAAACATTTGCCAATAACACCACATAACCTCATGTTTGACTGGGAAGTGAGAACAACAAGTGTAACAAGGTGGAGAAAACCCCCTAAAAAAATCATTGTTATGATTTATCTTGTGAGGGGAAGTTGTTACAGCCTGTGAGGTTCAGTTCAGTCCATCAAATATCATTTACAGCACAACATGTGACTGATAGTGTTTTCACACACTTCATCTGACGGACACGAGTCTTGATCTGAAGTGCTTAAATCAGACACTGAAGTGTGAAGAACGTCATTCATGAACTAGACTTCATTAAAGTGCAGCTGTTGTTTCCCTTCTATGATTGTTTGGCGACACTTTCTGCGGGACAGGCTCGCGAGGCGCGCGCTCGCGTTTGGACTCGCGGTGTGTCGCGCGCGCTGGAGTTCTGCGGGGGTCCGAGATGCTCAAATCACATTATTTACCCTGTGTGGGGGAGAATGAGGGGCTGGGGGAAGGTAAAGCCACACACACACACACACACTCACAGAAGTTGTTGAGCTGCAGTGAGCGACAGAAGCCGCGGAGGAACCGAGAGTTCGCGCAGAAAATCAGAACTACAAACTCCAGAGAGTTCCTCAGCAGTGTGTGTGTGTGTGTGCGCGCGCGCCATCAGGATGTGTGTGAAGTGATTCACAGTTTCATGACATCTGAGATCAACTCCATCACCATGTCATAGAAGTTCCTCCGAGTGTTTCTGGCTCGGTCCAGGATGGGTGACTTCTATCACGACCCGCGTGGACTTTTCCTGGATTCTCCTCAGTCTTGTGGAATATTCTGTTGAACGGGATAGTTTGTCGAGTGATGATGATCATGATGATGATGATGATGATGTTAGTTGGGCTTTGCTCCAAAGCTGCTTGATTGTGACGGTGAGATCCAGCCCGTTCAGCCTCGGAGACTCCAGCGGCTGTGAGCTCCACTCCGAAGTAAGAGCTTTCAAACATTAGATATTCACAGAAGTTCATGAATATGTACCGCTTAAACATTAAATCAGTTGATGTCACACACATGAAGAGATGTCCAGTCAGCTCTTTTCTGAGATGTTTGTCTCTTGCTCTAATCATGGCAGATAAGAGCTGTAAACTCCGAGGAAACGCTCATTCTTGCTCTGGATTCACTGATGTGTTGAACATAGAAACTTCTGCTTCATGGACGGTTTGAGTAGAAAGTCTCTGTGTTCAGAGGGATTTTGATTCTGGGGTGTCAGACAGAAGTTCTGTCGGTCTGGACCTGTATTGCCATCAAGTGTGGCTCTAATTAGATATTAATGGTCATGATGAACTTGTGAATAAACATCCAGGAGTCGTTTCCTCCACCTGACAGCCGTCTGCGTTCAGAACCTCATGAAGAGTGTTTTCAGCTTCACCTCATTCATCTGACAGATTTATTATATATATTTGACATTATCAGTGTCCATTTGAACCATAAACATCCTGTACAAACACACAGAGTTTATTTCATTTCAGCACAGAAATATGAAGCAGCGCAGCTGTGCGTTTCTGTGCGCCAATAATACAGTTAAAATGATGAAATATTATTACTATTTACAATAGGGAATATATAGTACAGTGTAATTTATATCCAGTGATCAAAGCTGAATGTTCAGCATCATTCCTCCAGTCGTCAGAGTCACATGACCTTTCAAAAATCATTCTGATGCACAGAAAACAGATGATTTACATTTAATAATATTTCACAATTTTTACTGCATTTTTGATCAAATACGTCCAGCTTTTGTGAGCAGAAGAGAGCAAAAAAACATTAGAATATAACAGTGTAATTATTTCAGATGATTATGTTATGTGACGTGATGAGGTTACACTTTGTTTTAAGGTGACTTAATTACATTGTAATTACTCAAATAAGTACTAAGTAATATATATATATATATATATATATATAAATAGGGTTTGCTTTAAGGTTAGTTACTTGTAATTATGCATAATTTATTACTTTAGTAAGTCGCCCTAAAATAAAGAGTTTTTTATATTATGTCGTATTATATTTGGGGTCAGTAAGATTACTTCTATTCATCAAGGACGGATAAAATGGATCAAAGTGACCTTTAAAACGTTACAGAAGATTCAGTTTCAAATAAACGCGGTTCTTTTGAACGTTCCATTCATCAGAGAATCCTGAAAACTCAACGTTTCCCCAGGAATCTGAAGCAGCACAACTGGTTCATGTTGAAACACATTGAGCGGCAGATATTTTATGGATCTCGATCTCGTCGGCGTCCTCTGGACTTCAGGCTCGTCCTGTGAAAAAGCCAAACCTCCGGTTTTCTGTTAAACATTGTCTGTCTTTCTCTCTGCCGACAGCAAAGCGCGCTCAACTCCTTCCTGTGGACGATAAAGCGAGACCCGCCCTCGTATTTCTACGGCACCATTCACGTCCCGTACACCCGCGTGTGGGACTTCATCCCCGAGAACTCCAAAAAGGCCTTCCAGGAGAGCAACATCGTCTACTTCGAGCTGGACCTGACGGACCCGTACACCATCTCGGCGCTGACCAGCTGCCAGCTGCTGCCGCAGGGCGAGAACCTGCAGGACGTCCTGCCCAGAGACATCTACCGGCGGCTCAAGAGACACCTGGAGTACGTCAAGCTCATGCTGCCGTCCTGGATGACGCCGGACCAGAGGGGCAAAGGCCTGTACGCCGACTACCTGTTCAACGCCATCGCCGGCAACTGGGAGCGCAAGCGGCCCGTGTGGGTGATGCTGATGGTCAACTCTCTGACGGAGGCCGACATCAAGACGCGCGGCGTTCCCGTGCTGGATCTGTATCTGGCGCAGGAAGCGGAGAGGATGAGGAAGAAAACGGGAGCCGTGGAGAAGGTGGAGGAGCAGTGCCATCCTCTGAACGGACTCAACTTCTCTCAAGTGAGTGTCTATTGGGTTCATCGCACCAACACACACACACATTCGTGACGTATTTGCTGTGGACTAGATGTTGGATTTCACAGTGACAGCGTGATGCGCAGAAGTCTCAAAAATACAGTAAAACAGTGAAATATTATTAAATGTGAATCATGTGTTTTCTATGTGAATATATAGTACAGTCTTCAGAGTCACATGATCCTTCAGAAATCATTCTGATAGGATGATTCATGTGGAGAAAGAAAAAAATAGATAAAAAAAAGAAATGAATACTTTTATTAATCAAGAACACATTAAATTTATTTAAAGTGACAGAAAAGACTTTCAGTTTGGTTTCAATTCTAAATAAATCCTGGAAAATAAAATATATGACAGTTTCCACAGAAAAGCAGTTTTCAACGTTGATAATAATCATAAATGTTTCATCAAATCATCCTATCAGAATGATTTCTGAAGGATCATGTGACTCTGAAGACTGTACTATATATTCACATAGAAAACACATGATTCACATTTAATAATATTTCACCGTTTTTACTGTAAACACAACCTTGGCGAGCAGAAGAAAGCATTTAAAACATGCAGTCATCCGGATCTTGCGAGCTGCAGTGTAAATGCTGTCGGTGTTGTTGTACCGGTTTATTTACACACACTTTTAGCACTTGTGTCTCCATCATTGCATTAAGAGCGGTTCATACACACGTTCTAGCATTTAAAATCACGTCCATCCGATTCCCACAGAAACACACGGGCGAATGCAAACCCACGTCATGTTTCTAGCTTGAGTTCGGTGGTGCTGCTCTCGGGCTCTGATCTGAGCAGGAGCGTGGACGCGTCAGCTGTACAAACCTTCTGCCTCTGGAGTGTCTTCTGTTATTAAAGTGATTTGAGCGTATTGGTTTGCGTCTGAATCCGACTCAAATCCTCTGTTGGTGTCGGCTCATTAGACCCCTGCGATTACCGGCGTCCTTCAAAGCTGCAGACGCGGGGAATCGTGTCGCGGCCGCTGGAGTTTGTGCTAAAGCCGTACGGAACTAAAGGGATTACGCACGGCAATTTCACCTAACGCTCGGAGCCGAACAACAGCGCTCCTGATCCAGCGTTCTCCCCAGGATTGAGTGTTCAGCAAAATAGAGTTATTATCAAGTCGAGTCAGCTTTATTTCTACGGCGCTTTATACAGAACAGATCGTTTCACAGCAGCTTCATCACATATAATGCGACAAATTCAAATTCTGTTCAATAACTGTGTGAAGTTCATCAATTATGAAATGTCAGCTATAAATAAGCTCGTCACGCTCAGAAATAAAGGCTTCTTGAGAACACTTTACGCCAAAAAGCTTCTCTTTAAGGAGAAATATCTTCAATGATTGCATAATACTCTCATTTCTGAGGGGTTGTTTCAATTTTTGTGTGTTTACAAGCTGTTTAATTCATAATAATTCAAATTAAAAAACGAATGATCGACTCGTCGCAAACAGTTTGATTGACAGGCGATCTGACCAATCATAATCCTCCATGTTGTGGGTCAAAGCGGTCAGGGGAGTCAGTAGATGAACGTTGGTTGAAACAACATTCCTTCTGATGTTCATTCATGTTTATCTGATGCTGTAAATGAACTAGTGTGAAGAGATGATGGAGGAGCGACACATTAAACACACACTAGACGCTGTTTACTGATTCAACTGTTTCATTCGTTGTCAGTGTCTCTTTGCTCCTCGATGTATTTTTCACAGCGTGAGAACGTGATGTGTGGCGTGAGAGCGCATAGCAACAGTAACTAAAGGGGGCGGGGCTTTGCGAAGGGTCAGTTAAGACTGAATCCATGACGTCATCTATGACGGAACTTCTAACAGGTTCTATATCTGAATCTCCTGACAGAATCCTTTGAGCTTCCACCTGTTCTTGCTAGAGTCTTCATAAAAAAGGCATAAAATAATACAAACGTCTCAATATTGTGTGTTTTTGTAATGTGACACATGAACGGCGTGGGGTTTCTCTGACTCTAAGCTCTTCAATCCCTGAGAGAAACTCCAGCATGTGCAGAAGCTTCATCTTCAGACGATCGGCTGTGATCAGAGATCCGGCTCTCGGAGAGCTGCGATTGGCTGTTCATCACGCCCTGACACGGACCTGCTGGTTCTGTCCGACGCGTCGCGTTCGGCCGGAGTCAGTCGGTAGAGATGATGAACACCTTCCATTGGTTTATTTCATCTGAACGGCTTGTCATCATTTGCATCTCCTTTCATTTCTGCTTAAAAGACATTTAATATTCAATAATATTATTATTTGATCATTTCCATCCAAACTGGAATACTGCATGAAGCATTTGTGAATAAAGCAGCGTTTAATTCATGAAGAGAACAAAATCATCTCTTCCTCCTGGGAAATTGGTGCAAAATATCAGAAATAAAAATGAAAGTGGCTTTTTTTGCCTCATCATGAGTGAGACGAAACACAATCATGTTCTCCTGCGTTCAGATGAGTAAATGCGTTTCCATCGAATACGTTTTTATGCGCAATTTATGCACATCTTGGCTTTTCCGTCCAGTGTTTTTTATGCGATATCCCAAAAATGCACAAAATATGTGGATGATGTGAACGTTAATGGAACATTTCATTGTTTCGTTCTTCAAACATTATGGGAACATTACTTTTGAATGTTCTCTGAAACAAGTAGAAACATTTAAAAATACTGAAACGTTTCAGGAAAAAAAAAACCTTCCATGAATGACGAATTTAGAGAACATTATTAAAAACCAGATAACGTTCCATTAACGTTACTGGAAGAACGTTTGTTCATAACGTTGAGAGAACCTTCTGAGAACATTCCCTGTTCGCTGGGTCGTTTCCTCACCGGTGATCTTTACACACCGTAAACAATTGTTTTCATGATTGATATCTCAACATTTCTTCTTTTCATTTCAATGAACTCCAAATGTGAACTTACTGTAAGTTAAACAGTTCTTTTTCTGCAGTGAACTGAAGTGAACAATGACTCCAGTAGAGCTGCTTTAAAGCAGAATCGGAGATTCTCTCGTAGTTGATGAGGTTTGCGTCATCGATTCTGTTCTTTTGCTGTTTATCACTGTGAAGCTGCTTCGAAAAGATCTGCATGAAGCGCCGGCGTTCTGAGTCCTCTGAGTTTGCCGTGGGGGTTTGAGTGTCTTTAGAGTTTCACTGCGCTTCAGTTTCAGGTGAAAACTGGATCTCGGGATCGTCCCGCTCGGACAAAATCAGGAATTGAAAAAGCAGCCAAATCCTTTAATAACTTCTGGCGCCTTTAATGCACGCCTCAGCCTCGAATTCCAATGGCGTTGTTAATGTTTACCACTTTGCGGCGTTAAACATAACTTTAAACGTTTGAGAAAATAATCTCCAGGCCAAATCGCACTGGATTTCAAAAACACGGCCAATAATGATAAATGGTGTTTGTACAGATGGTGCCCCTTAAATGGGACGTTTAAATCACCCTCGCCTCACATGTGAAGTCCCGTCGAGCCATCAGACGGTGTTCTGAAGCCTCTCGCTCCCGTCAGCGGTCGGAGAGGATGATAACCGCGTATCTCAGATCGAGATGAGGCTTTTAGTGCCGGTTTACAGCAGCCAAAATGAAAGAGCGGTTTCTGCTGCAGAAATCTGTGTGCTTTCTTCAAAGTTCGTTCAGCTAAAGTGTTGCTGGAACAAACTCAGAGTCCGTTCAGTTCAGATGCCTGGAGTGTTTCCAGAGCAAATGCACAGTAATCACATTCTCACTGATGAAATGCCCTGCAAGCGATGCTCTTCCTCTTGTTTTCCAGTGCAGTTCTTACAGGGATGATTCGAAAATGAAAATGAATTCATCATTTCCTCACTCTAATGCGGTGTGACTCGCTTTACTCCGACTCAGCCCCAAAAACATACAAGTCAGTAGTGAGAAATGGAGAATAACAGAAATCAGCTTCACGACACAAGTCCTGGAGTTCAACCCAGTGAAGAACACGGATCCTTTTTGAGATTTCCAGGTCTTGTGTTTTATCACTCTTGATTTCTCACAGCTCGTGTGTTTTTCGGGGCGAGTCGGAGTGAACTGAAACTGAGTTTCAGGAACAACAATGGCAGGATTTGTGATAAATAATACATTGAATTTCAGTTTGTTTTCCGCCAGGAATATGTGGATATACGACATGTGTCGCATGGGATCATTCTATGATCCAAAAAGCTTGTTTCTGGTCTCTATTCACTGCCGTTATGACAAGAGCAGGTGGGACCTTTCTAAAAATTCTCCTTTTGTGGGCCGAAAAAGAAAGAAGGGCATTAGAACAACAACAGGTCGAGAAAATGATTTTTATTTTATGTCCTTTTAAATGAAAAGACATTTACTTAAGTTTGTGTCAGTGTGAGAATTACGGGGTATTGCGATGTGTTTCGGTCGATTGGATCACAAGTGGACGAGAGAGACACATACCCATTTCCATCTGTTTTAATCCGTCTCTTATGTCCACTTTCGACCACTTCTGTCCTGATTTCTTCGAGGGTGGATGAATATATGGGTTTTTTCTTCAAATGGAAAAAGAAGCTCACAAATGTACACATGAACGACCCATGATGACGGAAAAACATAGAGATCATCAGCTTTCGTTTCCGCTCCGACGGCCACCAGAGTGTGTGTTAGAAATCAGAACATTGTGATAGGTTCATTTTTTAATCTTCAAACCAAACTTGGGTCTTCAGTCGACAAAGTTTAAATCCCGTCTGGCTGGTGTGATTCCCATAATGTTTATGTGTTAGGTCAGCAGACGATCTTTAGTGGCCGTTCCAATAGTCCAACAGTCCGGTCCAATGTGTTTTCCTCTACCTCTGGAAGTGATCGAAAGTGGACAAGCTCAAAACGCTTTCTACCGCGTTTACACCTGCATTTAACACATCTTCTCACCAGCTGTAAACAGAGCCTACGATTGCAGTTTTTTCCAGACTTCAAGCACTGGTGTTTATTTACACACATCAAGACAAACACGAGTGTTTTTTCCAAGTCAAAACACAAGATAGCAATTTCACTGAGAAAAAAAGCTTGTGTCGTCTCTCTGGGTCCGGCTACAAAAATCACCTACAATGTCTTCTAGTCCAAGACTCCAGGGAAAATATCTTCTGGAATGCCGTATCCAGGCCTGGTCAGTATCCCCACACGCCTCCTCCACTGCCTGTGAAAGCGCTATGTGTTGATGGGGATGACAAAGATATAAAGTCAGAATTGTGAGATATAAAGTCAGAATTGTGAGATATAAAGTCAGAATTGTAAGATATAAAGTCAGAATTGTGAGATATAAAGTCAGAATTGTGAGATATAAAGTCAGAATTGTGAGATATAAAGTCAGAATTGAGAGATATAAAGTCAGAGATATAAAGTCAGAATTGTGAGATATAAAGTCAGAATTGCGAGATATAAAGTCAGAATTGCTAGATTTAAAGTCAGAATTGCGAGATATGAAGTCAGAATTGTGAGATATAAAGTCAGAATTGTGAGATATAAAGTCAGAATTGTGAGATATAAAGTCAGAATTGTGAGATATAAAGTCAGAATTGTGAGATATAAAGTCAGAATTGAGAGATATAAAGTCAGAGATATAAAGTCAGAATTGTGAGATATAAACTCAGAATTGCGAGATATAAAGTCAGAATTGTGAGATATAAAGTCAGAATTGAGAGATATAAAGTCAGAATTGTGAGATATAAAGTCAGAATTGTGAGATATAAAGTCAGAATTGCGAGATATAAAGTCAGAATTGTGAGATATAAAGTCAGAATTGTGAGATATAAAGTCAGAATTGAGAGATATAAAGTCAGAGATATAAAGTCAGAGATATAAAGTCAGAATTGTGAGATATAAAGTCAGAATTGAGAGATATAAAGTCAGAATTGCGAGATATAAAGTCAGAGATATAAAGTCAGAGTTATAAAGTCAGAATTGCGAGATATAAAGTCAGAATTGCGAGATATAAAGTCAGAATTGAGAGATATAAAGTCAAAATTGTGTGATATAAAGTCAGAATTGAGAGATATAAAGTCAGAGATATAAAGTCAGAGTTATAAAGTCAGAATTGAGAGATATAAAGTCAGAATTGCGAGATATTAAGTCAGAATTGCGAGATATAAAGTCAGAATTGCGAGATATTAAGTCAGAATTGCGAGATATAAAGTCAGAGTTATAAAGTCAGAATTGCGAGATATAAAGTCAGAATTGCGAGATATAAAGTCAGAGTTATAAAGTCAGAATAGCGAGATATAAAGTCAGAATTGCGAGATATAAAGTCAGAATTGCGAGATATAAAGTCAGAATTGTGAGATATACAGTCAGAATGGCGAGATATAAAGTCAGAATTGCGAGACATTAAGTCAGAATTGTGAGATATGAAGTCAGAAATGAGAGATATAAAGTCAGAGATATAAAGTCAGAGTTATAAAGTCAGAATTGCGAGATATAAAGTCAGAGTTATAAAGTCAGAATTGCGAGATATAAAGTCAGAATTGAGAGATATAAAGTCAGAATTGAGAGATATAAAGTCAGAGATATAAAGTCAGAGTTATAAAGTCAGAATTGCGAGATATAAAGTCAGAATTGAGAGATATAAAGTCAGAGATATGAAGTAAGAGTTATAAAGTCAGAATTGCGAGATATAAAGTCAGAATTGCGAGATATTAAGTCAGAATTGTGAGATATAAAGTCAGAATTGTGAGATATAAAGTCAGAATTGCGAGATATTAAGTCAGAATTGTGAGATATAAAGTCAGAATTGCGAGATATAAAGTCAGAATTGCGAGATATAAAGTCAGAATTGCGAGATATTAAGTCAGAATTGAGAGATATAAAGTCAGAGATATAAAGTCAGAGTTATAAAGTCAGAATTGCGAGATATAAAGTCAGAATTGCGAGATATAAAGTCAGAATTGCGAGATATAAAGTCAGAATTGTGAGATATAAAGTCAGAATTGCGAGATATAAAGTCAGAATTGCGAGATATTAAGTCAGAATTGAGAGATATAAAGTCAGAGATATGAAGTCAGAGTTATAAAGTCAGAATTGCGAGATATAAAGTCAGAATTGCGAGATATAAAGTCAGAATTGCGAGATATAAAGTCAGAATTGCGAGATATTAAGTCAGAATTGTGAGATATAAAGTCAGAATTGCGATATAAAGTCAGAATTGCGAGATATAAAGTCAGAATTGCGAGAAATTAAGTCAGAATTGAGAGATATTAAGTCAGAATTGAGAGATATAAAGTCAGAGATATAAAGTCAGAGTTATAAAGTCAGAATTGCGAGATATAAAGTCAGAATTGCGAGATATAACGTCAGAATTGCGAGATATTAAGTCAGAATTGTGAGATATAAAGTCAGAATTGCGAGATATAAAGTCAGAATTGCGAGATATGAAGTCAGAGATATAAAGTCAGAGTTATAAAGTCAGAATTGCGAGATATAAAGTCAGAATTGCGAGATATAAAGTCAGAATTGAGAGATATAAAGTCGAAATTGTGTGATATAAAGTCAGAATTGAGAGATATAAAGTCAGAGATATAAAGTCAGAGTTATAAAGTCAGAATTGAGAGATATAAAGTCAGAATTGCGAGATATTAAGTCAGAATTGCGAGATATAAAGTCAGAATTGCGAGATATTAAGTCAGAATTGCGAGATATAAAGTCAGAGTTATAAAGTCAGAATTGCGAGATATAAAGTCAGAATTGCGAGATATAAAGTCAGAGTTATAAAGTCAGAATAGCGAGATATAAAGTCAGAATTGCGAGATATAAAGTCAGAATTGCGAGATATAAAGTCAGAATTGTGAGATATAAAGTCAGAATTGCGAGATATAAAGTCAGAATTGTGAGATATAAAGTCAGAATTGCGAGACATTAAGTCAGAATTTTGAGATATGAAGTCAGAAATGAGAGATATAAAGTCAGAGATATAAAGTCAGAGTTATAAAGTCAGAATTGCGAGATATAAAGTCAGAGTTATAAAGTCAGAATTGCGAGATATAAAGTCAGAATTGAGAGATATAAAGTCAGAATTGAGAGATATAAAGTCAGAGATATAAAGTCAGAGTTATAAAGTCAGAATTGCGAGATATAAAGTCAGAATTGAGAGATATAAAGTCAGAGATATGAAGTAAGAGTTATAAAGTCAGAATTGCGAGATATAAAGTCAGAATTGCGAGATATTAAGTCAGAATTGTGAGATATAAAGTCAGAATTGTGAGATATAAAGTCAGAATTGCGAGATATTAAGTCAGAATTGTGAGATATAAAGTCAGAATTGCGAGATATAAAGTCAGAATTGCGAGATATAAAGTCAGAATTGCGAGATATTAAGTCAGAATTGAGAGATATAAAGTCAGAAATATAAAGTCAGAGTTATAAAGTCAGAATTGCGAGATATAAAGTCAGAATTGCGAGATATAAAGTCAGAATTGCGAGATATAAAGTCAGAATTGCGAGATATAAAGTCAGAATTGTGAGATATAAAGTCAGAATTGCGAGATATAAAGTCAGAATTGCGAGATATTAAGTCAGAATTGAGAGATATAAAGTCAGAGATATGAAGTCAGAGTTATAAAGTCAGAATTGCGAGATATAAAGTCAGAATTGCGAGATATAAAGTCAGAATTGCGAGATATAAAGTCAGAATTGCGAGATATTAAGTCAGAATTGTGAGATATAAAGTCAGAATTGCGATATAAAGTCAGAATTGCGAGATATAAAGTCAGAATTGCGAGAAATTAAGTCAGAATTGAGAGATATTAAGTCAGAATTGAGAGATATAAAGTCAGAGATATAAAGTCAGAGTTATAAAGTCAGAATTGCGAGATATAAAGTCAGAATTGCGAGATATAACGTCAGAATTGCGAGATATTAAGTCAGAATTGTGAGATATAAAGTCAGAATTGCGAGATATAAAGTCAGAATTGCGAGATATAAAGTCAGAATTGCGAGATATAAAGTCAGAATTGCGAGATATAAAGTCAGAATTGCGAGATATTAAGTCAGAATTGTGAGATATAAAGTCAGAATTGCGATATAAAGTCAGAATTGCGAAATATAAAGTCAGAATTGCGAGATATTAAGTCAGAATTGAGAGATATAAAGTCAGAGATATAAAGTCAGAGTTATAAAGTCAGAATTGCGAGATATAAAGTCAGAGTTATAACGTCAGAATTGCGAGATATAAAGTCATAATTGTGAGATATAAAGTCAGAATTGCGAGATATAAAGTCAGAATTGCGAGATATTAAGTCAGAATTGTGAAATATAAAGTCAGAATTGTGAGATATACAGTCAGAATGGCGAGATATAAAGTCAGAATTGCGAGACATTAAGTCAGAATTGTGAGATATGAAGTCAGAAATGAGAGATATAAAGTCAGAGATATAAAGTCAGAGTTATAAAGTCAGAATTGCGAGATATAAAGTCAGAGTTATAAAGTCAGAATTGCGAGATATAAAGTCAGAATTGAGAGATATAAAGTCAGAATTGAGAGATATAAAGTCAGAGATATAAAGTCAGAGTTATAAAGTCAGAATTGCGAGATATAAAGTCAGAATTGAGAGATATAAAGTCAGAGATATGAAGTAAGAGTTATAAAGTCAGAATTGCGAGATATAAAGTCAGAATTGCGAGATATTAAGTCAGAATTGTGAGATATAAAGTCAGAATTGTGAGATATAAAGTCAGAATTGCGAGATATTAAGTCAGAATTGTGAGATATAAAGTCAGAATTGCGAGATATAAAGTCAGAATTGCGAGATATAAAGTCAGAATTGCGAGATATTAAGTCAGAATTGAGAGATATAAAGTCAGAGATATAAAGTCAGAGTTATAAAGTCAGAATTGCGAGATATAAAGTCAGAATTGCGAGATATAAAGTCAGAATTGCGAGATATAAAGTCAGAATTGCGAGATATAAAGTCAGAATTGTGAGATATAAAGTCAGAATTGCGAGATATAAAGTCAGAATTGCGAGATATTAAGTCAGAATTGAGAGATATAAAGTCAGAGATATGAAGTCAGAGTTATAAAGTCAGAATTGCGAGATATAAAGTCAGAATTGCGAGATATAAAGTCAGAATTGCGAGATATAAAGTCAGAATTGCGAGATATTAAGTCAGAATTGTGAGATATAAAGTCAGAATTGCGATATAAAGTCAGAATTGCGAGATATAAAGTCAGAATTGCGAGAAATTAAGTCAGAATTGAGAGATATTAAGTCAGAATTGAGAGATATAAAGTCAGAGATATAAAGTCAGAGTTATAAAGTCAGAATTGCGAGATATAAAGTCAGAATTGCGAGATATAACGTCAGAATTGCGAGATATTAAGTCAGAATTGTGAGATATAAAGTCAGAATTGCGAGATATAAAGTCAGAATTGCGAGATATAAAGTCAGAATTGCGAGATATAAAGTCAGAATTGCGAGATATAAAGTCAGAATTGCGAGATATTAAGTCAGAATTGTGAGATATAAAGTCAGAATTGCGATATAAAGTCAGAATTGCGAAATATAAAGTCAGAATTGCGAGATATTAAGTCAGAATTGAGAGATATAAAGTCAGAGATATAAAGTCAGAGTTATAAAGTCAGAATTGCGAGATATAAAGTCAGAGTTATAACGTCAGAATTGCGAGATATAAAGTCATAATTGTGAGATATAAAGTCAGAATTGCGAGATATAAAGTCAGAATTGCGAGATATTAAGTCAGAATTGTGAAATATAAAGTCAGAAATGAGAGATATAAAGTCAGAATTGCGAGATATAAAGTCAGAGATATAAAGTCAGAGTTATAAAGTCAGAATTGCGAGATATAAAGTCAGAATTGCGAGATATAAAGTCAGAATTGAGAGATATAAAGTCAAAATTGTGTGATATAAAGTCAGAATTGAGAGATATAAAGTCAGAGATATAAAGTCAGAGTTATAAAGTCAGAATTGAGAGATATAAAGTCAGAATTGCGAGATATTAAGTCAGAATTGCGAGATATAAAGTCAGAATTGCGAGATATTAAGTCAGAATTGCGAGATATAAAGTCAGAGTTATAAAGTCAGAATTGCGAGATATAAAGTCAGAATTGCGAGATATAAAGTCAGAGTTATAAAGTCAGAATAGCGAGATATAAAGTCAGAATTGCGAGATATAAAGTCAGAATTGCGAGATATAAAGTCAGAATTGTGAGATATACAGTCAGAATGGCGAGATATAAAGTCAGAATTGCGAGACATTAAGTCAGAATTGTGAGATATGAAGTCAGAAATGAGAGATATAAAGTCAGAGATATAAAGTCAGAGTTATAAAGTCAGAATTGCGAGATATAAAGTCAGAGTTATAAAGTCAGAATTGCGAGATATAAAGTCAGAATTGAGAGATATAAAGTCAGAATTGAGAGATATAAAGTCAGAGATATAAAGTCAGAGTTATAAAGTCAGAATTGCGAGATATAAAGTCAGAATTGAGAGATATAAAGTCAGAGATATGAAGTAAGAGTTATAAAGTCAGAATTGCGAGATATAAAGTCAGAATTGCGAGATATTAAGTCAGAATTGTGAGATATAAAGTCAGAATTGTGAGATATAAAGTCAGAATTGCGAGATATTAAGTCAGAATTGTGAGATATAAAGTCAGAATTGCGAGATATAAAGTCAGAATTGCGAGATATAAAGTCAGAATTGCGAGATATTAAGTCAGAATTGAGAGATATAAAGTCAGAGATATAAAGTCAGAGTTATAAAGTCAGAATTGCGAGATATAAAGTCAGAATTGCGAGATATAAAGTCAGAATTGCGAGATATAAAGTCAGAATTGCGAGATATAAAGTCAGAATTGTGAGATATAAAGTCAGAATTGCGAGATATAAAGTCAGAATTGCGAGATATTAAGTCAGAATTGAGAGATATAAAGTCAGAGATATGAAGTCAGAGTTATAAAGTCAGAATTGCGAGATATAAAGTCAGAATTGCGAGATATAAAGTCAGAATTGCGAGATATAAAGTCAGAATTGCGAGATATTAAGTCAGAATTGTGAGATTTAAAGTCAGAATTGCGATATAAAGTCAGAATTGCGAGATATAAAGTCAGAATTGCGAGAAATTAAGTCAGAATTGAGAGATATTAAGTCAGAATTGAGAGATATAAAGTCAGAGATATAAAGTCAGAGTTATAAAGTCAGAATTGCGAGATATAAAGTCAGAATTGCGAGATATAACGTCAGAATTGCGAGATATTAAGTCAGAATTGTGAGATATAAAGTCAGAATTGCGAGATATAAAGTCAGAATTGCGAGATATAAAGTCAGAATTGCGAGATATAAAGTCAGAATTGTGAGATATAAAGTCAGAATTGCGAGATATTAAGTCAGAATTGTGAGATATAAAGTCAGAATTGCGATATAAAGTCAGAATTGCGAAATATAAAGTCAGAATTGCGAGATATTAAGTCAGAATTGAGAGATATAAAGTCAGAGATATAAAGTCAGAGTTATAAAGTCAGAATTGCGAGATATAAAGTCAGAGTTATAACGTCAGAATTGCGAGATATAAAGTCATAATTGTGAGATATAAAGTCAGAATTGCGAGATATAAAGTCAGAATTGCGAGATATTAAGTCAGAATTGTGAAATATAAAGTCAGAAATGAGAGATATAAAGTCAGAGATATAAAGTCAGAGTTATAAAGTCAGAATTGCGAGATATAAAGTCAGAGTTATAAAGTCTGAATTGCGAGATATAAAGTCAGAATTGAGAGATATAAAGTCAGAATTGAGAGATATAAAGTCAGAGATATGAAGTCAGAGTTATAAAGTCAGAATTATGAGATATAAAGTCAAAATTGCGAGATAATGAGTCAGAATTATGAGATATAAAGTCAGAATTGCGAGATATAAAGTCAGAATTGCGAGATATTAAGTCAAAATTGTGAGATAAAAAGTCAGAATTGCGAGATATAAAGTCAGAATTGCGAGATATAAAGTCAGAATTGCGAGATATAAAGTCAGAATTGCGAGATATAAAGTCAGAGTTATAAAGTCATAATAGCGAGATATAAAGTCAGAATTGCGAGATATAAAGTCAGAATTGCGAGATATTAAGTCAGAATTGCGAGATATAAAGTCAGAATTGCGAGATATAAAGTCAGAATTGCGAGATATAAAGTCAGAATTGCGAGATATAAAGTCAGAATTGTGAGACATAAAGTCAGAATTGTGAGATATAAAGTCAGAATTGCGAGATATAAAGTCAGAATTGCGAGATATAAAGTCAGAATTGTGAGATATAAAGTCAGAATTGTGAGATATAAAGTCAATATAAAGTCAGAATTGTGAGATATAAAGTCAGAATTGTGAGATATAAAGTCAGAATTGTGAGATATAAAGTCAGAATTGTGAGATATAAAGTCAGAATTGCGAGTTATAAAGTCAGAATTGCGAGATATAAAGTCAGAATTGTGAGATATAAAGTCAGAATTGCGATATAAAGTCAGAATTGCGAGATATAAAGTCAGAAATGCGAGAAATTAAGTCAGAATTGAGAGATATTAAGTCAGAATTGAGAGATATAAAGTCAGAGATATAAAGTCAGAGTTATAAAGTCAGAATTGCGAGATATAAAGTCAGAATTGCGAGATATAACGTCAGAATTGCGAGATATTAAGTCAGAATTGTGAGATATAAAGTCAGAATTGCGAGATATAAAGTCAGAATTGCGAGATATAAAGTCAGAATTGCGAGATATAAAGTCAGAATTGCGAGATATAAAGTCAGAATTGCGAGATATTAAGTCAGAATTGTGAGATATAAAGTCAGAATTGCGATATAAAGTCAGAATTGCGAAATATAAAGTCAGAATTGCGAGATATTAAGTCAGAATTGAGAGATATAAAGTCAGAGATATAAAGTCAGAGTTATAAAGTCAGAATTGCGAGATATAAAGTCAGAGTTATAACGTCAGAATTGCGAGATATAAAGTCATAATTGTGAGATATAAAGTCAGAATTGCGAGATATAAAGTCAGAATTGCGAGATATTAAGTCAGAATTGTGAAATATAAAGTCAGAATTGTGAGATATACAGTCAGAATGGCGAGATATAAAGTCAGAATTGCGAGACATTAAGTCAGAATTGTGAGATATGAAGTCAGAAATGAGAGATATAAAGTCAGAGATATAAAGTCAGAGTTATAAAGTCAGAATTGCGAGATATAAAGTCAGAGTTATAAAGTCAGAATTGCGAGATATAAAGTCAGAATTGAGAGATATAAAGTCAGAATTGAGAGATATAAAGTCAGAGATATAAAGTCAGAGTTATAAAGTCAGAATTGCGAGATATAAAGTCAGAATTGAGAGATATAAAGTCAGAGATATGAAGTAAGAGTTATAAAGTCAGAATTGCGAGATATAAAGTCAGAATTGCGAGATATTAAGTCAGAATTGTGAGATATAAAGTCAGAATTGTGAGATATAAAGTCAGAATTGCGAGATATTAAGTCAGAATTGTGAGATATAAAGTCAGAATTGCGAGATATAAAGTCAGAATTGCGAGATATAAAGTCAGAATTGCGAGATATTAAGTCAGAATTGAGAGATATAAAGTCAGAGATATAAAGTCAGAGTTATAAAGTCAGAATTGCGAGATATAAAGTCAGAATTGCGAGATATAAAGTCAGAATTGCGAGATATAAAGTCAGAATTGCGAGATATAAAGTCAGAATTGTGAGATATAAAGTCAGAATTGCGAGATATAAAGTCAGAATTGCGAGATATTAAGTCAGAATTGAGAGATATAAAGTCAGAGATATGAAGTCAGAGTTATAAAGTCAGAATTGCGAGATATAAAGTCAGAATTGCGAGATATAAAGTCAGAATTGCGAGATATAAAGTCAGAATTGCGAGATATTAAGTCAGAATTGTGAGATATAAAGTCAGAATTGCGATATAAAGTCAGAATTGCGAGATATAAAGTCAGAATTGCGAGAAATTAAGTCAGAATTGAGAGATATAAAGTCAGAATTGCGAGATATAAAGTCAGAATTGTGAGATATAAAGTCAGAATTGTGAGATATTAAGTCAGAATTGAGAGATATAAAGTCAGAGATATGAAGTCAGAGTTATAAAGTCAGAATTGCGAGATATAAAGTCAGAATTGCGAGATATAAAGTCAGAATTGCGAGATATAAAGTCAGAATTGCGAGATATTAAGTCAGAATTGTGAGATATAAAGTCAGAATTGCGATATAAAGTCAGAATTGCGAGATATAAAGTCAGAATTGCGAGATATAAAGTCAGAATTGCGAGATATAAAGTCAGAATTGCGAGATATAAAGTCAGAATTGTGAGATATAAAGTCAGAATTGTGAGATATAAAGTCAGAATTGCGAGATATAAAGTCAGAATTGCGAGATATAAAGTCAGAATTGTGAGATATAAAGTCAGAATTGTGAGATATAAAGTCAGAATTGTGAGTCATAAAGTCAGAATTGCGAGATATAAAGTCAGAATTGTGAGATATAAAGTCAGAATTGTGAGATATAAAGTCAGAATTGTGAGATATAAAGTCAGAATTGTGAGATATAAAGTCAGAATTGTGAGATAGAAAGTCAGAATTGTGAGTTATAAAGTCAGAATTGCGAGATATAAAGTCAGAATTGTGAGATATAAAGTCAGAATTGCGATATAAAGTCAGAATTGCGAGATATAAAGTCAGAATTGCGAGAAATTAAGTCAGAATTGAGAGATATTAAGTCAGAATTGAGAGATATAAAGTCAGAGATATAAAGTCAGAGATATAAAGTCAGAATTGCGAGATATAAAGTCAGAATTGCGAGATATAACGTCAGAATTGCGAGATATTAAGTCAGAATTGTGAGATATAAAGTCAGAATTGCGAGATATAAAGTCAGAATTGCGAGATATAAAGTCAGAATTGCGAGATATAAAGTCAGAATTGCGAGATATAAAGTCAGAATTGCGAGATATTAAGTCAGAATTGTGAGATATAAAGTCAGAATTGCGATATAAAGTCAGAATTGCGAAATATAAAGTCAGAATTGCGAGATATTAAGTCAGAATTGAGAGATATAAAGTCAGAGATATAAAGTCAGAGTTATAAAGTCAGAATTGCGAGATATAAAGTCAGAGTTATAACGTCAGAATTGCGAGATATAAAGTCATAATTGTGAGATATAAAGTCAGAATTGCGAGATATAAAGTCAGAATTGCGAGATATTAAGTCAGAATTGTGAAATATAAAGTCAGAATTGTGAGATATACAGTCAGAATGGCGAGATATAAAGTCAGAATTGCGAGACATTAAGTCAGAATTGTGAGATATGAAGTCAGAAATGAGAGATATAAAGTCAGAGATATAAAGTCAGAGTTATAAAGTCAGAATTGCGAGATATAAAGTCAGAGTTATAAAGTCAGAATTGCGAGATATAAAGTCAGAATTGAGAGATATAAAGTCAGAATTGAGAGATATAAAGTCAGAGATATAAAGTCAGAGTTATAAAGTCAGAATTGCGAGATATAAAGTCAGAATTGAGAGATATAAAGTCAGAGATATGAAGTAAGAGTTATAAAGTCAGAATTGCGAGATATAAAGTCAGAATTGCGAGATATTAAGTCAGAATTGTGAGATATAAAGTCAGAATTGTGAGATATAAAGTCAGAATTGCGAGATATTAAGTCAGAATTGTGAGATATAAAGTCAGAATTGCGAGATATAAAGTCAGAATTGCGAGATATAAAGTCAGAATTGCGAGATATTAAGTCAGAATTGAGAGATATAAAGTCAGAGATATAAAGTCAGAGTTATAAAGTCAGAATTGCGAGATATAAAGTCAGAATTGCGAGATATAAAGTCAGAATTGCGAGATATAAAGTCAGAATTGCGAGATATAAAGTCAGAATTGTGAGATATAAAGTCAGAATTGCGAGATATAAAGTCAGAATTGCGAGATATTAAGTCAGAATTGAGAGATATAAAGTCAGAGATATGAAGTCAGAGTTATAAAGTCAGAATTGCGAGATATAAAGTCAGAATTGCGAGATATAAAGTCAGAATTGCGAGATATAAAGTCAGAATTGCGAGATATTAAGTCAGAATTGTGAGATATAAAGTCAGAATTGCGATATAAAGTCAGAATTGCGAGATATAAAGTCAGAATTGCGAGAAATTAAGTCAGAATTGAGAGATATTAAGTCAGAATTGAGAGATATAAAGTCAGAGATATAAAGTCAGAGTTATAAAGTCAGAATTGCGAGATATAAAGTCAGAATTGCGAGATATAACGTCAGATTTGCGAGATATTAAGTCAGAATTGTGAGATATAAAGTCAGAATTGCGAGATATAAAGTCAGAATTGCGAGATATAAAGTCAGAATTGCGAGATATAAAGTCAGAATTGCGAGATATAAAGTCAGAATTGCGAGATATTAAGTCAGAATTGTGAGAAATAAAGTCAGAATTGCGATATAAAGTCAGAATTGCGAAATATAAAGTCAGAATTGCGAGATATTAAGTCAGAATTGAGAGATATAAAGTCAGAGATATAAAGTCAGAGTTATAAAGTCAGAATTGCGAGATATAAAGTCAGAGTTATAACGTCAGAATTGCGAGATATAAAGTCATAATTGTGAGATATAAAGTCAGAATTGCGAGATATAAAGTCAGAATTGCGAGATATTAAGTCAGAATTGTGAAATATAAAGTCAGAAATGAGAGATATAAAGTCAGAATTGCGAGATATAAAGTCAGAGATATAAAGTCAGAGTTATAAAGTCAGAATTGCGAGATATAAAGTCAGAATTGCGAGATATAAAGTCAGAATTGAGAGATATAAAGTCAAAATTGTGTGATATAAAGTCAGAATTGAGAGATATAAAGTCAGAGATATAAAGTCAGAGTTATAAAGTCAGAATTGAGAGATATAAAGTCAGAATTGCGAGATATTAAGTCAGAATTGCGAGATATAAAGTCAGAATTGCGAGATATTAAGTCAGAATTGCGAGATATAAAGTCAGAGTTATAAAGTCAGAATTGCGAGATATAAAGTCAGAATTGCGAGATATAAAGTCAGAGTTATAAAGTCAGAATAGCGAGATATAAAGTCAGAATTGCGAGATATAAAGTCAGAATTGCGAGATATAAAGTCAGAATTGTGAGATATAAAGTCAGAATTGCGAGATATAAAGTCAGAATTGTGAGATATAAAGTCAGAATGGCGAGATATAAAGTCAGAATTGCGAGACATTAAGTCAGAATTGTGAGATATGAAGTCAGAAATGAGAGATATAAAGTCAGAGATATAAAGTCAGAGTTATAAAGTCAGAATTGCGAGATATAAAGTCAGAGTTATAAAGTCAGAATTGCGAGATATAAAGTCAGAATTGAGAGATATAAAGTCAGAATTGAGAGATATAAAGTCAGAGATATAAAGTCAGAGTTATAAAGTCAGAATTTCGAGATATAAAGTCAGAATTGAGAGATATAAAGTCAGAGATATGAAGTAAGAGTTATAAAGTCAGAATTGCGAGATATAAAGTCAGAATTGCGAGATATTAAGTCAGAATTGTGAGATATAAAGTCAGAATTGCGAGACATTAAGTCAGAATTGTGAGATATGAAGTCAGAAATGAGAGATATAAAGTCAGAGATATAAAGTCAGAATTGCGAGATATTAAGTCAGAATTGTGAGATATAAAGTCAGAATTGCGAGATATAAAGTCAGAATTGCGAGATATAAAGTCAGAATTGCGAGATATTAAGTCAGAATTGAGAGATATAAAGTCAGAGATATAAAGTCAGAGTTATAAAGTCAGAATTGCGAGATATAAAGTCAGAATTGCGAGATATAAAGTCAGAATTGCGAGATATAAAGTCAGAATTGCGAGATATAAAGTCAGAATTGTGAGATATAAAGTCAGAATTGCGAGATATAAAGTCAGAATTGCGAGATATTAAGTCAGAATTGAGAGATATAAAGTCAGAGATATGAAGTCAGAGTTATAAAGTCAGAATTGCGAGATATAAAGTCAGAATTGCGAGATATAAAGTCAGAATTGCGAGATATAAAGTCAGAATTGCGAGATATTAAGTCAGAATTGTGAGATATAAAGTCAGAATTGCGATATAAAGTCAGAATTGCGAGATATAAAGTCAGAATTGCGAGAAATTAAGTCAGAATTGAGAGATATTAAGTCAGAATTGAGAGATATAAAGTCAGAGATATAAAGTCAGAGTTATAAAGTCAGAATTGCGAGATATAAAGTCAGAATTGCGAGATATAACGTCAGAATTGCGAGATATTAAGTCAGAATTGTGAGATATAAAGTCAGAATTGCGAGATATAAAGTCAGAATTGCGAGATATAAAGTCAGAATTGCGAGATATAAAGTCAGAATTGCGAGATATAAAGTCAGAATTGCGAGATATTAAGTCAGAATTGTGAGATATAAAGTCAGAATTGCGATATAAAGTCAGAATTGCGAAATATAAAGTCAGAATTGCGAGATATTAAGTCAGAATTGAGAGATATAAAGTCAGAGATATAAAGTCAGAGTAATAAAGTCAGAATTGCGAGATATAAAGTCAGAGTTATAACGTCAGAATTGCGAGATATAAAGTCATAATTGTGAGATATAAAGTCAGAATTGCGAGATATAAAGTCAGAATTGCGAGATATTAAGTCAGAATTGTGAAATATAAAGTCAGAAATGAGAGATATAAAGTCAGAGATATAAAGTCAGAGTTATAAAGTCAGAATTGCGAGATATAAAGTCAGAGTTATAAAGTCTGAATTGCGAGATATAAAGTCAGAATTGAGAGATATAAAGTCAGAATTGAGAGATATAAAGTCAGAGATATGAAGTCAGAGTTATAAAGTCAGAATTATGAGATATAAAGTCAAAATTGCGAGATAATAAGTCAGAATTATGAGATATAAAGTCAGAATTGCGAGATATAAAGTCAGAATTGCGAGATATTAAGTCAAAATTGTGAGATAAAAAGTCAGAATTGCGAGATATAAAGTCAGAATTGCGAGATATAAAGTCAGAATTGCGAGATATAAAGTCAGAATTGTGAGATATAAAGTCAGAATTGTGAGATATAAAGTCAGAATTGTGAGATATAAAGTCAGAATTGTGAGATATAAAGTCAGAATTGTGAGATATAAAGTCAGAATTGTGAGTTATAAAGTCAGAATTGCGAGATATAAAGTCAGAATTGTGAGATATAAAGTCAGAATTGTGAGTTATAAAGTCAGAATTGCGA
>CM074283.1:32158233-32165733 GCA_037194245.1 Opsariichthys bidens
TTCTGACTTTATATCTCACAATTCTGACTTTATATCTCACAATTCTGACTTTATATCTCTCAATTCTGACTTTATAACTCTCAATTCTGACTTTATAACTGTCAATTCTGACTTTATATCTCGCAATTCTGACTTTATATCTCTCAATTCCGACTTTATAACTGTCAATTCTGACTTTATATCTCGCAATTCTGACTTTATATCTCTCAATTCTGACTTTATAACTCTCAATTCTGACTTTATATCTCGCAATTCTGACTTTATATCTCTCAATTCTGACTTTATAACTCTCAATTCTGACTTTATAACTTTCAATTCTGACTTTATATCTCTCAATTCTGACTTTATATCTCTCAATTCTGACTTTATATCTCACAATTCTGACTTTATATCTCACAATTCTGACTTTATATCTCTCAATTCTGACTTTATAACTCTCAATTCTGACTTTATATCTCGCAATTCTGACTTTATATCTCTCAATTCTGACTTTATAACTCTCAATTCTGACTTTATAACTTTCAATTCTGACTTTATATCTCACAATTCTGACTTTATATCTCTCAATTCTGACTTTATATCTCTCAATTCTGACTTTATATCTCGCAATTCTGACTTTATATCTCTCAATTCTGACTTTATATCTCACAATTCTGACTTTATATCTCTCAATTCTGACTTTATATCTCGCAATTCAGACTTTATATCTCGCAATTCTGACTTTATATCTCTCAATTCTGACTTTATATCTCACAATTCTGACTTTATATCTCGCAATTCTGACTTTATATCTCTCAATTCTGACTTTATATCTCACAATTCTGACTTTATATCTCTCAATTCCGACTTTATAACTGTCAATTCTGACTTTATATCTCGCAATTCTGACTTTATATCTCTCAATTCTGACTTTATAACTCTCAATTCTGACTTTATATCTCGCAATTCTGACTTTATATCTCTCAATTCTGACTTTATAACTCTCAATTCTGACTTTATAACTTTCAATTCTGACTTTATATCTCACAACTCTGACTTAATATCTCGCAATTCTGACTTTATATCTCGCAATTCTGACTTTATATCTCTCAATTCTGACTTTATAACTGTCAATTCTGACTTTATATCTCGCAATTCTGACTTTATATCTAACAATTCTGACTTTATATCTCTCAATTCTGACTTTATAACTCTCAATTCTGACTTTATATCTCTCAACTCTGACTTTATATCTCGCAATTCTGACTTTATAACTCTCAATTCTGACTTTATATCTCACAATTCTGACTTTATATCTCGCAATTCTGACTTTATAACTCTCAATTCTGACTTAATATCTCGCAATTCTGACTTTATATCTCGCAATTCTGACTTTATATCTCTCAATTCTGACTTTATAACTGTCAATTCTGACTTTATAACTGTCAATTCTGACTTTATATCTCGCAATTCTGACTTTATATCTAACAATTCTGACTTTATAACTCTCAATTCTGACTTAATATCTCGCAATTCTGACTTTATATCTCGCAATTCTGACTTTATATCTCTCAATTCTGACTTTATAACTGTCAATTCTGACTTTATATCTCGCAATTCTGACTTTATATCTAACAATTCTGACTTTATATCTCACAATTCTGACTTTATATCTCGCAATTCTGACTTTATATCTCTCAACTCTGACTTTATATCTCACAATTGTCTGTTTATGGATTTTTCCCCTTATTTTAATATCCTCTGCTCATTTGTTCCTGCTAAACTCTTCAGCGTTTTGCAGTGTTTCTCTGTCCTGCGAGAGCTGGTTTTTGGGTAGCGAGTGCTTTAATCTCTGAGCAGACAACTTACTCAGCATGATTAATAGGATACGGGAGAAGCGTTGGATCTGACACGGGTTTAACGCAAGCGTGAAGAGACGAGCGGAGCGGCAGGGATTGTGTCTCTCGGTGAAAAGCAGATGGTGGATTCTCACTTCAGACTGTTGATGGAGGCACTTTAGCAGACGTCTCTGTCAACAGACTCCAAGAATCCGGCTGCTTTATTTGTGCACAGATTGTTTTTTGTGGTTGTAGTTAAAGTGGCCACATTACGGCGTGGCGTTTGTGCTGTCGGTGATGTAATCACACTCCCACAATCCCCTGCTGGAGCACATGAAAGACGCTCCTGTCAAACTCTCTTTTACGCTGTCGGTCACTCGGACTCGCCGGCCTTTGAAGTCCTTCTGATTCTCCGCAGAGCGAATCACGCGAGCACAGCGGCGTATTGTTGGCTTGTTGTTCTTGGGTTTGCGGGTCTTGGGAGTGAAGCTTCGCTCTCCCGTGGTCTGCGTCCCCTGTATTGTTTACTTTTTGTCCCGGCAGAGAGAGAATTCCACTCGCTCAGATGAAACGGCCGCGTTTTCAGGGTCATTTGCACCCAAAGAGTGTTTGTCTTTGGGGATGGGGCTCTTTGTCTGTCGCTGCTCACTGACCTCATAAAAACTGCACAGACAAGCAGTGTCTCTCACGGCAGAAAATCACGTGCTTGTTTTCCAGCTCCAACATCTAAACATTCTTAAATCAAGAAGAGAAATGACTGAAGATATTAATGAAAACTCATCAAAAGGGGTCGTCGTGGCCTAGTGGTGAGGGAGTCGGGCTTGTAATCTGAAGGTTGTGGGTTCGATTCCCACGCCGGCAGGAATTGAAGGTGAGGATTGTGAATAAACAGCATTCCCTCCACCTTCAATACCACGACTAAAGTGTCCTTGAGCGAGACACCTGAGCCCTGATTACTCCCCTTGTAAGTCCCTTTGGATAAAAGTGCCTGCTAAATGATGAAAAATGAATTGAAAAAATAATGAAGTGAGTTTGAGCTTAAAACAACAACAAATATCTGCCAATTTCACATGTGTTTGAAGACGTCTTTCTTTTTTTCTTCGTTCTTCTCGTTTCTCTTTTCCCAGAGTTAATCAGAATTCCTGTTTGAAATTGGGATCGGTTTCCCTCCTCCATAATGACACGGATGTGGATGCATTCAGAAGTAACTCTTTCAAATATGTTAAGAAATGTGTGTGTGTGTGTGTGAGAGAGTGTGTGTGAGTGTGTGTGTGTTCGGGCCGCTGTGGTCTGCTGGATGGACTCTTTTTCCCGTGTCTACATTAATTTTGAAGCCGGTTGAAGAACCACAAACGGGCGATGGCTCGCGGCCACATGCGGATCCATTTCTCTGGGGTTGAGAGGTTATCCGCACATATTTTCCACTACAGGGACGTTTTTACATGGTGGGACATGAAGATTTTCAGCATGAGACGCCACATTCATGGCTTGAGCTGAAGCGAAGCGTGTCTTTTAGATGATTTGACGGTAGTTGTGCAGTGTGACATGCTGAACATTTGAAACATGGCATTTTGTTTCGTCTAATTATCACACGCAGTGTTGATGTGCTTATATTGATCGTATATTAGACATTTATTAGAATTCATCATTAGAACGTGAGCTGCTTTTATTATCCTGTTTTTCTCGTATAAGCTGATTGGCTGAGGCTGCATGTGTGGGCCGGATGAAGCTGTCAATCAAAGCACTTTACTTTAGTGTGTGACACTGATTCTGTCAGACAGCTTAAACATTTTCTCTCTCTGTGTGTGTGTGTGAGGAGGGGGAATAATGGAAACCTCTCGCAGAGACTCTCGGAGGCCTGGAGCTGCCGGTGTGTCCCGATCCTTTTCATTTCCCTCTTAAGGCGGTTTAAAGAGCGGGTCCGCAGGGAGGCTGGAGCCGCCGCTGTCAGGAGGACGTTTAACATGTTGATGTTTAACCTGCTAATGCGAGCGGCAGACAAATGTTTATGGCTTTTAGATGAGTTTGAGCTGCTTTTAGTGACGGTTGTTGAGCTGGTCTGGAGACGAAAGTACAGATAAAGAATCTCCACAGGGGCTGAAAATAAAGCGGACGGCAAACTGCGAGCTTTAGTGAAATCTTAGATGAGAGTCAGTATGTGTCGAATTTCTGTTTGTCTGAACGTCGTGCGTGCTGATAATTGTTTCACAGACGAACGTGTCTGAAGGTTTTGCATTTTCACATTAGATGTACAGTCGCTGGGTTAAAAACACAAGTTGGGCTGAAAACGGGCAAACCCGGCGATTGGGTTGTTTTTATTTATTTGATCACATCATCATTCCTCCACTATATGATCGTAAAACCTTCCAGGGTAAAACTTTCAAGCTTTTACTTTTCAGTTGACGTACTTCCCAGCTAACAAAAATACATTGGAAGGACATTCTGCTAACATTCCAGTTAAGTAATGAAAACATTTCCCAATGTTCTCTGAACTTTAAAACGTTTCTACTCACATTTAAAAAATGTTGTTTCTTCATCATGTGAATGTTTCCATTCTATCGTTCTTCATCCATTATGAAACTGTTACTTTTGAACGTTCTCAAACAAGTAGTAACATAGTCACTTTATTTATTTATTTATTTTACTCTTTAGTTGCTGTTTTGATTGTTAATTGTTACCTTGTTACAGTAACGGAATTTCAATTCTCTGTATGTATGTGCTGTATATTTGGCTGAATTGACAATAAAGTAGACTTTGCTTTAAAAGACGTTAGAAAAGTGTTCCATGAATGATGTATGAATAATGTTTTTTGTGAGAACATTATTAAAGTCTAGATAACACCTAATGAAATTTCTATTAACGTTGCCGGAAGAACATGTGCTGATATCTTGCCAGAACGTTCCCTGTCAGCTGGTGTGATTTAATCCAGCGGCACCTCAGAAGTCAAAATCTTGTAAGTCTACTCAAACCTGGGTAGCGGAAGAGCTTTTGTGTGCGTTATGATCTAACGTCTCAGATTATATGAGTCTGAATGAAGCCGCGGCGCACTTTACTCTGCCGTATGAACTCGAGCGGGGCATCGTGAGAAAGTTTCCCAGCTTATCAGCGTCCATTCACAAACATGCGGTGATGTCGAGTCCGTTTGTGTTCTTAACCGGTGGGAAAACAGAGAACGGATGATGTCATGAGAAACGAGGTGAATGGCTTTAACGGCGGCCGGTCAGCGCGGGACCGAGGCTGTCCATCACCGACGACATCCCTCCGACACAGCCTCAGCGTCTGCTGTTTCAGCTGATCTGCAGTGAGGATCGGGACCGTCCGTCTGTCTGAATCGCGTTTGGGAAACCTGTCTGAATTCCATCGTTATTGTTTTCGTGATTCTGCTCAGTTCTGTTCAGAAAAACGGCAGAGTGTTTTCTGCGCGTCCATCGTAACGTAACGGGGTGATTTCCATCACAAAGCAGAATTATTGACTTTCATTGGGCCGCAGGGCTTTGATCTGAACTCACTCTGGTTCCCGTGCGTGAATGTGGCCAGTGACCCACAGAACGGACACAACGGAGCCGCGGCACAGCATTCGTTCAGCCCCGTCTTTCTTCCTTCTCACTTTCGGCGCTCTTTCATTCACAACCTCCTCCTCCTCCTCTCTGCCGTAATTTAAGGGTCTGAAAGGCTGGTCGAGGGGGTGAAGATGCTTGGGCCGCAGCAGATGGAGAGGGTTTTTGTGCCGCGGGGTTTGTGAGGCTAGCGGGGTGGCGATTGGCTAATTTGAGCAGCATAAAGCCGGCGCGCTTTCAAATGCAGAGCAGGAGGCTTTGATGCGCGCGGGATGAAAGCGCAGCGGCCGACGGCTCTTTGTCCCAGACATGAAGGCATCTGCTGGGCTTTGCCCTCCTCTCTCGGACGAGCCCCGCGAACAATGAGGGACGGCCGGAGAGTGTCATCGGTGCTGATGAAAAGAGCTCAAGAGTGTGTGTGAGTGTGTGTGTGTGCGTTTTTGTGATTTATGAGGACACAGATGTGTATAATGTCCTGGGTATTACACTGGTATTACAACTTCAACGTGTTTTATGAGGACATTTCATGCGTCCTCATATTTCAAATAGTTTTAAAAACATACTACACAATGTTTTATTAAAAATGTAAAACAGCAGAACATTATGTGTGATGGGTAGGTTTAGGGGTGGGGGGGGGGCAGGATGTACAGTTTGTACAGTAGAAAAACCATTACGCCTATGGAATGACCCCATAAACCATGAAAACACAATGTGTGTGTGTGTGTGTGTGAGAGAGTGAGTGTGTGTGTGTGAGTTTGTTTGTGTGTGTGTGTGTGTGTTTGTGTGTGTGTGTGAGTGTGTGTGTATGTGAGAGAGAGTGAGTGTGTGTGTGTGTGTGTGTGAGAGAGAGAGAGTTAGTGTGCGTGTGTGTGAGAGAGTTAGTGTGTGTGTGAGAGAGAGAGACAGTTAGTGTGTGTGTGTGTGTGTGTGTGAGAGAGAGAGAGTGTGTGTGTGTGTGTGTGTGTGTGTGTGTGTGAGAGAGAGAGAGTTAGTGTGTGTGTGTGCGTGTGTGTGTGTGTAAACTGGGGAATTTCATGGTGACTCAATAATGAGCTGCAGCAGCAGAAGCAACAAAAAGCATCAGCTAGAACTAATTGAGAGAAACTCTCAGCTGAGCCTTTGATCTGAGAGAGATTCACTCACGCTTCAGAAGCTCATTCAGGAACATCAGACAGAAACACTGCGCTTCTGTTCACTGAGTGTGTAAGAGCAGCGTGACGTCAATGATGCCTCAAATCACGTGTGTTATTGTGATCAGATGGGGAGAAATCACACAGAACACGTTGACATTTTCTGATAAAGTAAAAATGTACACTGTAAAAGAAATTAAATGAAAATAAAACGAAATTTTTAAAACGTTTTAGAAAGTTCTATTTCAGTCTTTCTACTTCAAAAATTCAATTCAATGTGTTCCTCGCTGTTTCTTTGTAATTGTTTGTTAAATTTACTTGGAATTTCTGATGGAAACTCTCATTTATTTCTGTTATCAGTGACTCGGGTGAATCATTCATGAACATCATAACCAGCTCTTTGATAGTAAACGGAGTTCAAAAACAATGATTTCACACAAACTTCATCACAGCGCCGTAACACAGCCTGTACGTTCATGCTGGTTTAAGACGGTCTCAGGCCCTCAATGCACCGGGGTTTACAGAGACACAAACTGCTCATACAAATTAGTAATCAATTTCTTTTCTTTTAGATTGGTCATAACTTTTTTGTGTCAGTTACGTGACTTGACTCGATTATAAACACTATAAACATGTATTTTAGTTCTCCTCACTCCATAACAAATCCTTTAAACGGTATTCAGAACAGGAATGCAAAATATAAGTGTAAAACAAACTTAAATTACAGCATTTATTATGCTCTATTTTCATCCAAAAAGTAAGACTAACTGCTCGTTGGTCAAACTAGTTCTTAAAGAGACAGTCCACCAAAAACGTCCATTCTGTCCTCATCCACTCGCCCTCATGTTGTTCTAAACCCGCATGTTCTTCTGAGGAACAAGAGGTATTTGAAAGATACTCTGAAGAATTTTGGTAATCAAACAGGTTTGTTCTTGTTGACCAAAAAACACAATGGAAGTCAGTGGGAACCAAAACAATTTGATCACCTCCATTCTT
>CM074283.1:32170733-32175733 GCA_037194245.1 Opsariichthys bidens
GTCCACAGCGACACTCGAGCAGGTGTTTGAGCTCCTCGGGTCCTGACGGCTGCCGTCGACCCGCTGCGACGCTCCGGCTGGGTTTTATGAGCCGGGTGTTTTGCGCCGCTGTGATTTACTGCTGCATGAATGACTGTGAAACTGTTTACGAGCGATTGTGAAGAAACACGGTCTGTAAACACTCGGCGCTGACGGCAGTGAACGCACGCGCTCGTGTTCAGCATGATTGCGATTCTTTCCTTTTTCATACAATCGGAGTAAAGGTTATGCATATTTGCGGTGCGGCCTGAGAGGACGGCTCCGACCAATCACCGCTTGCCATCTTTAATGGAATGCGTGATGTCATCAAGAGGCGGAACTAGTGACTGACTTCTGGAAACTGACTTCTGTCGTCTGAACCCGGGATGTCTGTGTTTGGCTGGTTTTTCTGCAAGAGCTTCAGTCGCGTTGGTCATTCAGAACCGAGACGTCACACTGGAAACGCTTGATGAAATGTTTCATTGTTCTGAAGCTGGACAGCCCTAAAATCCATCCCGTGTCCCACCATCTGGTGTAACCGGAGAATGTGTGTCGTAACAGCCATAGACCTGAGCTCATGTGACCTGTGACCTCTGACCCCACGTGACCCCGAGCTGCACCTGGAATACGGTATTATGTTTTTGCCTGCAGATGAAGAGCCTGTGAATGAGAGGAAAGTGCTGCATGACCATTTATTAGACGGCCGTCTGTAATCCCGGCATTCTCTGCTGCAGAAGCTCCTCACGACTGCTGGATCTGCTCCTCCTGGTGCGCTTGATTTTGTTTAAAATTCAGTGATCAGAATCTTGAATCAGAATATCTTCCCCTCTGATGACGAGGGCGGGGCAACCTGTCACTCACATCAGATCCACCAATAGCAAACCACAACCATCCAATCAACTCCCCACAGACACAATCAAGCCCCGCCTACATTTGTTCTTGTTCCAGAAGCGTTTCTTCCTTTTCATGCCGACTTTTAAGAGGTGGTTGATTATTGCAACACAGTTCGGAAATATGGGAAGAAGGAGGCGGGAACCGGCGAACGTTCAACCAAAACTTTAATCAAATAAATAAACAAACAATCAAACGAAAGTAAAAGGGCGGCAGTTCCTCACGGCGACTGCCGCCCACACAAACAAAATAAAGCACAACATAAAGTCCAGGCCTGGTCCTCTCTCGTCCTTCACTGTCGTCGCTCCTCTTTTATGCTTCCGGAGCTCCTCCGTGAGAGACACGAGACCGGTGTAGCGCGCAGGTGACGCTCATTATCTCTCGCGCCGTTCCCTCGCGGCTCTCGCCCACAATTATGATTTCACTTTTTTTAACTTTAGTTGGTGTACAATCCTCATTTTGTCTGCGTGAGATTCTCCAGCTTTGTTGTTGTTGAGCTGTTAAAGCTCCGCCCTCTTCTGGAGCAGCGGCTCATTTGCACTTAAAGGGACACGCACAAAAACGGCGTGTTTTTGCTCACACCCAAATTTGACAAGCGATAATAAATGATCTGTGGGGGATTTTGAGCTGAAACTTCACTGGAGACACCAGAGACTGACATTACATGTTGTGAAAGTGGCGTTATAGATCCACTTTAAGGACATGTGGTGTTTTATATGGTGGTAGTATCGACTATGTAATGTGTATGTTCAGATCTTTTGATGGCATCACATTGAAGATCATTGTATGTACATGATTATGCTGACGATGCAGATCTAAATGTGATTTAAACATAGTCTTGACACACAACACGCCGTACATCTGAACATCAGCGCAGCTGTTTGTTTTCACACTGTTCCCGCTTTCATCCGAAACGATCGGCCTCCGCGTTTGGCTGTGCTTTAGTTGGCAGCGTGAGAGACGCGTGTGTTCGTGCCAAAGATTTGCGATCCCACGAGGACTCGAGCAGAGCCGTGCCACCACAAACTCACAAACTCACGCATCTCGCTGGAAATCCAGCGTATTCATGAATAGCTGTAAATTCTGTCATCATTCACACTCACCACTTTCCAGAACTTTCCGAACGTCCGCACAATGAAAGCAGACGGATCTGTTAAACCCCAACAAAAGAGCCTCAAACATGTCCTGAGAAGTGTAACGTCTGTTCCTCATGTGTTTCCCAGAGGAAAGAACTTGTTTAATGTTGAGTTTTGGTTGAGCTCTTTGTGTCTCTGGTGTTTTCTGCTCTGAAGTCTCTCGCTGTATCTCACTCGGCATCGCAAGACTTCAAATTCCCGCTTTTGTGCGCTGTGGCCTGTTTCCACTGACTCCAGATCACGGCTGTTGTCCTTCTCCGTCCGTCTGTGGAGATGCAGGCGGTAGATTTCAGCCTTTCACCCCGCGATAAACTCCATCCAGTGCATCGATGCTGATGAATGAATGCTTTTCTTTAGACTCTGGAATCCTCGCTTTCATTATAATTCGGGCATCACGCAGGTTACAGACGAGACCGTCTGATGTTTATCTGTGAATCTGCCCTCATGTGTGAGCAAAAACATCTGGTGTGTGTTCAGATCTGCTGGAGTTTCACAAGGTTTTATTCAAGATTTAGTTTTTATTTTTACTCATCTGTGGAGCAGTGGATTTTCCTGAGCTCTTGCTGTTCTTCTGCATTGTCCATTTTATAATATTTATTTGCAGCTCACCGTTTAATGGCGTGGCCTTCGAGAGCTGTTTGTGAATGAAGTTAAACAGGTTCTTCTCAGCGCTCTGTGAGTTTTAATGTTTTATCTGGGGAGTTTGGTGCTATTTTTATTACATAATTACTAGGGCTGTCAAGTGATTTTTTATCTAACTAATTACATAATGTGCCAATTAATTAATCAAATTGCGAATTAGTCGCACATCAAATTTGGCTGAGAAATTACCCCCTGAAGATCATTTAAATAATTTATGATTTGACTTTTCTTAACTTCAGTTGGTGTGTGATGTTGCTGTTTGATCATAACCAACATCTGCAAAGTTACGACGCTCAAAGTTCAATGAAGAGAGAGAAATCGCAACAAACTACTAAAACGAGATTCTTCCTGTGTTAGTGACATCACTAACCCCAGAATTTACATAAACCCCGCCCCCGAGAACACTCATCAAAGGGGGCGGGGCCATGTCGTGCTGCTTTAGAGTTGTTGTCGTCGAGTGTTGTTGACGCCGTCATTTTACGCCGGACCGCTTCACAAACGAAGGAATAAAGATGAGCGTGACGACACACGCTAGTGACGAGTCGATCGACTCCACAGCAACGACATCAATTTATCCACGAACCGTTCAGAAACGTCTTCCTGAGTCTCTCCATCCGTTTGAACACTTTCCTCATTTTGTCTGCGTGAGATTCTCCAGCTTTGTTGAAGCTCCGCCCTCTTCTGGAGCAGCGGCTCATTTGCATTTAAAGGGACACACGCACAAAAACACCCAAACAGAGGCGAATTTGACACGCGATAATAAATGATCTGAGCTGAAACTTCACTGGAGACACCAGAGACTCTTTACAACAGTTTTCCCATTTTAAGGTTGACGTTAAGGAACTTCTTCCTGAGACAGTGTCAGTGAATCAGTGAATCATATCACAATGATTTCTGAAGGATCATGTGACACTGAAGGCTGGAGTAAAATTCAGCTTTGATCACTGTAATAATTATATTATAAAGTATATCTAAAAAAAATTATGTCACAATATTATTGTTTTTTCTGTACTTTTGATCAAATTAGACATGTTCTGTTGTTTGGCGTCTGAATCTCCTGGAGCTCGTTCTGTTTGCAGTCTGACAGCAGGTCATTTTTCAGCGCGGCTGATCTCTCAGTATTTAAGGATGTTAACTGCCAGTGAACATTCCTCCACGGACGCGACTCCAACAAAAATACCGCAGTATTGTAAAAATGTGTTGAAGTTGTTTTACTCGTGTGTTTAGCCAGTCGCCACTTCCCAGCTCGTCGCGAGTCTCCTCAGACGGTCTAAAGCAGCGATTAAGTTCCTTCAGCAACGACACGACTCTGATTCTCCTTCACCGAAGGAGTCATGACTTCAGATTTGGACGGAGGTGCAGCGAGCATTAATGAGAGCACTGAAATAACACTGGGAGATTTTATTTGGCTTCACTTCTTTGTTGGACCTTCTACAGCGTTTACCTCCAGCACCACGACTAATAAGCCAAGACTCGAGCGTCCAACAACAACTAGCCATTCATTTCACCTTATTAAACTCCCCACTAAAGATCCAGGGTGTGTCCTTGGAAGCTCTTTGTATCGGACATATTTCCGACTTGTGCATTCATGCATTTTTCTAGCGCGTTTTTAACGGGAATAACGTTAGACGTACGGCGGCGATTCCAGCAATGACTTTATGAGATGTCTGTGAGTAGAAACTCCAGAACAAGAATCAGTTTCCCTTCACGTTGAACTCGTTGCATGACTCAAGAACTCTGATTTTGGTTTCGTTTGCTCTGCTGTGGCAGTAAATGATCATTTCTCAGTGCTTCTCTCCGGTCCTGTAGGATTAGCATGTCCTCGGGAGACGTCAGTCTTGTCGTTTTGACCCAGTGCTTCAGATGGCGGGTCAGTCAAAGGTCAGCGCAGGAGCCGGTCTGTCCGGTCTGTCAGATGTGGGCGAGTCTGTACATTTTCAAGATAATTACCACCTTCACGGAGTTTTGGGGTTTGTTAACTGGTGGCATCAGATAATAGTTACAGGCTAATGATAGTAATAGAGAGTTTTATTGATGCATGTGAAATCCTACTTGATGTCCTTCAGTGAGTTTCATTCCAGATGAATTGCTCATTGTGTTCCTCATTTGGATAAAAGGGTCTGCTGGATGAATGCAAGTACATGGAATAGCTTTGCATGTCTGTGGACAAAGACAAACGACGGCCGTGGTTTAGCAAGTCCATAATCTGCCCATGAGCAGAAGCTAAATATAAGACGAATGAGACACGAGACGCGCATTAGCCGTCAACGTCCTCTCTGGTGACGGACTCTGAGGCTTCTGCGGTGGATCAGA
>CM074283.1:32183233-32215733 GCA_037194245.1 Opsariichthys bidens
GGACGTTCGGGATCGGCGCGTGTTGACACAGATGGAGGACGCGAATGAAATTCTGAAACTCTTTATTTGTGTTTCCCGTCCGTCTCGTGAAGTCTGACAGACTCCAAACCTCCATTTATTTTCCCTCACTTCACGGAAAAGACGGCCGTTTAGCGCGGCTTCATATTTCATAAGCGCACAGATCTCAGCCAGTCACGTGACCGAAGACTCGTTTGAGCGAAACCACATGTGACTGTTGGAGCTGGAGTTCCTCTGATGTTTTAGAGTCTCGTTCCGCTCTCAGGTTTGATCTGGAGCAGATTCCTCCACCGTTCACTCGTCACATGTTAGACGTCGGATTAATGAACCATTAGATGATTATGGTGATGAAGTCACGGGTTTTTGCTCCAGTATTTCATACAGTCCAAAACATGATGTTCCTCCTCAGAGTTTCCAGCACAAACATCTAAACGTTCTTAAATCAAGATTCATTTACTGGGGAAGAGAAATGACTGAAGATATGACTGAAAAATGAAGTGAGTTTGAGCTTGAAACAAGAACAAAAATCAGAATAACAAAAAAAGAATATTTAGATATTTGTACCGGAAACACCAGAAATCATGTTTCAGCGTCTCACTCGTCATAACTCTGCTCTCTCTCTCTCTCTCTCTCTCTCTCAGTGTGACGGCCGAGGCTCCGCCCCCTCTCGTCCGCATCATCAACGGTTACATCACTGTCCAGACACACCCACAGGAGCACGACAGAGCCAATCACGACAGGACGTTCTCAGGCTCCTCCTCCTCGTGGGCGTCGTCTCTGTGCGTTCAGATCATCACGGCTGCTTTTATGATGTTTGGATTCTGAAACGCTTCCTGCTTCATTCCGGACAAACGAAACCCATTTCACTTCCATGTACATATCAGATTTATCATAGATGTAATTTAGATTTATTAATAAAGTGTTTGTTTACTTCTATATATATATATATAGTCATTATATTTTTGACACTAAATGAGCTACTAACAAGCTTTAATTATGAAACAACAGCACACAGTAAAATCCCCAGAGTTAAATCAACTCTACTCAGATAACATTGAGTCGCTCTCTAAATAGAGTTAAAGTTAATGAGATAAACAATTAATTAAGAGATGATTGAACATTAATGATGAACACCTGCTGTTCACAAGCAGAATCACTGAAGGAAAAGAGAAACACAAGAGCTGCAACTGACTTCAGCTACAGTCTTAGATGAAGATAAAAGACATTAAATCTCTGAAGATCTGATTGATCAACTCCTCAAACAGCATTACCAGATTCACTCATTACTGACCGGACTGACTTTATTTTCGCATGTCTACAGAAATATCTTTTATCTTCAGTTGATTTCATCAGTTGTAGTTCTTGTGTTTCTCTGTCCTTCAGTGATTCTGCTTGTTAACAGCAGGTGTTCATCATTAATGCTCAATCATCACTTAATTAATTGTTTATCTCATTAACTTTAACTCCACTTCAGTGTTACTTTAACTCTATTTAGAGAGCGACCAAATGTTCTCTGAGTCGAGTTGATTTAACTCTGGGGATTTTGCTGTGCAGTTTCATTTCCTTCAGAATGAGGCGTGTTGTGTTTCTTCCTCTTGTTCTTCATGTCTTTTCGATGATTGTTTGCATAGAAATTATTCATTTAATTTATTGAATAGGTAGTTTTAGTTGCTCTAAGTGCGTTTGTTCATGGCAGAACGAACGTCATGTTCCCGGTTCCGGTGTATGCGAGACGTTTCGGCCATCCGTCTGTGATCTTACAAACAACCGACTCATCTAGTTGGAGCTTCTCCAGAGGGAGGATGAAGATGGATGTTGTGCTGAAGCAGCTTCACATCTGCTGCCGTCATGGTCAAGATGTTCTCCACGGAGTCTGTCGGTCTGATCGACGTCACGTTTACAGCGGTTCTGACGGCTCGTTCTCTCCTCACGCCGTCTCATGATCCACGTCGTCATCGTTCTGGACTCGGTCGTCTGTCCGTCGGGCCAGAGGAAGGTTTGCGTACGGATGAAGCCGTTTGGATCCACAGGTTCTGCTTCAGCGATGACCGGCGCCGCGGCTCTTTGGACGAGATCTTGTATTACGCTCTGATTTATGATCTTCAACTGGACTCTTTACTGCTGGTTTCCAATGAAATGTGTGAAAGATGCTTTTGTAAATCATGTTTCACTAACAAAAAGAAACAGATGGATGTCAAATACAAACAGGATATAGTTATATGAATATTAATGATCAATGAAAATACATCTGATGATGGTTTACTGTAGATGTGTGTGTGGATTGTTCTTCGAGGACGGTTTCGTTCTGTTTATTATTGTAAGCGCTGCAGTTTTATCGTCCGTCACTTTAAATGCTGTAAAGCAGGTGAACCGCACTGGCACAGAACCCGACAGCCTGATCATCTGAGCTCGATCTGCTCTCACTTCCAGCTCATAAAGCTCTCGCAGGAGGTCCGTGTGATTCTACACATATAACGCCGTTTCCCTGCTGAAAGAGATTCTGTTGGAGCAAACGCCCCATTTACACGACGGACGTCTGCTGACGCTTTTATTGCATGTATGTTATCGGCGCGCTGAAGTCGCGTCATGTGACACGCCGACTCGTTGAATTTCCGCACTGGTGTTTATTTGTCCAGATCAGAGAACTGGCCCCCCAACTAAGCCTGGTTTCTCCCGAGGTTTTTTTCTCCATTTGTTGGAGTTTTGGTTCCTTTGGCTTGCTTAAGTTGGGGACACTTGCTTGATATTCAGCAGTGTTTTTGATATGCCTGCATTGGCGCCGTTGTATACAAACTGAGCCGAGCCGGACGATTACGTCACTGTTTTCTGCAGTGCTGATATACCTAAATTAACTAGACTGATAACTACTGATATTTGCAACGGAATGAATCAATAATATATAGAATAAGCTGCACAATGACACCATTTTCTTATTAATGTAAAGCTGCTTTGCCACAATTTGCATTGTAAAAAGCGCTATATAAATAAAGATGACTTGACTTGACTTGATCAGTCCCAGAATGCATCAGCTGCCCAGTGGCGTCACATCAGACACACATCTTCGTTACACACCTCAAATAAATACAGAATCGCGAATTCAGTTTCTGAACGTGTTACAAAAGTTCCTGATGGAAGCGTTGATGTGCCGTTATTACCGTCCACTTCATAAACGATCACGTTGGCGCGAGTTGTGAGGACCGCAGGCCAAATGGACCGACTGTTGAATGACGGATCGCACGAGAGCGGCTCTGAAACACTTTTTTCCAGCCCTACTGGGAAAGAAAACACACAGAAGGCTGTTTCAGAGCAAACCTGGTGAATCATGGAGGTCCAGCAGCTCTGAGAAACAGATGATGCCAGTGCGGCCTGCCAGAGCGACGACAATAGCTGTGAACTCGTGTTCACCGATGAAAGACAACTGCTTCCTTCCTCCGCCCGCTTTCTGAGTGTTTTAAAACAGACTTTTGGATGTTGTAGTAGGGCTGCTGCTCTGACAAAATCCACATTTTGGGCCGTTTTTACTGTACCTAACTTTTTTTATTGACCCTAGAACTCGGCATATTAGACAATAATCAGAGCCACTTATTGCACCATGAGCCCAATTCACAGCAGTTATTCTCCACTCCCTTTAAGGGTGCGTTAAAGTGGACATGAGGACTTCATAGTAGGGCTACTGCCCTAACAAAATCCTCATTTTGGGACGTTTTTACTGTCCCCATCTTGTTTAATGGACCCTTGAACTTGTCATATCAGACAATACTCAGAGCCAGCATTTCCACCATCAGTCCGTTTGAAGGTGCCGTCATTTCACTGATATTACCATCAACTGCATGAAACTTTATTAACATGACATGAAAACCGATAGTAAATGCATAAACGACGGCAGATGTGATTTACCAACCAAAACATATTACTAAATGGCAGATTATGAAGCGATCGATGAACCTTTGACATCAGCAACAGGACTTATGGGAACTGTTTCCTGATTTATTGTGGCGTCCTACAGAGATGTAGTTATCAAGTGAATATTTAAGATTTGGTTGAGATCTAAGGGAGTGCAAAGATGTTAAACTGAAGTCATTTAGGAAAAGGCTTATGAATCAAATGGTTTATATATCAGAGATTTTATATCAAACGCTGCATGAAGCCTCGTTGGTCTGGATCTGCTCTCAATGATTCAGATTTCACACGAGTGTCACTTCATTATTGCACGGCTGGAGTTTGGAAACTGCAGATTGTTTTTGAAATGTAGTTCAATTGAAACCTGCAAAGTATAAAATGTCCTTCTCTAGCAAAGGACCCTAGAGATCATTTACTTTACATTCATATTGTGTGAAGTAAATCATGTCTGGGTTGACGCTCTTTTATAATTTAAATCCATGTATACGGGTCAATGACGCAACTGGTCATTTTTTTTGTCCAAAGGCCTTAATAATAATAAAAAACAAAGATATGACATCCAAAGTATGTAAGTTAGAACAACTTGATCTCTTTTACTGAATACAAAAGGTTTTGCTACAAATAAATGTCAAAAGGTCATTCGGTTTAACCGTCCAAAGGCCAATCCAGCCATTTCATTTGTGATTAAAATATCTTAAAATGTAATAAAGGTGTATATTTTTTTATTCTGCCATGATTTTATAACATCATTTATCAACATAGTGCAACACGGTGTTAAAATTATGTGCAGAAGTCGTTGCTTTGTTATGAGAAAGACTGTCCGGAAAAATGAATTTCATTGATGTCCTTCGGAGTAACCGAGATAAAGGGATGTGACAGGATGTGACATCATTCAGACACCTGTAAAGGACCACATGGTCATGAAGCAAAATGACTAACTCTTTTAATTATTTAAAAAATTGATGTTGTCACACTCATACGCATGTCCGAAACATCCGGTCATTCGGTACAACCACAATAAAACATGGGAAATGTATTTGAAAAACTTCTACTAAAATGTTTGATTGCCCTTTTGCTAGATAACTAGATCTCAGCCGGTTAGCAGGGTTTGAAAATGCCGTCATTCAGTATAGCCAAATGTCATTCGGTAAAACCGAAATTTTGATTAACCCGAATGGCTTTTTTGGTGACATATTTTGCCCACCTTGTAAAAAAAAAAAAAAAAAAAGATAAAATTGATAATTGATTATAAAAACCTCATAATCTCACTGTTAACACTTAATAAAACTTCAAAATGTATTATATCTCCATCATATTTGTAACACTTTTAACAGCCTTATTTGTCAGTGACCCAAATATATATTCAATGGAATGAATTTCTTTATTCTTCAGTCACTTGATGCGGACTGTGTGAGTTGTGTTATTGTGCCTGAGATCAGATCAAACAGAACGCAGCTTTGATCCGTGTTCATCTGGACAGACGGACACATCTGTGCGTTCACAGAGAAACACGGCACGCGTCTGTCGCCGCAGGAGCACGAGATGAAAGCGGAAATATTAATGCGCACGACATTCAGTTCATCGCCATCATTATTCTAAAAGACAGGAATGTTTGAAATAGTTTGGATTTTTTGAGTTGTATCTCTCAGGATACTTTGCCCTGTTTAGGTATAAAAAAAGCCAAAGTTATCAATGTTTCTGAGATTTATTTGATGCAAAAAAAGTAATATCTGCATGTATGACGTGTCCTAAAATGGAGGCAAATACATTACAGCTGAACCGTTCTGGGTTCAGCTCCGTCCCGGAATCACTCATATAATGTCATTTATGATACATATAGACTTATAATTGTCTAAGTAACCCTGAAGACTTTGGTCAGATGTTTCAGGTGTTTGATCAGGACGGTGGATCTAACCCTAACCTGTTTAATCATTTCGTGATCTCTGGATCCGCTGCATCGCGTGACTGTTTCAACCACGTCTTTACTTCCTTTCTGGAGCTCCAAAGTCATAAACCTCATCAAAAATATCTGCATCTGAAGATGATGAGGGAGAGGAACTCATGACAGAAAGTTCATTTTTGGCTGAATTAGCCCTTTAACATTTACAAGTACATCAGCAAAAAGATCAGAGATGAAGAGCCGGAGTAAAAGCATCTCATTTTGATTTCGAGAAGGTCAGCACTGGTGGGATCATTTCCGCAGTAATCCCAGATTCAGCCCGTTAACCCTTCGCTCCTGAAGTTCCGCCTGAAGCGACGGTCAGCGGCTGCCGCTGCCGGACGGACTTCCCTTCAAAAGAACAGCAGTGTGGAAAAGCTCGGCAGGACACAGAGAATATCCACTGACCCGCAGATGAATATTAAAACACTCGTGCAGATTCTGGCTGCTGACTCTCAGACGGAAACTCTTGATCTGGAATGTAACTCGGAGAAGTTGGGTTCGCCTCACGTCTGTCACGCTTTGCTGTACTGTGTACCGGCAGCTCGCGCTCGTGAAACCTACAAAAACATATTTGAAATGTTGCTCACAAAGAGAGATGAAGTGTTGTGCGTGAAGAAATGCTGCGCTAAAGCGCTGTCATGTGCCAGTCGACCGCATGAAAGAAAACTTCCAGTCATCGGACTGAATCAGTCGAGCCGGACGAACAATCATGTGACCACATCCCACGTCTGGACGCTGAGATTCCTGTGAGGATAATGACCGTTTCTGGACAAATAACTTAATCACCCTAAACGCAGAACAGCTTTTGTGACTCAAAACACAAAACCGCACTAAATCATGCGTGTAAACGCCAATCGCTCTCACTTAAAATCTATTAAAAGGCACAAAAAACAAACTGACGTGACAAACGATGGACACATTTACGGTTCAAAAAATCATTCAACTTTGCAAACTATAAATCATTGTAAAAGCACACTATCATGTCTTGAAAGTTCCATGAAGAACCTTTAACCATAGGCGGAGTTTCACTTTTGTGCTTGGGGGGGCACCTACCAGGCCAGCAGACCACGAGCTCAGTGTTTATATATTTATATATCATACATTCTACATATAAAATACATTTACAATGAACAATGACTTTATACAAAGAATAGCGAATAGAACAGACTCTTTATAGTTGCTGTTTTGTTTTGCATCGGCAGTGATAGGGTTAACGCGGGGAGTTCAGAAGTGCGGCGAGAAAAAGCGAGTGTGTTAGACGGGTGCGCTTGTTACACAGTCCCTCCAGAAAAACGCGGGATTTTTTTGTGATTGTTGCGGGCAAAAATCCTTGATTATGCGGCACGTTTTCTTAAAAAACGCGATGGAATATGCGGGATATTTTTGCAATTTTATGCGACGAAATTGCGGGAACTTGCAAAAACTGCGGTTTTTGATGCAAAAGAGGGAAAAAAGGTGATTTCCCCCCCAACACCCTGTTCTCACTAGACTCTACCTTCATGTCAAGAGGCAGAATTACTAAATCACAGAATATTGAAGTTCTCGTTCTGTTTTATTTCAGACCTTCATCAACACACGGCTCAAAATGACAAAACATTGAGTCAAACAAGTTCTGTCGCTTTACAAAAGGAAACTTCTGTAAAAATGAATAAATGAAATATAAAAAAAATAAAATGTGTGCTTCCTGTTTAACAGAGGTAGCGATACAAAACACACATCTTCTGTTAAATGAAGTGCTTCCAGTGCGCAAAGTGTAATCTCTTACTGCAACGTGAATTATTTTACACACTACTAATATACAGCTTCATGTAACACACCGGGAAACTGCTTCGCGCGGTCTTTTGAGCTTATTTTTGTTGGCAAATGAGAATGATTTGCGTCTTCTTCATGGTTTCACCGCGGGGTTTACAGATGACGTTCACGTCGCGTCATTACGTCACTTCATAAGGTTCCCATGGCAACAGAGGGAAAATAATGGCGCTTTACTTGTGTGAAGTAAACGCAACATTTATCAACTTTCTGCTAAGATATATGAGACTTTTTTGCAGCGAAAATACAGGGATTATGAAATCATAGCATATTTTTCTTGCTGAAATCGGCAATTTATGCGGCGAAAGTGCGGCGTATTTGAAAAAATGTGACCCCCGCATAAATATGCGGACTTTGTCTGATTATGCGTGAAATCAAGCGATCGCATAATCGCGTTTTTCTGGAGGGACTGATTACAGTGTGTTCTTCTTCGTTCCGATTAAAGTTCATAAACAGAGCCTCCCTTGACTGTCATAGAACTACTTCAGACATTAATATCTTACCTAATGCAGAACCGGCGCTGTTCTCTGAGGCGGCCTCGATTGCTGTGGTAGTATTAGCAGCAATAGTTGAAGTAGAATTAGAAAACTCCACACTTTTAGTAGTGGATTTATTAAAAAAACGACGAATGTCCATTTTGTTTATTCAGCGCGTAAAACAGAACGAGAAGAGCGTCCACTCACGTACCGCGATACTTTGAGATTCACAAATCGCGGGAGAATGTAATAAAGCTACAGTAATTAAAAATTAATTAGCCATATCTTACTCATTCTATACACAGAACTAATAAGATAAGACAAATAAAACGAGAAAATATGAATTCTGTAATAAAAAAAAAATATTCAAAGCACAAGACAGGCATTAATTGCCCCCCCCCCCCATGCCTTTAACATCCATGATATCTTTATAGTGGAAAAAGATTCACATGTGGACTCGATGTCATCGGTTCGAGTTTTCTTCCTCCTCTACAGAACATCTGTTTCTGATGCAGAAGAGTCAGTTCACGCATTCATGACGTCTAGACTGGATCACTGTAATGCGTTACTCAATAAATTCCTCAATAAACAAGTTATACTTAGTCTTATAACTTCTTCTAACTAGATCAAGAGTGTGTGACCATATAACACCAATTTCATCCTCTCTACACTGCTTATAAAGGACTGCTACTGACCTTCGAGCCTTTCCTGGATTCAGCTCCTGTGTGTTGAACTGAGACCACTGAAGGAGGGAGAGCGTTTTCACATCAGGCTCTGAAGCCGTGGGTCTTCAACAGGGGGTCCGTCAATTAATGTTTGATCACAAGAAAAAAAATTAAACATGGGTAAAACATCACAGAGTCGAATTTAAATAAAATATATTTGATTTTACGAATGACATTAACAGCTTCAATAAAACCCCTCCGTCCACGTGCGGTCACGTGATCTCAACTACGTCTGCGTCCGCCGGCTCTCCTGACCTCCAGCCGGACCTCCTGCCACTGCCAACACAACACACACCGCTTTATCATGAAACCTGTCGCAGTGAATGTCTCGTTTCATCAGTGATTCGGTTTATTACTGTGAAGCTGCTTTGAAACGATCTGGACGGTAGAAATGAATCCGACTCGACTCGAGTATCAACTTCAGTCATCCGGAGTGACTCCAGATTCAAACGCGTCGATCATCTGCTCCTGATCAAACCTCCACAGACCTGCTCACTGGTCACTCATTTATTACAAACGCTCCGATGCAAATGACCGGCGGAGCCAAACTGCACATTTTATAATGGAACTTTCCAGACCTCGAGACTATGAGCACTTTAATCTGAAAACGCTACTGGATAATAATTTATATACAATTTAGCTCGCCAGAATGGATCGCTTAGTAATATCTTCAGCTTAAAGTTCAGGTAAAAATGTATAATCGTCCACCAGAGAGTAAAATTAAAATGTGACGTTCTGTTTAAACTTAAAGGCCGCGATACCGACGTCAAAGAACGTCGGAAGCCGCCGGTGTTGTCGCTCATGTCGGCGGGAAAATATATGCTTGAACACCGAAATAATTCAAGCCGACTGTCAACTAGAGCATGCTCTGCGCCTGCGTATAAAGGAGATAACTGTCTATTTAAGCAGATATATTTGTCTATATCGTCTTTCAAAAAGGGAGCGCGAAACTAAGACTGCAATACAAACCATAAGCAAAGCAGCGCTTGCTGACCGTTTTGAATATCAGTCATGCTGATCACGTGCTTTATTCCACTCCGCTCATGTTATCATGAAAACATTCGTGGATTCGAGCGTTCAGGTGAGATGACCTTCTGTCGGTGCCGTCATGACTTATTCGCTTGCTTTCATAACTTTTGCTTATATTCTCGTGAACTGACTCGTTCTCTCTCTCTCTGACGGCCCGACGTCGATTCAACATGTCAGAAAACACCCGACGAGGACTAACTTCAGCCGCCGGAGCGGAACCCACTGAGAACCCACTGACAACACACTGACAACACACTGACAACACACACTGAGAACACACACTGAGAACACACACTGAGAACACACTCTGAGAACACACTGAGAACACACTGAGAACACACTGAGAACACACACTGAGAACACACACTGAGAACACACTCTGAGTACACACTGAGAACACACTGAGAACACACTGAGAACACACACTGAGAACACACACTGAGAACACACTCTGAAAACACACTGAGAACACACTGAGAACACACTGAGAACACACACTGAGAACACACACTGAGAACACACTGAGAACACACACTGAGTACACACTGAGAACACACTCTCAACACACTGAGAACACACTCAAAACACACTGAGAACACACTGAGAACTCACACTGAGAACACACACTGAGAACACACTGAGAACTCACACTGAGAACACACTGAGAAAACACTGAGAAAACACTGAGAAAACACACTGAGAACACACTGAGAAAACACACTGAGAACACACTGAGAAAACACACTGAGAACACACTGAGAAAACACACTGAGTACACACTGAAAACACACTGAGAACACACTGAGAACACACTCTGAACACACTCTGAACACACTCTGAACACACTGAGAACACACTGAGAACTCACACTGAGAACACACACTGAGAACACACACTGAGAACACACACTGAGAACACACTGAGAACACACTGAGAAAACACACTCTCAACACACTGAGAACACACACTCTCAACACACTGAGAACACACTGAGAAAACAAACTCTGAACACACTGAGAACACACTGAGAACACACTGAGAACACACACTCTGAACACACTGAGAACACACTCTCAACACACTGAGAACACACTCTCAACACACTGAGAACACACTGAGAAAACACACTCTGAACACACTGAGAAAACACACTCTGAACACACTGAGAACACACTGAGAACACACTGAGAAAACACACTGAGAACACACTGAAAACTCACACAGAAAACACACTGAGAACACACTGAAAACACACTCTGAACACCCTCTGAACACACTGAGAACACACTCTGAACACACTGAGAACACACTGAGAACACACTGAGAACACACTGAGAACACACACTGAGAACACACACTGAGAACACACTCTGAACACACTCTGAACACACTCTGAACACACTCTGAACACACTCTGAACACACTCTGAACACACTCTGAACACACTCTGAACACACTCTGAACACACACTGAGAACACACTCTCAACACACTGAGAAAACACACTCTGAACACACTCTGAACACACTCTGAACACACTCTGAACACACTCTGAACACTCACTGAAAACACACTGAGAACACACTCTGAACACACTCTGAACACACTCTGAACACACTCTGAACACACTCTGAACACACTGAGAAAACACACTGAGAAAACACACTGAGAACACACTCTCAACACACTGAGAACACACTGAAAACACACTGAGAACATACTGAGAACACACACTGAGAACACACTGAGAACACACAGAGAAAACACACTGAGAACACTCTGAACACACTCTGAACACACACTCTGAACACACACTCTGAACACACTCTCAACACACTGAGAACACACTGAGAACACACTGAGAAAACACACTCTGAACACACTGAAAACACACTGAGAACACACACTGAGAACACACACTGAGAACACACTGAGAACACACTGAGAAAACACACTGAGAACACACTGAGAACACACACTGAGAACACACTGAGAACACACTGAGAACACACTGAGAACACACACTGAGAAAACACACTCTGAACACACTGAGAACACACTCTGAACACACTCTGAACACACTCTGAACACACTCTGAACACACTCTGAACACACTCTGAACACACTCTGAACACACTCTGAACACACTCTGAACACACTGAGAACACACTGAGAACACACTGAGAACACACTGAGAACACACTGAGAACTCACACTGAGAGAACACACTCTGAACACACTCTGAACACACTCTGAACACACTCTGAACACACTCTGAACACACTCTGAACACACTCTGAACACACTGAGAACACACTGAGAACACACTGAGAACACACTGAGAACTCACACTGAGAGAACACACTCTGAACACACTCTGAACACACTCTGAACACACTCTGAACACACTCTGAACACACTCTGAACACACTGAGAACACACACTGAGAACACACACTGAGAACACACACTGAGAACACACACTGAGAACACACACTGAGAACACACACTGAGAACACACTCTGAACACACTCTGAACACACTGAGAACACACTCTCAACACACAGAAAACACACTGAGAACTCACACTGAGAACACACTGAGAACACACTCTGAACACACTCTGAACACACTCTGAACACACTCTGAACACACTCTGAACACACTGAGAACACACTGAGAACACACTCTGAACACACTCTGAACACACTGAGAACACACACTGAACACACACTGAGAGAACACACACTGAGAACACACACTGAGAACACACTGAGAACACACTGAGAACACACACTGAGAACACACTGAGAACACACTCTGAACACACTCTGAACACACTGAGAACACACTCTCAACACACTGAGAACACACTGAGAAAACACACTAAGAACACACTCTGAACACACTGAGAACACACTGAAAACACACTGAGAACACACTGAGAACACACTGAGAACACACTCTGAACACACTGAGAACACACACTGAAAACACACTCTGAACACACTCTCAACACCCTGAGAACACACTGAGAACACACTCTGAACACACCGAGAACACACTGAGAACTCACACTGAGAACTCACACTGAGAACTCACACTGAGAACTCACACTGAGAACTCACACTGAGAACACACACTCTGAACACACTGAGAACACACTGAGAACACACACTGAGAACACACTCTCAACACACTGAGAACACACTGAAAACACACTGAGAACACACTCTGAACACACTCTGAACACACTGAGAACACACTGAGAAAACACACTGAGAACACACTCTCAACACACTCTCAACACACTCTCAACACACTCTCAACACACTCTCAACACACACTGAGAAAACACACTGAGAAAACACACTGAGAAAACACACTGAGAACACTCTGAACACACTCTGAACACACACTGAGAACACACTGAGAACACACTGAGAACACACTGAGAACACACTGAGAACACACTGAGAACACACACTGAGAACTCACACTGAGAAAACACACTGAGAAAACACACTGAACACCCTGAACACCCTCTGAACACCCTCTGAACACACTGAGAACACACTCTGAACACACTGAGAACACACACTGAGAACACACTGAGAACACACTGAGAAAACACACTGAGAAAACACACTCTGAACACACTCTGAACACACTCTGAACACACTCTGAACACACTCTGAACACACTGAGAAAACACACTCTGAACACACTCTGAACACACTCTGAACACACTCTGAACACACTCTGAACACACTCTGAACACACTGAGAACACACTGAGAACACACTGAGAACACACTGAGAAAACACTGAGAACTCACACTGAGAGAACACACTCTGAACACACACTGAGAACACACACTGAGAGAACACACTCTGAACACACACTGAGAACACACACTGAGAACACACTGAGAACACACACTGAGAACACACTGAGAAAACACTCTGAACACACTGAGAACACACTCTGAACACACTCTGAACACACTGAGAACACACTCTCAACACACTGAGAACACACTGAGAAAACACACTCAAAACACACACACTGAAAACACACTGAAAACACACTCTGAACACACTCTGAACACACTCTCAACACACTCTCAACACACTCTCAACACACTCTGAACACACTCTCAACACACTCTCAACACCCTGAGAACACAGTGAGAACTCACACTGAGAACTCACACTGAGAACACACACTGAGAACACACACTGAGAACACACACTGAGAACACACACTGAGAACACACACTGAGAACACACTGAAAACACACTGAAAACACACTCTGAACACACTGAGAACACACACTGAGAACACACACTGAGAACACACACTGAGAACACACTGAGAAAACACACTGAGAAAACACACTGAGAACACACACTGAGAACACACACTCTGAACACACTGAGAACACACTCTCAACACACTGAGAACACACTGAGAACACACTGAGAAAACACACTCTGAACACACTGAGAACACACTCTCAACACACTGAGAACACACTGAGAACACACTCTCAACACACTGAGAACTCACACTGAGAACTCACACTGAGAACTCACACTGAGAACACACTGAGAACACACTGAGAACACACTGAGAACACACTGAGAACACACTGAGAACACACTGAGAACACACACTGAGAACACACACTGAGAACACACACTCTCAACACACTCTCAACACACTCTCAACACACTGAGAACACACTGAGAACACACTCAGAACACACTGAGAACACACTGAGAACACACTCTGAACACACTCTGAACACACTCTGAACACACTCTGAACACACTGAGAACACACTCTCAACACACTCTCAACACACACTCTCAACACACACTGAGAACACACTCTGAGAACACACTCTCAACACACTCTGAACACACTGAGAACACACTGAGAACACACTGAGAACACACTCTGAGAACACACTGAGAACTCACACTGAGAACACACTGAAAACACACTCTGAACACACTGAGAACACACTCTCAACACACTGAGAAAACACACTGAGAACTCACTCTGAACACACGCTGAACACACTGAGAACACACTGAGAACACACTCTCAACACACTCTCAACACACTCTCAACACACTCTCAACACACTCTGAACACACTCTGAACACACTGAAAACACTCTCAACACACTCTGAACACACTGAGAACACACACTGAGGACACACACTGAGAACACACACTGAGGACACACTCTGAACACACTGAGGACACACTCTCAACACACACTGAGAACACTCTGAACACACTCTGAACACACTGAGAACACACTGAGAACACACACTGAACACACTCTGAACACACTGAGAACACACTGAGAACACACTCTGAACACACTCTGAACACACTCTGAACACACACAGAGAACACACGCTGAACACACTGAGAACACACTCTGAACACACTCTGAACACACTCTGAACACACTCTGAACACACTCTGAACACACTCTGAACACACTCTGAACACACTCTGAACACACTGAGAACACACTGAGAACACACTGAGAACACATGAACAAAAACTGCCCGACGGCTGACCGTCGGCTCGGTGTGTTCCGGGCTTTAAGTTGAAGTTCAGAGAAACACCTGACAATAACATTTAAATGTATGAAACTGCAAATCTATTAAAATAATTGTGTTCAAGACAACTGTGAACATAATAAACTGTAATTTTAATTGCAACAGTTTGTTATGATGCATAAATCTCTTTAACAATGAAAATAAAGCCTACAGACAATGTACAACAACATCGTTCTAATCTATATTGCCTCAACATAATATTACGATCGTAATATGATTGATTTCTGTTAACTTTAAAGGGTGTCTGACACATTCGTGTCGGGTCTCTGCTCCGTGTCTCGCTCATGTAAGGGTCCTTGCCCTGAAAAAACGTTGAAGACCCCTGCCGTTAACTGTAATGAAGGCCGAGTCAGCGGATGAGATCCAATCGCAGGTTTTAATATCAATGAGGACGGTCAGACAGGCAATGCTCACAGAACAGCAAATGGGTGTGTCACAGGAAACGTCAGAGTCGTGGTCGGAAAACAGGCAGAGATGTGAAGGTAGGCAGCGAGTCTCATAGTCCAGTAAAACAAGCCATAATCCAAACGACAGGCAGAGAAACAATCAGAGCAGGAAAAACAAGACCGGGATAATCGCTCAGAACTGAAAACGCAAGGAAATTTCAAGACTTCGTGACTGTGTGTGTGGCGCTTAAATAGTCCAGATGATAGGCTGCAGCTGGTTGGGTGATCAGTGACAGGGTACAGGGCTTCTGGGAAATGTAGTGCGCCGTGAGAGAGTGAACGGTGTCGCGTCCATGATGAAGAGCCTCTAGTGTATAAACACTGACGATCGTTACATAATCGCTGGAATAGCCTTCCTGATCATGTTCGGGCTCAGTCTCGAGATCTAGATTAAAGACGCGTTCACATGATGATCCTTGTACTCCAGTTAAATCAGATCCACTGCACATGATTATCTTTGGTTAATGTTACGAACAGCAGCTACGCTGATTATTCTCCAACTGCTGTCCTGTTTTCGTGCGGAGCTGACTGGAGTACGACGTGTGTTGTGCTTCGAGACCATATTGTGATGCTACTCAAACAATCGTGAACTGAACAGACGTCTTGTGCTCCAGAAGGGCTTTCGGTTCACATTCATTGAAATACTAAAGCTTTCCTCATTTCATCACATTCCTCGTTATTGCCGAGGGAAGTCCGTTTCCAGGCGTCCGAATCCACATCAATCACGTGATCAATCAAAGAACCGCTGCGGTCCAGACGACACATCGTCCTCGCCAAACAACAAACGTACCGAAATGCTCAATCGAGCGCATTGAGTTTGTTGATCCAACACAAAGACACACAGAGCGCATGTCGTCAAGCCAAATCGCCTGAAATGCTCCACATGAATTAAACAACGGCGTCAAGAAATCATTTTACAATCCAGAAACAGCCCAGCAAATAAGAGAAGATAAATCACTCAGCACTTCCTCACAGGGAATTCCTCAGTGCAATCGCTGAAATCATGTTGTTGTCTTTCAAACAGTTCATGCGTGGATGTCCTCAGTCCACTTTGACACAGGCTGAGGTACAGAAGATCCGTAATCCAATTTCCACATTGGGAGAAGCACAGTGGTGTAATGCTCCAGACGAGGGGTCGCTGGTCAGAGCTCATGAGAGCCTCGTTCTTCAGACGGCTTCAAAAGCCCCAGAACTGGCAGGTTTCTTCAGATGTGATTCACCTTTAATACATGATGATCATCAATAATGAGAAGAAACACGATCCGTTCACTGCCTGTGAGAGCGGATTCATCTGCTCTTGTTTTTTTGTTGATTTGGCGAGAAGGTTCTGTCCAGTGAACTTGAGCAGCAGAACCTTGTCTGGCCATCATCTCCAACTCTCCAAACCGTCCAAGATTTTCCAGGAAACCTGCGGCAGATGTCACCAGATCCTGCTCTCCCTGAAGGACAGCGCTGGATCTCTGGAAGCTCTGCAGGATCTTCTTCAGGTTGACACACTCACATTCAAATCAGCAACAAAACCTTACATGAACTTCCCCATAAATGTTGTTTCTTACATCGTGTCTGATAACGTTCCAGCAACAAGCCGTTAGTCTGTCACAGCAGATTCCACCAAATCAATCACACATCACAGCCAATCAGAAGAGAGTGGGCGGAGTCTCTGCACTCCAAACTGATGAGCGCATCAACTAGTGAATAAATATTAAACAATTTTAACATTATTAAAAATGCGTACAGAATGACTGAAACAGTCTTTGAACGTTCTTGTTTTATTTCGCTTGCTTTGAGGCGAATGATCCGTTTGTTGTTTTCAGTATGGCTGTCATGTAAAATGATATTCAGACTCACATCAAATCAAGCTCACGATCTGCACCTGCGATGATCATAGTTTGTGTTGTTCCAGCCGCGACGTGAATGAAATAGAAACCGTTTCTTGGATAGATTCTCCTGTCGCTCGTGGCGGCTGATTAATATGGAAAAGAGATCTTTTATTGCATCGCGTCTGGTTATGCTTGTATGTTAGGCTGCGTTCACACTTGTAGTTCGTTTGGACCAAAAAACAAAAACAGAACATCTAGTCCTGGTCCTCTCAGCGTTCACACTGGCGTTTCTAACAGCGAACCTGAAGTGACCGAACCGAAGGCGTAGGGATCCGATCACGACCCGATTGGTCGCTTTTATGACGTATTTTTGGCGACGGATCTCGCTTACCGAACGTTCAAAACAACGCTGTGTTCTGGATTAAACGCTTTATTTTGACCAGCTGAGAATCACGAAGAGCTCATCAAATGATCAAAACATTCAGAACAGCAGCAGGATTTCCAGAAACTTCACCTCCTCGTCGCTCCACTTTTGCCCTCGACTCATTTTGGAGACGCCGATCTTCCCGCGTCGTCGAATCAGTGACTCGTAGCGTCGCATCTCGTGACATCACGTCCTGTTTTTGGTTGGTTCACGTGTCTTTGGTCCGTGTCGCGTTCATATATCAACCGAACCGCACCAGAGTTCGTGTGGAAGCGGACCGAGACCCGTCTTTTTAGCGGTCCCGGTCCGCACCAGGGTTCTGATGGCAGCGTTCACACGTGTTCAAACTGAGCGATCGCACCAGGGTTCGTTTTAATCCAACCAAACATAAAAACTGTGAACGCACCCTTAAAAAAAGCTTTTAATTAAGTTTGGTTGAAGGAAATGCTCATGTGCAGCTCCAGCAGCTTCTCACGGACTCGAGCAGTCGTGATTGGCTCTTTCCAGAGGCCGCGTCATCACGTGTGATCGAGGTCTGCAGCGCACGGGCCAAATGAACAAAATGATCTATAATAACAGAAAACAGTATTTTTATCCTGACGAGATGCCTGCCTGCTCTCTGTCCACTGACTATCAGATAGAGCCCTGGCTAATATATGACTTTAATAAATGTAGCTATCTAGCATCAATGTTCCCGCTGTCTAGCCAGAGGAGAACAATGCTAATGGACTCTCGCTCGGGCCGGACAGACCTGCTGTTGGCAGCGATGACGGAGTTCATGAATGCTCAGAGGACGAGCAGATGTTTGAGCTGTTAGTCGATCCATTCATTTCATTATAGTTTGGCGGCAGACGCGTGTTCTCCACATGAATGATCAGCGCTGGCCTGACGTCAGCCGAGCCTTTTCCCCGTCGAGCCACGATACATCAAACCCCAGAGTCGTCCACAGAACGCATTCATCTCTTCTACCCGTGCGTTTTAAACTCCCTCGCCTCTATCGGACAGAACTGGGATTCGTTTCCCACATTCAACGGCGAGTTTGAAGCCAAGAACGAGTTCTTCAGAGAACCTCCACCTGAATGAACCCGTCAACAGACCGACGGACTGAAGATGCAGGTCCATTAACGGTCCGGAAGCATTAAATGACCTCACTTCCTGTAGGATCTAGTGTTGATGGCAGTGGAGGATCACCTTCTGCATTTGGTTCTGTTGGGTTCATCAGCTTGTGACATGAGAGATTGAACTCCACAGCGCATGACGGGACCGTCACAGTCGAGTCCAGAGAACGCGTGTGGAAAGGACCTCAGTCCTGCGTCTCTCCAGCGTCTGCGGGACGAAATCAAGGCTGAACGCCAGACAACAGCCGTCGAGTGGATCGTCAATAAGCGCTTTGTGTCGTCGTCAGCGACAGGTCATTTGAAATTAAAATCCGAGCGTTTCATAAATGCACACATTGTGAGGCCCGTTTTCCTGAGGCTGGACGGATCAGAATAATTACTCGCCGCGCTTTGAATGACGGCACTAATTTGTTTGGAGTGTTTCTGAAGTGACATCAGTTCGGTGTCGGATTAGAGCGAGGAAAGTTAAACACGCCTGCGGGCCGAACACGCGTCTGACAGGCCGGAGTGAAGCTTTCTCTAATGTTTGTGTTCTGGCTGCATGAGAACAAACTCAGCTGAGCTGCAGTGAATCCGTTCATCTGGTCATGATTGACTCGGAGGAACCGAGGCCTTGTTCTGCAGCGTGAATGTTGCCGAAACTCTACTTTTGTGTTCCACGGAAGACAGACAACAGATGAGCAGGAACAACATCTGCAGAGTAACGACACTCAAAGTTCTTTTCTTTTACAGAAATTGCTTTTAAAACGGCTGGTAGGAACTACAACGAGCTTCTTCCCGGGTTAGTGACATCACTAACCCCAAAATTTACATAAACCCCGCCCCCGAGAACACTCAGCAAAGGGGGCGGGGCCATGTCGGGCCGCTTTAGAGTTGTTGTCGTCGAGTGTTGAGTCGATTTTACGCCGGACCGCCTCACAAACGAAGGAATAAAGATGAGCGTGACGACACACGCTAGTGACGAGTCGATCGACTCCACAGCAACGACATCAATTTATCCACGAACCGTTCAGAAACGTCTCCATCCGTTTGAACACTTTCCTCATTTTGTCTGCGTGAGATTCTCCAGCTTTGTTGAAGCCCCCCTCTTCTGGAGCAGCGGCTCATTTGCATTTAAAGGGACACGCACAAAAACGCCCAAACAGAGGCGAATTTGACGAGCGATAATAAATGATCTGTGGGGGATTTTGCGTGGGACTAGACATTCCATTACATCCTGTGAAAGATGTTAAACTAAAACAGAAATCACTGGGGAGGAGTAACGAATGTCCCTGTGTCAGGAGAAGAAAAGCAGATCCACAAAGGCAAATGAAACAAAGAACAGCCGTAATTTTGAAACATGAAAGTTTTATACAAGCTTTATTTACAACTTGAATAACAACTGTACAGTTTTGCAGCGTCGGAAGCACAAGTTCATCAATGGAGACACACGATGAAACGCATCTCCTCTGTTCTCGCGGAGAACTGCTGAACGCTCCTCCGGCGTCGCACACAGACAGTATGTACATATTGTATAGAAGCAATATAAAACTTGGCAAATGGAACGAATGTTTGCTACTTCAGGTGAAACTTCTGATTAAATCAAACTCGCACGGCAAGATCGCGACCGTTTTCCTGGGTTTGCGGCGTCTGTCTGCTCATGGACGGTTGTGAGAGACGTTTAGCGTTTAACCTCTGAACTCAGTCCACGATGATCGGAAAGCCTCAAACATTCAATCAATCGCCTGTTAAAAACAACACTAGATACTGACCGCAGACGTGCGTCCGTCTCGCTCGGCCATCGCTGTGCGTCGCGGGAATATTCAGTAACAGCTGATGAAGAGAAGCAGAAGTTTGTCAAAAGCACTTACTGATTCAGCATCAAATAAATAGAGTTCAACACTATGGGTAACAGACACGGTTCAGCTCCTCTGTCGTTCATTCGAATGGTGCGATGAAGACGAAGAGGCTCGTTTGTTCATTTAAGCTACAGAAAATACTGAAACAATGATCGAAGCAACTAAACAGACGTCAGAGCCATTTCCATCCGTCTTTAAAGCGTAACAGTCGAAGCTCGCGCTCTTCTGCCGGATGATTGACGCGCGCCGGCCCCGCCCACTTCTGATCGGCGTGCGAGACCAGAGCGTTCTGGGACAGCGTGGGTTAGTTAGTGTGCAGCGATGGGTTAAACTGCTCAAATCACTGTCAGTCATGCAGCCCCGCCCCCTGCCGCTCATGCTTTAACGTCACTGTGAAAGAGAGAGATTGACAGGTGTCAGTCACAGATTCAGCAGCAAGCGTCCGCGCGGCGTCACTGGAGAGTCGCGGTTCCCGCACGCCTGATTCAGGGAATATAAATGTTTGGAGTGTAAACATGATGATGTTCCTCCTCATCTAAACATTCTTAAATCAAGATTCATTTACTGGAGATATGAATGAAAATGAAGCGAGTTTGAGCTACTGAGCAGGACTCGAGACTCGAGTGACGACGGCGGACGCGACGGGCGACAGTGATCGACAGCAGCGGAGTCTGTATTAAGGCATCGGGAATGAATCGACAAAACAAACAACAGGAAGCGCCTTCAAATGTCGCGATGACCTACACACGCATACGGTGCCACATGTAGCTCTTTCAATGCATAGATATCAAAGGAAATAAAGAGGACAGGTTAGAGACTCGACGTCTGGTGCAACCCACCAGAGCGAATAAAACACTCAAAAGTCTCCTGCGCGTCAGTAACAACCCTTAAAATACCGCAAAGCCTCCTTTAAAAGTGTCCTATGGGAAATGACACGTCAGTCGGCTGAGAGTGCGTCGATTCATTAATGCTGATATAATTCAAGCGAGCGGGAGCGTCCAGAGACCCTGATTCGTCAGAAGGGCCGAGAGGAGGAAGAGACATGAAGGGGTGGAGTCAGGCGTCCGGATTGGCTGTGCTGAGGTTGCCATGGCGACGCTCTACCTGGCCGCGGTGGGCTGCACGTGGCCCGGATACGACCGCCTGGTGCTGGTGGCCTGTCTCTGCCGGGCCAGGAAAGACTGACCCGAGCCGGTGCTGGCCAACCGATCCTCCGCCGCTTTCTTCTGCAGAGCCATTCCCTGAAACACACCGTCAGTGTCAGCGCTCTGTTACCGTGAAGCTGCTTTGAAATAATCTGTATTGTATGAAGACGTGACTTGTGTGGATATTAGTGTTCCGCATTTAAACTTTCACATGCTTCAACAGCTCTCTCTAACGGTGGTCAGTGTCACAGCGCCACCTGGTGCGCACTACAGCCACAGCGCGAGCACGTGACGGTGTTGATACGCACCATGTTGTACCAGGCAGACACAATGAGTTTCTCCTCCTGGTCCCGCTGAGATTTTGACTTGTCGTACTCCTTCTGCACAGACAAACACGGTAGGGTCACATGACAGCGTGAGTGTGTGTGTGTGTGTGTGTGTGTGTGAGAGAGAGTGTGTCTGACCTCGAGTGAGTGCAGCATCCTCTCCCGCTCCTGCAGCTGGTTCTTCAGGGCCTGAACTTCAGGAGCAGAACCCTGATTCTGTTTGGGGTCCAGTGTGCGGATGACCTGCACACAAACACACACAGTTGTAAGTTGTAATACCAGTGTCATACCCACGACATTATACACATTTCAAAATGTGTGTGTGCTTATAGACAAGCACTCTCACACACACACACACACTCACACACACACTCACACACACACACTCACACTCACACACTCACTCATTCACACACATACACACTCACTCACACACACTCACTCTCTCACACACACACACACTCACTCTCTCACACACACACACACACTCACTCTCTCTCTCACTCTCACACACACACACACTCAGGTGTGTCAGACATACGCTCTTGGCTTTCTCCAGGTATTTCTTGTATCTCTCCTCCATCTGTTTCATATCTTCATCTTTCTTCTTCAGCGCATCCTCCAGCTCTTCAATCCTCTGAGCTGAAAGGATTCAACACACACTCGTTTAAACAATCTGAAAGCGCACACACACTTTTTCATATCGGCACTGAATCATGATGTTCCTCCTCAGAGTTTCTGTCTCGTTTTCCAGCACCAACATCTAAACGTTCTTAAATCAAGATTCATTTGCTGGAGAAGCGAAACGACTGAAGATATTAATGAAAAATCATGAAGTGAGTTTGAGCTTGAAACAAGAACAAAAATCTGCTGACGGAGTCAGAAAAATCATCTTCCTTCAGAGAGAAAACAAGATTATTTTTCTTAACCTGTTGGCAGATGTTTGCTCTCGTTTTAAACACAAGCTCAGGGCGTGTCTCTCTAGTTCACTAGTTAGGGCACTGATCAGGCCACTTTAAATCCAGTGCACTGAAACCTCCGTTCCCTAAAGCGCAAATACCAGGAAAGCTGATGTTCGCTACGTTCCCTCAACGGGAGTCCCGAAGCGTGAAACATAAATCACGCGAGAAACTCACAACACATCATGACACGTGACTGATGCTTTGATAAAACAAACCATTATTTAATCATATCTCACCAGAGAGGTAGTGAACATAATCAAGCGACCATTCATAATTAATCTGCAGCTGAAATGTTGAACTGTTGATATACTTTCTACAGCATTACAAAACATAACGTCAGAAATATATTAGTTCTGCAGTGGTTCATTAATTCCCGAATTCATGCACTTGCTGTGCTGGAAAACGAGACCGAAACACTGATCTTCTCACCGCTGGAACTGTGTTTGCTCTCCAGCTCTTCGATCTCTGCGTTCTTCTCCTGAAGATTATTAGTAGCGTCCCTTAATTTCTCTCTGAAGACCAAGAACAATCACACCCTCCGTCATTCACGATGAACTCCGTCACTGTGATAAACACCATCAATATGTGCCGATACTCACAGGTGTTCCTGACACTTCCTCTTCAATAGCACCGTCTGAAGAAGAAGAAGAAGAAGATGTTAAAGGTCGTCCCACACAAACTCACTCTCACCATGCTTGAAAGCTCATGTGAAACACTGCAGCGCCTCCTGCTGGACACAAACCGCATTCACACACACCGCAGTGCTCACTACTGAGGGTGCTGAAGAGCGCCTGATGTGTTCACACTGCAGTGATCCAGCAGAGGGCGCTGACGAGCTCAAAACCAACACCAGACAAACACACCGAGACTGTACAATGTTCATATAAACACTGTGCGAACGTGATCAAATTATAGTACAGCTGACTGGTGGGTTAGTGAGGTCTGATGTGTTCCACTTAGTTTTGGGAGCAATAAAGTCTCTGATTGAACACCTGTAGAGGCTTCCATCATCAATCTAACTTTTACTTTACTCTATAATATCCTCTATATTGTGATAAAACAATCAAACGGATGCAGTGCAGGACGATTCAAACACCTGATCATCTGAGCAACAACATTCCACAGTAAACCCAGCAAGAGCATTACAAACAATCAACGCATGGATGGATCATGCTCAGACTCGTCGGGAGGATCCGGCGGCGGCTCCGTGACACGCGAGTTTGAGCTGCGCATGCGATCGAGCGGAGCAAACAGCCGGAAACAATCAATCACGAAGCTGCAAAATGCTGGACTGTACTTACAACAGACTGAGAGAGATTTGATGGACAGACAGAGGAGAGCAGACCTGAGTCAACAGACACCTGTCACACACACACACACACACACACACACACAGAGGGGTGATGATCAAATGAAGCAGACGGGCAGACTAAAGTAACGGACACACACGTGTGCTTCTGATGATGATGACGGTGATGATGATGATGACGATGATGGCATCACCTGGCAGGACGACCAATGGCAAGCCTGGATCATGCTACATCATGAGTGACATCACAGTGAAGAGACGGAGGTTAGTAACGACACACAGCAGGCGTTAGTGTGATGGAGCCGGTTCAGTCAGGTGTGTTAGTGACCAGTCATCATCATTACACTAGAACTATTAAACACCTTCGTTCATTGACAGAACTGCAATAAATCAAATACATATATTAGATGAAAAATAATATAAGTTTGGGTAGAAATGCGGACGAGAGAATCACGAGGATGGTTTCTTCTTCCACCTCCGGGTTGCATGAAAACCTCGTGCTTTGGGCTCCATCAGCCAATCAGATCAACAGCTCGACTCATTCTAATGACGTCATGACACGTTGGACTCACATCATCTGCTTTGGATCCGTGTTCCTGAAGAGACTTCTGCAGCTCCTCCACCTGAGACTGACCCTCCAGCAGCCTCTGATTGGCCAGCCTGACACACACACACACACACACACACAGTTTATTCACCTGTTCAATTCTGCTGTATGTCAGAAAATGTCTTATAATATCTGAATATTATGTATCTTAATATGAATATTTTCATGTCTCATAGTCACATTTATGAGATTAGGGCTGGACGATAACACGGTTACATTATGAGACAAGACCATACAAACAACTAAGCAGCTGAAATTTGATATATAGCATATATCACTTTAAGTGTAAATACAACATTATATAAAGAACATTGATGATGGACTCTTTTCACAGACTGTAATGTGTTTTCACTGTCATTGACATTGCAAAAGCATTTATATTTTCTTTAAAAAAAATTATGTAGATTTCTAATACATACAGAGGGAATGACAGTTACTAGGGGAGACGAGACGAGACACGAGATCGGGTTCACGAGACGAGATTTTTATAGTATTTTTAAGAAATCCTCCATAATGAAACGTATGAAGGGAAAATAGTCTTTTATTCAACTGAAAATCATAAAATGCAAAAATGTTGGTGCATTTGGAAATCAGCTTGTAATGCATGTCATTTTACTTCTATTTCAATGAATTATTTGCAGGAAAACAACATGCAAACACTGATAAATGTTGCCACAAAATCAACCAGTTGTTTTCTGCCCTGTATAATTTCACATGAGAAATCTCACTGAACTTCTTTCTACAGATTGAACATAAAATAAACAATATAAATAAAATAAACATATAAATAAAAAATTCAAATAACACTTTAAGTGTCACTTTAACTGCAGTATTTCCCCGTCACTATTGATTGTGTGGCTGTAACTGTGATAAAGCTCTGCGTACACGAGAAGTCCAGCCGTCAGCAGTGACAGCGACGCTTTCTGCCTCTTTAGGGGCCGTTCACATGTCGCGCCTAAAAAAGCGTGGAAAGCGCGGCCGCGTCGCTTCCTCCTTCTTCTGCAAGCGTTCGGGAGCTCGGGGCGTTCGGGATGTTTTCATCTCGCAGCGGCACAGGCGTGCCAGGAAAAATCGAGCGCGCCGCACGACTGCATCGCTTACATTTTGCGCTAAGAGTCTGTACAACCTTGGCCGAGGTGTACGGCATAGTTTTCTTACGATGTTTACATATTGTTTATGTCTTGTGTGTTATTCTTGCGCCGTTTATTATTTCTATTGGAACACCAAAATGTTTCCACACAAGCGATTTGAAAGTGGCGGGGCATCTTCAATAATAATTTCACCCTCGCACTGATAGGACGAAGAGACAAATTTTCACCCCGACGTGGTACGAGATCTCGTCACACCCCTAACAGTTCTACTCTCCTCTTTTTTTTGAGCAAATGGGAGTGTAAATTGTATTTGCTGAGTACAGACGCTCATGCAGCTGCTGTGAAGCGGTCACCTGTTCTCGGTCTCCAGCTCGTTCTTCCTGCTGTTGGCGTCCTCCAGTAAACTCTGCAGCAGTGCGATCTGCTCATTATCAGAGCCCTCCTGAGCCAGCTTCAGCATCTTGTTCTCGTGCTGCAGGCGAATCAAGCGCTCCCTGACAACAACAAACACAGACACTCACCGCACCGGTCAGGACCAACACACGGCATCCCGCAGAACCCTCGCAGGGAGACTCACTCAGCCCAGAGTCTGACGAGAGTTTAATGGACACATGAACCAGCCTAACCTCTCAAACACATCAAGACTAAACTAAGCACAGTAAAGATCCAGTCTGACCCGCTGCAGGACGAGAAACCACTCGCTTCTGAACGCACCGGAGAACGGGTTCAATCCCCAGCAAGAGCAACTTCTCACTTGTAAATCGCTTTGGATAAAAGCGTCGGCCAAATGAATCACTTACCGAATCTCTGGCGTGATGATTTCTGCAGCCAGCGAATCAGACGGCTCGTTACTGCACAGCGGCACCAAACCTGAGGAAACACGAGATCGGATCAACCAATTATATATATATATATATATAAAACAAGTACACTTCAAGGATCAGTTCACTTCAGAATTAAAGCTTCCTGATAATTCTCTCTCCTCATGTCATCCAAGATGTTCATGTCTTCAGTGGGAAAAACATTCCCGGATTTTTCAGGATTCCAGACAATTTTCTCTGCCCGTTTCATGACACGTGAAAATCCTGAAGGGATTTGAAGCTTTGAAGCTTATTCCCATCTCACGGAGTGGGAGAACTGTACCAAACCAGGACCGATTCAATCGTAGCCTTGTAAAATTTACATTTAATTCCCCTTGACAGGTTGTGCTTCCTTAATTGAAGGAGGAAGTAGATTGTGGTTAAAAACTATATTTTTGTATCAAATGTGCGACGGTTTCTCTAGATCCGACTCTTGTTCCTCGTCTGGATCATGGAGATCTTCGAAGCTGCACTGAAACTGACATTTGGACCCGTTGAACCCCAGTGACGTCACTATATGGAGAACAATCTCTCTCTCAAATTTCTTTTCCACTGAAGAAAGAAAGACGTGAACATCTCGATGACGTGGAGGAGAGCGAATGATCGGGAAATCTTAATTCTGAACTGAAGCTTTAAATTAGTATTGGTTTAAAGTGTGTGTCACCTGAGGTCAGCTGAGACTCCTGAGCTTTGACACACTTCAGCTCCTCGATGGTCTCCTTCAGAGAGTCTCGCTCTGTCCTCATGCGCTGCAGACACACAAACAACAGGAAGCACTATATGAATAAAAGTCAGCTGTCTTGAGCTCTCAATGAGAGATTAAGGATGACACACAGACTAAAACTGTGAGCTAGTGACTAAAATAATAAGAGAAAACAGCGTATAGATGCTGTGCTTCAGCCAAAACCCGGCAGATTCGCTCATTCGTATCTCATCGTTTCTGCACAGTGAAAAGCCCCTCGTGATTAAATCAAGCGCTCTTCTTACGTCTTTCTCTTTTTGAAGCGAGTCGACTTTCTCCTTCACTCGTTTGTACTCGAACTCCATCTTGTCGGCTTTCTTGGACTCCTCCGAGAGTTTGTTTTGAAGCTCCACCACCTAAAACACAACGCAGGCGTCCATTACAGCGGCTCAATGCCATTGGTCAGGCGGAAGAGCTTCACATCCACATTTCAGAGCACGAGAAATATTTGACGGACGAGGGAGCAGTTTGTGTCTCCTCACACCTGTCTCTTGTAGGTCTCCAGCTGTGCTCGTGCGGCGTTGGCCTTGCGCAGGTCCTCCTCCAGCGTGACGGTGTTCTGCATGTAGCTGGTGTTCTTCTCCTCCAGCAGCTTCACCTGCCGCCTCAGGTCGCCCAGATCCTCCAGCTTCTTCTTGTACGCCTCCACCTGCGCCTCCAGCTTGGACACCTTATCAGACGAGTGCCTGAAACACACACAGGGTTCAGAGTTCGTCCTCGGCGCGCGCGCGGCGTGACATCGGGTCTGCGTGTCACCTCAGCACGTCCATCTCGTCTTTGAGCGACTGCGCCTCCTCAGCCAGAGAGGTCAGCTCCTCGTTCTGACCTCTGACCTCCAGCAGCTCCTTCTCCAGCTCCTCGCAGCGGATGCGGTAGTCGTCCTTCGCCGCCTCCAATCTGACACACACAAAGACGCAGAACGGATCATTTAACGCAGCCATAATTAATGCTTGCAGATGAATATTTCAGAGCGTAACAAATATTTCATTGAAGATAAATATAATAAATAAAACATCTAATAAAGTCTCAATACAGTCAGATGATTCTTACATTGGCACTAAAAACACACTTTATGTATTTTGTTTTACAATAATGAGAAAGATGAATATCGTTCATGGAGATGCTCCTTCGTTCGACATGTTCTTCATCAGCGTTTAATCCCACAGTTGGATCGCAGCACAGGAATCCTCCGGGGCCCCGTGAAATCTGCTTTACTTTTCCACAAATTCTGTAGTTTTTCCATTTAAATGGTTCTGGATTCCATTTTTAAAAGGTTTATTTAAATTTTAATAATCATAAAGGATGTCTAACCAATTGAATTCACAAAACTTTAACAATGTAATCATTTATTACAATTTTAATAATAAAGCCCAAGTCTGTGTTTTATTTTTTCCTGATGCAGTTTTATGATTTAATATGTACTAACAAAAACCAAATCGATGCATAAAACTTTAACATTGTATGTATTCTTTTGAAATGTAATTAACCTATCTTTATCTTTTAGCTGCACATGAGAAGTTTAGAGTGTAACGTTTTAATAAACTGATTTATTATAGTTCTTATTGCAGAAATCAGAGGGCCCTAATGCACAGAGAACATCAAGTTCCTCCTCAGAGTTTCGGTCTCGTTTTCCAGAACAAAACATTCTAAACGTTCTTAAATCAAGAAACATTTACTGGAGAAGAGAAATGACTGAAGATATCAAGATTCTTTTTCTGACTGCATCAGCAGATATTTGCTCTCGTTTTAAACACAAACTCACTTCGTTTGAATACATATTTCATCAAACAAGTCTTAATATCTTCCGTCATTTTTCTTCTCCAGTAAAAGTATCCCGATTTCAGAATGTTTAGATCTTTGTCAAGGAAAACAAGACATACTAAGGACGAACGTGAGTCACGGTGCAGACCTACTGACTGATCTGAACGAGGCTCTGGTGTTAAGATGCGTTTTGCTCGATCGGATCATAAGTGGACGACGCTACATACAGGTGTGAACGGCGTCTAAAGCGTGTTGAGCTTGTCCACTTTCGAGGTGTAGATGCTCATGTGGTCGAATGTGCCGCTAAAGACGATCTACTGACACAATAAACATCATGAGAAGCACGCTAGACAGACGGGATCTGCCCTCTGAAGATCTAAACGTTTCTGTTTTCTAACATGCTCTTCCCGTGTTCAGTCTCGAGGCTGAGCTGAAGATCTCTGCATGTTTTCCTGTTTTCTCACACTCACATGTAAACTGCGCAAGCTTATTTCTCCTCAAAACTTCTGAAGAATCACATCCGTTTACCAGCCCATAGACGCTCCCCTCGAAGAAATCAGGACAGAAGTGGTCGGAAGTGGATTAAAACAGCAGAAGTAAATGGGTATGTGTCTCTCGTCCACTTGTGATCCGATCGACCACGTGTGGCCCGAACACGCATCTCATTGCCAGGTGTAAACAGGACCACGTGCCGTTCGGTGATAATAACGGTGATTTGATCGACACCTCGCTGGAGTCATTCAGTGTGCGCGACAGAATTAATGTGAGCCCATGTGTGCGCTTTACTGCCGATCCGCACCCTTCAGATCTCCCAGAGTGCCCAGCGTTACCTCCACCGGGGCAGCTGAGAGGGCAGAGGCAGGCAGCGCCAGCTCAACTGAGACCCGTCCAGAGCGCTCGTCCTGTCATTGAACATTACCACATGATGACCTCGCATCCTCATTCGCTGCTGCTGACGCTCAGGGGAAAAACTGTCAGGATCACGTGACACTGAAGACGGCAGTAATGATGCTGACAATTCAGCTTCCATCACTGGAATAAATGACACTGTACTACATATCCACATAGAAAACAGATGATTTACATTGGAATAATATTTCACTGTTTTTATTTTCTTTCACATGACTTCTTAATCGGAATTATTCCAAACTAATGCATCATTCCGGGGTGGGAAAATCGTTCACAGTAAATATAATTATTTATGAACCGTTTGCGACTTTAACCCTGTTCACGTTGCCGTTGTTGTATAAGAGCGACTGGAGTGTGTGCGTTACAGTGATTTAACCCCGAACGTCTCTCACCTGAAGCTCTCCTCCTGCAGCTGCTCCAGCTGCGTCTGAAGCTGCAGGTGTCTGCGTCCCGCCGGGCTGTTCAGATCCTCGATGGAGTCCGACTGGTTGAGCCGCTCCATCAGCACCTGGTTCTCGGCGAGCAGACTGCTCTTCTCCTCCTGCAGAGCCGCCACCTTCAGCACAGACACACAGAGAGTCACGGACGGGCGGAGCAGAGCTGCTTCTTCTACAGACATGTGAGATCTTCTGAATCAGATGTCAGTTACTGAAAACTGGCCTTGAGTCGGCGTCACTGTGGGTGTGACGCTTGGTGCAATGTATCGCCTTTCCCCCTATATTATATTTGACTAATTGTCGAGTGAGGCATCATTTGAAAGCTCGGAAACAGTCAAAATTCATCCAGTTTTGAAAATGGACTGCTTTACCATGGAAATGCTACTTTAAAACCTTTGAGTGGCTCAATTTTTGTGATATCAACTTCAAAATTCTAATGCACAGCTTTGGTTTTATAACAATATTCATGGCCAATATGTTTGATTTGCAATTCTTTTTGATTTTTTTAAACAAGTTTCCATCCATTTTAGAAATCGTTTTGTAAAATAGATTTTGCATGAACTAAAGTTTTAGTTCAGTTCATTTGCTTACAGTCATTTTTTACACTTTTCAATAATCTGCGAGTGTCTCTTTAAACGAGGCCCGCATCAGCGCTGTATTCAAAGCATTCATGAACTAAAATCATTTCAGTTCAGATCTATCATCAAAAAGTTAGCAGTTAGCTGGGCAAATACATTTTAAAAGAATCAATACGTCAATATTCACTTGAGATCAAAGCATGTTTTCAGTGAGATTCTTCTCTAAATGGATCTAAGTTTTTAAAGCAGAAGTGCAGACGCAAGCGTTAAACTCATGTGTATTTCATCAATAATAAACAGGCGTCATGCGGCGTCTGACACACAGGGTGGGGCGAAGCGGCGGTCACATGTTCACACTGAACTCTGGGTCGTTTTGCTGCAGGATGGATCTATCATCAGCGGAAGACGTGCTGATTGGATGTGCCGCCCGTGGTGGCATCTACTGTTGCCATGGGAACCACAGGGCCGTGTCACATGACTAAAGATCAGCCTATGGGGTGATGGCACTGAACACACACACACACACAGAGTTCAAGACCCTGCACACTATTCAGGGATGTTATAAAGCAGACAGCGAATTCA
>CM074283.1:32220733-32223233 GCA_037194245.1 Opsariichthys bidens
TGTGTGTCCACTGAACGCCCCGCACGCGTCCTGCTTTTAACTGAGGTGTCTGTTTTCTAACTGAACTAAATGATTTTTATTACTAAATAAATAAATCAAGATGACGATGGGGAGCGGTGACGCGGCGGGGAACTGAAGCTACCGGCTGACCACCGCAGAGACCTGCTGTGAATAATGAGGAGGCACAATATATCGGACACCATATCGCATTGACCGATACACATCCACTTTAATCAGCCCAATAAGACAATTCGGCTGAAATATTAAACCCAATTAATAATGGATTATTCCTGAGACGCTTCAGATGTGCACTATTCACATGATGGTTTTGATTGCTTGAAATATGATTGAAATCAGTTTGAAAAGTAAAATACAGTTCAGCTCAACATGTGCAGCACATCTAGATCATCAAATTATAATGAGAACAATATAATCGTGTGCTTGGGACATGGCTTTCAATGGCAGGACTTTTTATTGTAATCAGAAATTGAAAATTTAGATTTGGATCAGTCAATATATCGGTTATTGGCCTCAAAATATAAAGAATTATCGGTTATCATATCGGCCCAAAATGTTTATTAACGGTGAATATTAAAGACTGCGACTGAAATCTGAGGTCTGCATGTTTTCATGTTTGTTTTTTGATTATTAAAATTTAATTAATGCATTAAGTGGAGCATGTAAAACATGGAATTTGATTTAAAAAAACAAATTTGACATTTCATAGGGCCCTGAAAATTACATTTTTGAAAATTGTCAATTTTAACAAATCGTTGTTGACTTGTATAAGTTTCACGACTGAAGTTAATTAGATATGCTTTTTCATTACTAAAACTTCAATTTAACCAAAAACAATAATAAAAAGAGTCCAGAAGAACTGAGCTGGAGGGAAAAACCATTTCCATACAAATTAAAAACAGAAAAAAGTGATTTTGGAAGACATGAAAGGGATTTCACAGAGCTCTGGATGAAGCTTAGCGTCTGATTTGCGCCGTGTCTCGTGTTTGTATTTGCGAGCGTCTGTTATTACACGAGCCGTCGCTGTGAGCGCAGGAGTCACGTGTGGAGTTGGGAAACTCCAGCTCAAGTGTCATTCACACACAGGCTCCATTCACTTCTGCTTATGCAATGACACTTTAATCGACTAATCTGCACTAAGATGCAGCTTTCTCTGGGTTTCCACAAAGGGTTTTCTGCTTTTGAGAGCTCTGGACATTTGCAGCTCCATCAACATAAGCGCTATTGTGCTGCGAGACTTCATCACTGACATCACACTTCTGCTCCCTCATGCTGAACTCAGGACAGGAAGTCACACCCACGGCCCTGATTGTCTCAGGAAACAGAAGCTGGACGAACAGCTGAACGACAGACGCGGGTCGGCGCGGGCCCTGATGATGACGTGACACGCTCCTGCGGGTTCAGCTGAAGAGTAAACAGGAAGACGGGCGCGTCAGCTGAGCTTGCGGTGACGTGTCGGCTGTGATCGGAGCTGCGTGAGGAATGTGAGACGTCAGTGTGTGTGTGTGTGTGTGTGTGTGTGTGAGAGACGCTTCACATCTGCCGGGAGAAAACACTGAAGGAGCAGCAAAGCCTTCAGGACAAATAACTTACAGTGAAGTGAACCAGAACACTCCAGATCTGATCAAGAAAAGCAAACTGACATTATCAATTCTGATTTCATAGTGATTTTAAAGTGCTAGTGATTGGCCGAACAGCGTCTCTTTGCCCCGCCCTCAATCGCTGTAGTTTATCAGAGACTGGAAGAGTTCGTTCGTGTCGAGAAGACGCTGTTTTCTGATGCCGAACAGATTGAGACGGTCGTATCAAGAGCTGAGATTCAGATATTGATAATGAGCGTTCGGAATCGGACCAATCACAGCAGAGCAGCTCTCAGAGGGGCGGGGTTTAGAGAGCGAATCTTCAAACAAAAACAGCTGATGCTGCAGTGGATATTATGAGAATATTACAGCGTTTTTGACCTCGATGAACGTGAATCTGTTGTAGGAGACGACAAAACAACCTTTTAAAATACAATAATAGGGCAGTTTAGTACGTTTTATTTTGCCTTGATTACACCATACATTTATTACATTCAGAAGAAAGATTATGAAAACATACTTAAATATTAGATATTTAATAGAGATCTAATAATCTAAATTAGAAGTTTAAATAACACTGCGCTGATTTCAGCAGTCAATCACATCACAACTGAGCTGACGCTCACAACTCCTCCTCACACCACATCCGTCACCACACACACACACTCACACTCACACTCACACACTCACACACTCACACACACACACACTCACACTCACACTCACACACTCACACACTCACACACTCACACACTCACACACTCACACACTCTGAACTTAAACTTCTGAGGAGGAAGAAGCTCGAAAATGAGTTAGAAAACTATTACTACTGAAAAGAACAAATTGAAAAGAATAAGCGAATGAAATGAAGTCATTACCGATGATTCTCTAATCAGAAACGA
>CM074283.1:32230082-32337582 GCA_037194245.1 Opsariichthys bidens
GCTTGTTACTAATGCTTCAGTTTCTGCTGCACCATTGACAGACCATTGCCTAATTTCATCAACTTTGACACCAGCATTAAAACATACAGTTAGGAAAGACTGTTGGAAGTTTAATGCAGAATATTTAAAGGATAAGGATTATTGTAGTCAAATAAGTAATTTGATCAGTGAGATTAAAGATGATGTTACTTTAACTTCTAATGGGATTAGATGGGAGTATTTTAAATTTAAAACAAGGGAAATTTCACTTCGGTTTGGTAAAGGAAAGAGCAGAGAACTGCAGCAAAGAGAGTTCAGGTTCATTCAAGAAATCAATGCCTGTTGTAATACATAAGAAATGGCTCAAGATGTCAAAAAGTTACTTTCTCTTCAAGCTAAATTAGACCATTTGTATTTAATAAAAGCACAAGGAGCATTTGTGAGGTCTCGTGCAAAATGGATGGAAGAAGGAGAGAAGAATACAGCTTATTTTTGTCCATTAGAAAAGAGGAGACAGGGAAGTAATGCAGTTCATAGTTTATTCATTAATGACGAGGTAATTACAGATCCTAAACTAATATCTGAGGAAATATATTTATTTTATAGTAATATTTAGTCTTCATCATACTCTGAAAATAATGGTAAGGAATTTCTTGAGAAGATAAAAGATTGTATCCCACAGATTGATACTGAATGTAAAGAACTCTGTGATGGAGACCTGAGGTTAGAGGATCTTGATTCTGTTATTAATAAAATGCCGTTGGGTAAATCTCCTGCTCAGGACGGCTTGACTACTAATTTTTACAAATTCTTCTGGGAGGATATAAAAGATTTGTTATTTAAGGCTTTAAAGGAGTGCTGTGAATCGAACTCTTTACTTCCTACTGTGAAATGGGTTAATTGTTCTCATTCCAAAGTCAAACAAAGACAAAAGAATAGTTGAGAATCTGAGAGCGATCACTCAACTTAATGTTGATTATAAAATCCTTACATCTGCTTTTGCTAATAGTTTCAAATTTAGATTGAGTCAAGTTATAAGTGAAACCCAATCTGGTTTTATTAAAGGAAGGTTAATTGTTAAATAGTAACCAATGTGGCTCGGGTAAAATTAATCACTGTGGCACATCGAGTCAGGACGCAATGAAGATTCCCATAGGTTTCTTTGAGGATTTATTATATAGGTGTCAGGGTGTGGTATGTCTGATATCAGCATCTGACACCGACAAAGCATAACAACACAACAATCAATAACAAGTAAATAATATTCCAGTTAGAAACATTAACACAAATGTAGAAGTTACATTCTTCACTCTTGCCAATCCACTCCATTATTTACTTTGGTCAGAGCGGGGCTCGAACCCGAGGCCGTATTTCAACGACGTCACATGAACAGCGCGTGTGGCGAACAGGGTGACTTAGCACTTAGACTTAGCCTACTTAGCTAACAATAAATTAACATGCATAATGAAAGGCGATTACGCCCAAACCTGATATAAACAACAAGGTAAACTGAGCAAACAATTACAAGCATGTAGTAACAATATAACCTACATATATATTCCGGTCGATCGGCTAGTATCGTCATTAATTAAGCCTCAGAGATTGAACAAATTGAATTATGGTGATAATTCAGAGGCAACAAGTGTATCAATAAACATAGACACTTACTTTAGGTGTACGCACACACTATGTAACACCGCTGAAATGAGGCAAAACTCCCGTGCACTCCACACTACAGATTTGTAACAACAACTGACTCATCTGGTACTTTTCCGAACACTCTAGCATTCTCAGTCAATTCCACAAGGGGGCGCTAACAATCCGGAGTATTACATTTGTTTAGCTCTAAATGAAACCCTTAATAATGGAATTCTATTACCTTAAGTGAGTTTAATAAAGAGCCCTTTGTAACATTAATACACAACAATATTCGACTCGTCTTAGACTTAATTGATTATGGACATTTAATTAAGGATGATGGATTTATTTTGCTTCTTGATTTCTATAAGGCGTTTGATACTGATTCATTTTAAATACATTGCAGTTTTTTGGTTTTGGTCAAAAATGTATTAAATGAATAGAGATGTTGCACCAAGACATAAATAGCTCAGTATCATTCCCATTTGGGACTTCTAAGAGGTTTAATATTAACGGAGGTATTAGATAAGGGGATCCAATAAGTCGTTATTTATTTATTTTAATAGCTGAACTCTTAGCAATTTTTGTGAAGAATAGTAAAGACATTAGGCCTTTGAATGTTTTAGGAAATCAACTGATCATAAGTAAACTAGCAGACGATCCCACCCTGTTTCTTAGTGATTCAGAGCAGATTCCAGTTGCCATTAATCTGGTGTCTCATTTTTCAGAAGCTTCTGGTCTGCAACTAAATTTTAAAAAGTGTGAGTTGATGGCAATTCATGGTCATACAGAAGCTCAATTGTTCAATATTCAATTGAAAAATGAGGTGAGATACTTAGGAATTATTATTACTAAAGACCCTAAAATTAGAGAAAAAAATAATTTGCTTGATAATATGAAAAAAATCCAAAATATTGTAAATGTGTGGTTACAAAGGGATATATCTATATTTGGCAGAATTATTTTACAGAAGTCAGAATCACTTTCCAGGTTGATTTACCCAGTGAGTATATCTGATAGATGGATAAGGGACATTAATCAAATTCAGTATAGATTTATTTGGAAAATCAAGCAGCATTATATAAGAGTCAGATGCAGTGAGGGAGGTTTGAACATGATTGATTTGATGTTATGAATGGAACTCGCTTCAAGATTTCCTTAGAAATGAACATTCTTTTGGTTCAGCTTCTCTTCAAAAGTTTTTTAAAGTGTGATTTTGAGCCATCAAAATTAAAGTGTAAATTATCATCTTTTCATCGTCAGGTAGTATTATATTGGAAATTAATATACAAACACAATTTTTCGCCACATAGCTGTTCTTTGTGGAACAATAGATGTATCCTTATTAAGAGGAAATCTGTGTTTTTTCAGGACTGGACTGGATGGGAAAAGGTGTCTGGTCCATTGTGCAAATTATGGATGGAAATGGAAACTTCCTTAGTTATGTTATGTTTTGTGAAAAATATAATGTAACTTGTTCTCAGGAATTGTATATGTCTTTGGTGAAAGCTGTTCCTGCTGGTTTGGTTCACCTAATTAAAGGTGCGTTGTGTTATTTACCTGTGATACCAAGATCAGATAATCTAATCATCTCTGGTGTTAAAAATAAGGTTTTAAGAACATTAGTAAATACACAGATTTTTCCTTCTAAGGTAAAGAAGAGACCTCTTGTTTTTGCTTTTCCTGAAGACAAAGTGATTTGAATTAGAACAAGATTTCTCTCTTTTCCACTTCTACCTGTCCTGGCTTTGCCAGTTTTGTGGTCAAGTGACCTCTTATGGCTATGTGGAGTATAGCAGGAAATTGCAGAGTGTGACATCATTAATGAGGGACAGTGATGTCATTATAATCAGACTGAATCATCCTGAAAGTTAGAGACACTAAGAGGTTGCACATGTTGTGAGCTTCTTAACAGGACATCATCTGTTTGGAGCTGTTGATGGGGCATTCTTTGTGAGTCTTTCTGGTTTTTATCATTGTTATTTTTGAATGTATTTGCATAGTGAAAAATGATGTTTGGAATAGTGTGTCTATATTGATAGTTGTATCCTTCATGTATTCATGTGACATTGTGTGACAGGTGTGTTCATGTGGAGTATATGTGCATTTAATTTATTAGTGTATGTCTCTGTATTTTCAGTTTCACACCATTCATTTAGTAAACCTTCTCAAACATCACTTCGTGGTTCCGGGAATTATTGTATGATGGAGTTTAACTAGCTGGATAATTGAATGTGGACTCAATGAGACCAGTACAGTGAAAAAAGAGCTACAATCAAGAAGCTAGATGTCCTGATTGACTTACAATCTCCATATGAATATGGCAACAGGAGTAACGTGTCTTGTTTGACTGTTTTACACTATTCACATCATTCAGAGAGTCCATAGTCTACTGAGATATGGAGCACTCGGATCTAGAAGTACGATCAGTTGCCTCCTGCTCAACTAAGTCATCTGACTCAACAAAGTCTTCCAATTCAACTAAGTCATCAGTCACTTCAAATGCCAGCATGGTTGCAGCCAAGGCACGTGCAAAGGCTGAGGCTGCCTTGGCTCGTGCTTCGTTTTCAAAGAAAGAAATTGAAATAAAAACAGAAAAAGCCCGATTAGAAGCTACCTTGGATGCTCTGGAGAAAGAGCGGGAAGCAGAAGCTGCCCTAGCTAAAGCTGCTGTAATGGAGGCTGTGGCTGTCAAAATAGAGTTAGAAAGTCAATGCTTTACTCAACGTCTACCTGAGCATAATACACAACAACGTACTCAAGAGTATGTGAGTAGATACAGTGCTACTGATGGAAGCATGAATGTACCCAGAGATACAGCTACGTATAATGTGGGAAACCTACACATAGATGCTCCTAACTTACCTGCAGACCAAGGGTTGGATAATAAACCACCTTCACGGGGTCGTCCAATGCAAAGTATTCCTGCAGATAATGCCTATCCTAATCATCCTAATTCCTTTAACGGTCCTTCACATCATGCTGTGCATACTCCAGCCAGCATTCCCTATTCTGGTCAACTTAGTCGCTATCCAGCCAGTTCTGCTCGTCATTATGGTGACACTTTTTCAACAGATTTGGCAAAATATCTAGTAAGGAGCCAATTGGTGTCATCAGGTCTCACTAGATTTGACGATAGACCAGAGAATTATCTATCATGGAAATCATCATTTATTGGTACCATTGAGACCTTGGATCTTACTGCAGGAGAGGAGCTGGATCTTCTGATTAAATGGCTTGGTATAGACTCAGCACAACATGCTCGACGTATTAAGTCCGTAAACATAAGTAATCCAACTGCAGGGCTGAACAAGATATGGCAAAGGTTAGAAGATATGTATGGGTCACCAGAAGCAATGGAAGGTGCTCTGTTTGTTAAACTGGAGAAATTTCCCAAAATAGCACCCAAAGAACATCAAAAGCTTATGGAGTTAAGCGATTTGCTTTCTGAAGTCGAATTTGCAAAGCAAGAAGGATATCTGCCAGGGCTGTCATACCTTGATACGGCCAGAGGGGTAAACCCAATAGTTGAGAAGCTTCCGTATGGACTCCAAGAGAAATGGATGATGGAAGGCTCTCACTACAAGCAGGAATACAGAGTTGCTTTTCCACCCTTCTCATTCTTTGCAGAGTTTCTGCGCAGACAAGCTAAAGCTCGCAATGACCCCAGCTTTCATCTCAACTCCTCCTTTATGCCGATAGATAAAAGAGAAAGGTTTGTTGAAAGTTACAATAATGCCCGTAGGACAGTTTCTGTGCATAAAATGGATGTCATGCCCTTTTCCAAGTCTACTTCCATCGCTGAAGGCCCAGACAAGCAATGCCCTGTGCACCACAAACCGCACCCATTACAAAAGTGTAGAGGCTTTAGAGAAATGACGTTGGAGGAACGTAAAAGAATACTGAGGGCACATAATATCTGCTTCAAATGTTGTGCATCAAACACACATGTAGCTCGTAATTGTGAAGCAACTGTACAATGTTTTGAATGCCAAAGTGATAAACATCCATCAGCCCTTCATCCAGGTCAGGCGCCATGGATTTTCAAACCTCCTCTTTCCTCTCTACAGCATGGCGGGGAGAAGCAAGAAATACCAGAGATTGATGTTTCTCCTAAGTGCACAGAGGTCTGTGGCGGAGGCTTTAAAGGGAAGTCTTGCTCAAAAATATGCTTGGTTAATGTATACCCAAATGGTGATTGCAGCAAAGGCCGAAGGATGTACGCTATACTTGATGACCAGAGTAATAGGTCACTTGCACGGTCAGAGTTTTTTGATATATTTAGTATTCATGGCCCTACAGTTCCTTTTACACTTAGGACCTGTTCTGGAGTAACTGAAACAGCAGGTCGACGAGCTGTTGACTACATAATAGAGCCTGTTGATGGTAGGCTGAGTATTCCACTACCTACACTCCTGGAATGTAACATGATTCCTGATAGCAGGGATGAAATTCCCACTCCGGCAGCAGCTGCTAGTCACTGTCATCTTAAGACCATAGTTCATGAAATACCATCTCTTGACGAAAATGCTGAGATCCTATTGTTGATCGGCAGGGACTTACTACGAGCGCACAAGGTCCGTAGACAAATCAATGGCCCCCATGATGCAGCATTTGCACAAAAGCTGGATTTAGGCTGGGTAATAATCGGTGATGTTTGTTTGGGAAATGCGCATCGTCCTTCACAGGTTGCTAGTATGAAAACGTATGTTTTTGAGAGTGGCAGGTCAAGTCATTTCTCTCCATGTGAAAGTCACTTGTCAGTCAAGGAAAAGTTCATATCTCCTCGGCAATACGTGTCCTCTAGTAGAAGTCTTTGTGAAAATAACTTGACGGCGATCAAGGATGCAAGATCAACAAGAATGCAAGGAGACATTGGTCAGTCAGTGTTTTGGCAAACTAAGAATGACAATAAACTTGCACTGTCAACTGAAGACCTCAGGTTTCTCAGAACAATGGAGAATGAATTTTTCCAAGATTCTACAAATAGTTGGGTAGCCCCACTTCCATTTCGAAAGCATAGACAGTGTTTGCCTAACAACCACTCATATGCCATGAGTCGATTCAAGTCTCTGAGCCGTACACTTGACAAACATCCAGAAATGAAAGCTCACTTCATGGAGTTCATGCAGAAGATACTAGATAGCCATCATGCAGAGCGTGCTCCTCCAGCACAAGAACACAAAGAGTACTGGTATCTGCCTTTCTTTGGAGTATACCACCCTCAGAAACCCAACCAGATACGTGTGGTTTTTGACTCAAGTGCCAAGTTTAATGGTGTTTCTCTTAATGACGTGCTACTTTCTGGACCAGACATGAACAACAGTCTGTTAGGTGTTCTTCTGAGATTTAGGAAAAACCCAGTAGCAATTACAGCCGATATTCAGCAGATGTTCCACTGTTTCCTTGTCCGTGAGGATTGTAGAGATGTTCTACGGTTTTTGTGGTATCAAGATAATGATCCAACAAAAGAGGTTGTCGACTATAGAATGAGGGTGCATGTGTTTGGGAACAGCCCCTCACCTGCAGTGGCCATCTATGGGTTGCATAAAGTGGCTCAAGAGGGAGAAGATGAGTATGGCAGGGATGTGCGCCACTTTGTTGAAAGAGACTTTTATATGGACGATGCTTTGAAGTCATTTTCGACTGTTGAGGAAGCTGTTGATGTCCTTTCAAGAACACAGAGAATGTTAGCTGCTTCAAATCTGAAGCTTCACAAAGTGGCTTCGAATAAACCTGAGGTACTGGATGCATTTTCAGTAGAAGACCGAGCCAAAGACCTCCAGAATCTTGATTTGTTTGTGGATGAACTGCCTGACCAACGAAGTCTTGGAGTAAGATGGAGTATTATGTCAGATGTCTTGACATTTCACATTCCAAGAATGGAAAGACCCTATACACGAAGAGGAGTTCTTTCTATGGTTAATAGTCTTTTCGATCCACTCGGTTTCTTGGCACCAATAACCATACAAGGACGTCTGATGCTTAGAGAGATGACATCACAAGTCTGTGATTGGGATTCAAGCCTGCCTGAAAGTTTAAAAGAGAAATGGATAGCTTGGCAAAATTCTTTATATAGTCTTACTGACATTCGTGTGCCTCGCACCTACTCAACAATTCCTCTTTACAGAGCTCAAAATGTGGAACTCTTTGTCTTTTCAGATGCTTCTGTCAAGGCCATTTCTGCAGTTGCATATCTCAGAGTTACAAACAAAGATGGCAATAGAGAAATGGGGTTTGTACTTGGGAAGTCGAGACTTGCCCCTCAGCCTGATCTCACCATTCCCAGGTTGGAGCTGTGTGCAGCAGTGATGGCTGCTGAGATTGCAGAAGTCATTAGTGAAGAAATGGATGTAGAATTCAATTCAATCAGTTTCTACACGGACAGTAAAGTTGTCCTGGGTTATCTTAATAACCAGTCTCGACGCTTTTATGTCTATGTGAGTAATAGAGTACAAAGAATCAGGCAAACTACTAAACCTGATCAGTGGCATTATGTGCCATCAGAAGAAAATCCTGCGGATCATGGATCACGTTCTGTCTCTGCTCCTAAGCTCCTCACTACCACATGGTTTACTGGACCCTCTTTTCTTCATGACAGTTTAACACTGGCATCAAAAGTGCAAAACAGATTTGAGTTAATTGATCCAGATGATGACAAAGAAATTCGTCCTGAGGTGAAAACACTGTGTCTGAAAATTGCGTGAGTTCAAAACGATGGGAGCGGTTTTCCAGATGGAAATCTGTGGTCAAGTCTGTCGCTCACCTTAGGCATATTGCCTACTGTTTTGCTCATTCATCAGAAGTTGGAGTTTGTGCTGGTTGGCACATCTGTAAGATGGGAATCTCAGTAGATTCTCTTGAAAAAGCAGAGAAGGAAATTATCAGAAATGTTCAGCATGAAGTTTATTCAGATGAATTTAAGTGCATCCGAGCAAACCGTAACCTTTCTAAACAAAGCCCACTTGTTAATCTAAATCCCACCATTGATGGCGATGGTCTACTCAGAGTTGGAGGACGGATACGTCATGCAGGTCTTGAGCTGAAAGAGTCAAATCCTGTTATTATTCCTGGAAAGAATTATATAGCAACTCTTCTTGTAAGGCATTACCATGAAATGGTTCAACATCAGGGAAGGCATTTTACAGAGGGAGCCATGAGATCAAGTGGTTTGTGGTTGATTGGAGGGAAAAGGCTGATCAGTAAGATACTCAACCAATGTGTTACCTGTAGGAAACTCAGAGGAAAAGTAAAGGAGCAACAAATGTGTGATCTGCCAGCAGAACGACTCCAAGTAGATCCTCCTTTTTCTTATGTTGGATTGGATGCGTTTGGCCCGTGGGAAGTGTCAGCAAGGCGTACCCGAGGAGGTCATGTAAACAGTAAGAGATGGGCAGTACTGTTTACTTGCCTATGTACAAGGGCAGTTCACATAGAAGTGGTGGAGGAAATGAGTTCTTCGAGTTTCATCAATGCACTGAGACGCTTCTTTTCATTGCGTGGTCCAGCCAAACAATTGCGCTCAGATTGCGGGACCAATTTCATTGGTGCATGCAAGGAAATGGAGATAAATTGTCCTGGGGAGGATGGTGTACAAGAGTTCTTACAGGATCAGAGATGCACTTGGGTCTTTAATCCTCCCCACTCCTCGCATATGGGAGGAGTGTGGGAGCGTATGATTGGAGTTGCGCGACGCATTTTGGATGGGATGTTGTTGCAGACCAGTAGAGTTCGACTTACTCATGAAGTGTTAACTACGCTCTTAGCAGAGGTCACTGCAATAATGAATTCACGCCCTTTGATCCCCATCTCATCTGATCCTGAGAATCCACACATTCTAACACCTTCTATGTTGTTAACCCAGAAAAGTGTCACGCATTCCTTGCCTAATATTGATATCAGTGGAGGAGATATGCTGAAATACCAATGGAAACGTGTTCAGTTGCTGGCTGATGAATTCTGGTATCGATGGCGTAAGGAGTATTTGTGTACTCTGCAAAGTCGCCAGAAATGGACACGTAAGGAACCCAACATCAAAGAGGGGGATGTCGTCCTTCTTAAAGATAACCAAGTCAGAAGGAACGAATGGCCTATGGGTATAATTGTGAAAGCTGTTCCTAGCAAAGATGGGATGATAAGGAAAGCTGAAGTGAAAGTCGTCAAACAAGGTCTGTCAAAGATTTACTACAGACCTATCTCGGAATTCATCTTTTTAATGTCCCCGAATTAAACTTTATACTAGAGTGTGGTATCCTAAAGATGCCAGACGGGGAGTGTCCTGGCTTTGCCAGTTTTGTGGTCAAGTGACCTCTTATGGCTATGTGGAGTATAGCAGGAAATTGCAGAGTGTGACATCATTAATGAGGGACAGTGATGTCATTATAATCAGACTGAATCATCCTGAAAGTTAGAGACACTAAGAGGTTGCACATGTTGTGAGCTTCTTAACAGGACATCATCTGTTTGGAGCTGTTGATGGGGCATTCTTTGTGAGTCTTTCTGGTTTTTATCATTGTTATTTTTGAATGTATTTGCATAGTGAAAAATGATGTTTGGAATAGTGTGTCTATATTGATAGTTGTATCCTTCATGTATTCATGTGACATTGTGTGACAGGTGTGTTCATGTGGAGTATATGTGCATTTAATTTATTAGTGTATGTCTCTGTATTTTCAGTTTCACACCATTCATTTAGTAAACCTTCTCAAACATCACTTCGTGGTTCCGGGAATTATTGTATGATGGAGTTTAACTTGCTGGATAATTGAATGTGGACTCAATGAGACCAGTACGGAGAAGGTAAAAGAAGTTCAGTTTAAGATTATTAATGATATTTACCCCTGCAATGAGTTCCTCAGACACAGATGTCATTTGGATTGTAATGAGTGCAGCTTTTGTGAAGCAGTCATTCGATCATTTGTTGTATTCATGCAAATTCTCTAAAACATTTTGGGATGACCTCTATGTTTGGTTACATTTGAAGTATGTAGTACCTGACTTTGATTTTAAAACTGTAAAATATTTGTCTTTTCTTCGAAATAGTGATGTTGAATACTTGGTTAATAATATTGTGATTTTGGTCAATGACTTCATTCATAAATGCAGATTCTTTAATAATTCCCCCACTTTTGTACTCTTCCAGAAAGATTTAATGATCTTCTTTAAATCCTTAAAACTCATGCGTCACAAAAAAGCCCTTAAATTATGCCATCTTTTGGAGGTATTTTTTGAGGAATAAGCCCCTTGTATTTCTTATTTATGTATTTGTTGTTTGTTTGTTTTTGTTATGGTTGTAGTGTTTGTTTATTTCGTTTATATATGTTTTTGTTATGCTGCTATTTGGAATTTATGTAATTGTATTGAGAATACATTTGTTTAATTGGTATTTTGTATATACTTGCAAGCAATAAAAAAATAATAATAAAATAAATATAGCTGATGTCCAGTAGAGGTCACTCCCGTGCTGTTGGTGCTGTTGCTGCAGTGTGCGGAGTAAACAGGGTAATAACTATGCATTTCTTCCGATCTTTGTTCTGAAACGAACCATAACACAAACCTCAATAAATAAAACCGCACAGGTTAATGCCTCTGTGTAAAAATACACAAGACACGCTTCAACTGTATCTTCATAATGAAACTCCACGAATAGCCTCTCACACATTTAAAGTTCATTTAACAAGCAGCAAAAATCATTTTACAGTGAAGATTAAAAGAGGGGAAGATTGATCATTCCTGACTGTGATGTGTTTTATCTCCATCAGATTCCCATCGGATCACTCCAGATCTGAACACAGTGAATGAACACCTCCGTCTGTCTGAGAGGAACAGAGTGATTACTAACACTTTCCCAGAGGATCAGTCGTATCCTGATCATCCAGACAGATTTGATGTGTTTCCTCAGGTGTTGTGTGGAGAGAGTGTGTGTGATCGACGCTGTTTCTGGGAGATTGAGAGGAGTGGAGGTGTGTGTATATCAGTGTCATATAAGAGCATCAGCAGGAAGGGATTGAGTGATGGGTGTCAGTTTGGATTTAATGATCAGTCCTGGAGTTTGATCTGCTTTTCCTCCAGTTACTCATTCAGACACAATGACATACACACTGTTCTCCCTGTGAAGTCCATCAGCAGGAGAATAGGAGTGTCTGTGGATCACAGTGCAGGAACTCTGTCCTTCTACAGCGTCTCTGGAGACACAAAGATCCTCATCCACACAGTCCAGACCACCTTCACTCAACCGCTCTATCCTGGGTTTAGTGTTGGTCCTGGATCATCAGTGAAACTGTGTTGATGAATCAGAACACACTGTAGAGATTCTACCCATAATGCTTTGAGTTCATGATGAATCAGTGACAGTGAGTGTTATAGAGTCTCTTCATTACATTAATACTGTCACTGAATTATCGTGTGTGTGTGTGAGATCAGTGTGAGTGTGTGTGTGAGATCAGTGCGTGTGTGTGTGTGACAGTCAGATCAGTGCGTGTGTGTGAGTGACAGTGAGATCATTGTGTGTGAGTGACAGTCAGATCAGTGTGTGTGTGTGTGTGTGTGTGTGTGTGTGTGTGTGTGTGAGTGACCGTGAGATCATTGTGTGTGAGTGACAGTCAGATCAGTGCGTGTGTGTGTGAGTGACAGTGAGATCATTGTGTGTGAGTGACAGTCAGATCAGTGTGTGTGTGTGTGTGTGTGTGTGTGTGTGTGAGTGAGTGACAGTCAGATCAGTGTGTGTTTTACTGGTTCTCTCAGGACTTCTTCTCATTTGTGAATAAACTTCAGCACAGAATCAGTTGCTCTTTATTCAAGATGAAGCGACTCTCATGACAGACTTTCACCTTCATGTAACGGCACCAGGTGATTGACAGCAGTGTCGGCCAATCAGTGAATGGTGTCTTCTGTTTAAAGGCTGATTGCCGTTGGCTGGGAATTCGTCACGTCCGTTTACGCTTGTTTTTAATTTTTTTTTTTAATTAATTTATTTTTTTTATCACATGCTTGAACAAACAGGACAAACAAACAAGCAAAAAAAAAAAACAACAATTGTCATCAATATCTAACAATAAAAATTATACACCAGAGTCCAACAGTCTTTCAGTCCAGATTAAGTGCCCAGTCATTAAACACAGCTACTGTTCTCATAGCTGTCAGGTTTTTAGAAGACTCGTGTGTAACTTTAATGGTTTGCTGCTTCCTCGCCCTGACGAAACCTACCAATTCTCAAAATTAACAGAATGCGTAGCTGATATAAAAAATTGGATGACTAGTAATTTCCTACTACTAAATTCAGAAAAAACAGATTCTAATTATTGGACCAAAAACTTCAGCACATAATAACCTAGAGTACTGTCTAACACTTGATGGCTGCTCTGTTAAGTCGTCTTCGTCAGTTAGGAACCTGGGTGTGCTCTTTGATACCAATCTTTCATTTGAAAGCCACATTTCTAGCATATGTAAAACCGCATTCTTCCATCTTAAAAATATATCTAAATTGCGACATATGCTCTCAATGACAAATGCGGAACAGCTAGTTCATGCGTTTATGACATCGAGACCAGATTACTGTAACGCTCTACTGGGTGGTTGCCCTGCTCGCGTGATAAACAAACTACAGCTGGTCCAAAACGCAGCTGCTAGAGTCCTTACTAGAACCAGGGAGTATGAACATATTAGCCCGGTTTCTGTCAAAACTGCACTGGCTCCCTATTAAACATCGTATAGATTTTAAAATCTTGCTAATTACTTACAAAGCACTAAATGGCTTCGCTCCCCAGTACCTGAGTGAGCTCTTAATGCATTATAGTCCTTTGCGTCTATTACGATCTCAGAATTCTGGCCAGTTGTTAATACCTAGAATATCAAAATCAACCGCAGGCGGTAGATCCTTTTGCTATTTGGCACCTAAACTCTGGAACAATCTTCCTAGCATTGTTCGGGAAGCAGACACACTCGGTCAGTTTAAATCTAGACTAAAAACGCATCTATTTAACCTGGCATACACATGACGCACTATAAACTTTTGTCTTCATATCCGTTAAAGGATTGTTAGGCTGCATAGATCAGGTCAGCCGGAACTGGGAACACTTCCTATAACACCAGATGTACTCGGTACATCAGAAGAAGAATGGCGTCTACGCTAATTTTTTGTCTCTCTGCTTATCCCGAGGTTTACCAATTAACGTGATTGGCTGGATCTGGGCTGTGTCCGGGTCGGACGGGGAACCTGTGCCTGTGTGCGGTAGCAATGTGGCCTGTGATGTCGGCGGAGACTGTGTTAACTAGCTCATCCTTTGTGAAGACCTTACCGACTCATCAGCCAGTGGCACATATCCCAACAAACCGTCCCATACCGGCGTGATCAAAAAGATCTTAAACTAGATGGAACTAGATTAAATATTTTGACTGTTGCGATTCCAAATGGGTTTAATGACCCGTAACTCTGCCTGAGTATCGGACAAGTGTTCACTGTTGGCCAGAGGAGAACTGGCCCCCCGACTAAGCCTGGTTTCTCCCGAGGTTTTTTTCTCCATTTGTTGGAGTTTTGGTTCTTGCCGCTGCTGCCTTTGGCTTGCTTACGTTGGGGACACTTGCTTGATATTCAGCAGTGTTTTTGATATGCCTGCATTGGCGCTGTTGTATGTGAACTGAGCTGAGCCGGACGATTACGTCACTGTTTTCTTTAGGCCTGCTATACCTAAATTAACTAGACTAATAACTACTGATATTTGCAACAGAATGAATCAATAATATATAGAATAAGCTGCACAATGACACCATTTTCTTATTAATGTAAAGCTGCTTTGCCACAATTTGCATTGTAAAAAGCGCTATATAAATAAAGATGACTTGACTTGATAATCACAAAATACATATTAAGTATACCAGGTAGTTAACCACAAAACACATGATGAATATAATGTATAATATACATTCGTCCAAAATATATATCTTTAGTATACAAAATATATTAAAACTAATATATCCCTCTCGAGACAGGCTGAAACAGATTTTCTAAGCATCAATTTCATGTAAGTATCACTATGAACCTCCATTAATTTGATACCAATACTGCATAAGATGAATCATGAAAATACTTAGATACAGTACATGCCAATTAGTAAATTTTATCTCCTCTGGGTTTTTCCCCACGGGCAGCTCTATTCAGTGGCGGTTCTAGACATTTTTTACTAGGGGGGCCAAGGGGGGGCCAGTGTTTAACCAGAGGGGCACATTAAAAATGGTAACAAATTATATTTAAAGATTGTTAACTTCTTTACTTTACAATCATATAAACATTTATTACAACATTGTACAACATTTGTACAAGAGTGAGTGCAGGTGCAAAAAAGGTAGGTTCATTAATGTTGATGATTATTATCAATGATTTGTGAAGGATTTGTGAAGATGATTTGACACTGAAGACTGGAGTAATGATGATAAATTCAGCTTTGATCACAATTACACTTTACTATATATAGGGTATTCGTGGCCTAATGGTGAGGGAGTCGGGCTTGTAACCTGAAGGTTGCTGGTTCGATTCCCACGCCGGCAGGAATTGAAAGTGGGGATTGTGAATGAACAGCACTCTCTCCACCCTCGATACCATGACTAAAGTGCCCTTGAGCAAGACACCTAACCCCTAATTGCTCCCCTTGTAAGTCGCTTTGGATAAAAGCGTCTGCTAAATGATGAAAAATGAAATGAAAAATATATTCACATAAAAAACAGTTATTTTACATTTTAATAATATCTCACAATTTTAGAGCTTTTTGTATTTATAATAACATAAATGCAGCCTTGGTGAGCAGAAAAGACTTCTTTCAAAAACAACCAAAATAGTACCGTTTCCAAACTTTTGATTGGTAGAGCGTATCTGCATGTATTGCATGTATTTCAAAAATGTAGGCCTAGCATTTACTTTAAAAAAAGAAACATTAGATCCATATTGACAATATTGATTTTGTTAACAAAAAAGGACGCTATGTCCTTTCCTCGTTTCAAGATAACTATCGGAAGAAAAAAACGTGCATTACATTTCGTTGCCTCACCATCCCTCCCCACTTAACACGGGCAATAATAACCTGTTGATTACTTTACTCAGATGTATGTTATCGCAATGCAACAGCCAAGACAGATGAAGTTACGTGGTTAACATCACAACATTGAGCAGGAACAACCAGTTACTTACGAGATACGAGTCACTTACGCGGCCGGCGCCGCTCTAATTTACCCGTGTAGAACGTTCCGTCACGTTAGTTCCGCTTTTGGCGCTCGCGTGTAAAATCATAATAAAGTCATAATTCATTTTTTATTTTTATTTTTTTGGTCAGCACAGGGGGGGCCACAGGGGTGGCCATGGAAATTTCTACAGAGGCACGGGCCTCCCTAGGCCTCCGTGTAGAACCGCCACTGGCTCTATTTCAATGTTGCCGATTTGCAACATGTGGCCGGACAGGTACCAATGGATGCCACATACTTTATCTACTAGCTTGCCTATATTTTCAGCAACATTTTATACTAGGGTTATTTTCTTATCACCAGTGTTTACTTATTACTTTGAGTTGTCATTGAGGGTATATCCTAAGGAAAATGAAATAATTTGGCGTGAAGTTATAAACTATCAGAGGCAGATTTGATGAAAAGCAATGGCGTAATACGATTTTCATTTGACTGTGCAGTGAGGAAAACTGATGTAGCCTAAATTCCATGGCACACAAATTAGTACAGATCTTTGTTTGACTCAAAGCAAACTATCTTACAGAATACTCTCTTTGCAGGATTTGTGATGTGTTATGGCAGGCCGACCAAGTCATCTTTCAGTCAGGGAAGTCATTGAGATGGTTTGCCTTCCTGATGGGGCTTTATCTGACACAGAATCCACTGCAGATGATGAAATTGACGATCCAGATTTTGATCCTGAAGCATACGAGTCTGACTCCAGCCTTGATGATGATGAGCCACTGGCAGCAACAGCAAGAGCTAATCCCAACCACCTTGATGTTGAAATTCATAACATACATGCAGACAGTGACACTGATGTCCCAGATGACGATGAACCTCAGCCAGGCCCAGCTCCAGTCAACAAAGAGTTTTCTTGGAGGCAGAGGAAACCCTCAGCAGCTGACATAGACTGTTCATTCCAAGGACCTGCGTTCTCACCCCCACCAAATGAAATACCAAGTCCAAAGTGGTATTTTGATCAGTTCATGGACAAATCCGTGTTTGAACATATTTCGTACCAATCTAACCTGTATGCAGTTATGACGAATTGCCCAGAACTGAAAACAACCCCTTCTGAAATGGAGCAATTCGTTGATTTACACATCTTGATGACCATAGTACGTATGCCATCGTACCGAATGTACTGGCACACGACCACACGCTACGACCCAATTGCAACAGTCATGGGACGCAAGCGATTTGACCATCTGCGAACATACATCCATATGAACGACAATACCAATGTGAAGCAAAAGGGTGAGCCTGGATATGATCCATTGTTCAATGTGCGACCAGTACTTGAGAAAGTCCGTGCAAACTGTTTGAAAGTTGAACCGGAAGAAAACCACTCCATCCCCTTCAAAGGAAAGATTGGAATGAAACAATATATAAAGAACAAGCCGCAAAAATGGGGAATCAAGGTCTTTACTCGTGCAGGTGTCACTGGACTAGTCTATGACTTTGAAGTGTACACTGGCAGAGAGACTGTGACCGATGAGCGTGGACTTGGTGTTGCAGGGGAAGTTGTGCTTTGTCTCGTATCAGAAGTTCCAAAAGGACTAAACTACAAGTGCTTCTTTGACAATTGGTTCACTTCCCCTGAAGTCATTGTGGAACTGAAGAAAATGGGAATTCTAACAGTTGCCACCATCAATCGTAACCGTCTCCGTGGATGTACCCTCAAAAGTGATAAGGAACTGTCAAAGGCTGGGCGTGGTGCGTATGACGTGAAAAACCGAGTTCTCTTTTGGAGATGTATAAATTAATTTAAAAAGCCCCCTTTGATTTATTTTGATTTTACTTTATATGTTATTTATTCATTTATTTGTACATTTGTTTTTTTGTGATCTCTTTTGCCGGCTATGCTCAACCTTAGGCTGATCATATCTTGTTATATTCAGTGATGTGATGTTGTACCTTTTTTTTTTTGTTCGTAAGTGGAAACATAATAAAAAATAAAAAATAAAAAAGTGTCCGCGCTCTCGCGTCACAGTGCTGTTCTCACGGAAGATCTCGCGATGATTCTCGGTTGCTAAGCAACTCAAGGCGTTTTGTTCGCTGGTAAAGCCTCTCGATCTGAAGCAGATTCACAGTTGAAGGTAAGCGAGCGCTTGGTGTTTGTGTTTGTGTTTGTTGGGTCATCGTGTGGTCATTTCGTTAGTTTAACAGATGTTCTGCTTGAGAACGAGACCAAAAAAACAGCTCTGTGCTAATTTGCTGCTATCCGATTAAAGATCTGCTTGTTTTATCGTCGCTTTCTTCATGGCTTTCATTCGGTGATTTTGTCTCCAGAACTCTAACTGTGACCAAAACACGAAACACGAGCAAACCTTTAAACACACTCGCGTTTCAGCGCCTGTGATTCAGTGTTTTTGTGTCTCAGACATTGATATTATATTCTCATATTGGTCTCCAGATTATTTAGAAAACTCCCCAATAGTTGTTGCTCTCGAACCCTCTCTGGTTTCACTCCGGAGTTCGCACTGCTGCTCGTGTTTCAGACACTTCCTGCAGAATCTGCTGAGTTGTTTCAGGGAATCGCACATCTGTACCGTGTGATGTCCATGTGGACCCCATAAACACAGTTATCAGTGTGTCTGATGCTGCCATTGACAGGCTAGCCATGCTACTGCTACTTTCTGTCTAATAACCATGAATTTGATCTAATTACATCAATTTAATATGTTTTGCTGTCTAAAGCAAGTGACTGTCATGTTACTAGTTCCTCTCTATCAATCACTGTTTTCTGCAGTGCTGATATACATAAATGAACTAGACTAATAACTATTGATCTTTCCAGGTAATGAATCAATAATATATAGAATAATCTGGACAATGACACCATTTTCTTTAAAAGCTGCTGTGCAGCCAAAATGATTTGTCAATTATTACTGTAAAGCTGCTTTGACACAATATGGATTGTAAAGAGCGCTATATAAATAAAGGTGACTTGACTCTAAACTGCGTGCGGTTAGTATTTAAAAACCAGAACATCTAGTATTTCATTATTTTTCGTTTAATATTATTTCATCAATACATAATACACGTATCTAAATTTTTAAAAAACAAAACAATAAAATGTAAAATACACTTAGTTTCAAAGTAGTTCTACAGTTCATTATTCAGTTAACACAGTTAATAATTCACAGTAGTTAGAATTTAGCAGTTTAAAACTGGGTTATATAATTTATCATATATATAGTTATATATGAGGTTTGTAAGATATTTTAGTGTTTTTAAAGAAGTCTCTTCTGCTCATTTATTTGATCGAAAATACCTTAAAAATTGTGAAATATTTTTCCAATGTAAATCATGTGTTTTCTATGTGAATATATAGTACAGTGTCATTTATTCCTCCAGTCTTCAGCGTCACATGATCCTTCAGAAATCATTCTGATAGGATGATTTGAAGAAACATTTATGATTATGATCAGTGTTGAAAACAGTTGTGCTGCTTCAGACTTCTGTGGAAACCATGATACAACGGTTTTCAACACTAATAATCATAAATGTTTGTTGATCATCAAATCATCCTATCAGAATGATTTCTGAAGGATCATGTGACGCTGAAGACTGGAGGAATGATGCTGAACATTCAGCTTTGATCACTGGAATAAATAATCCAGTATAGTGTACTGTACTATATCATACCTCTGGTCTACTCTAATATATTTTATTCTTTTGAACTCTGCACTTTCAGAGCACAATGGCTGGCCAGAGACCTGTAAGTCGTGGGTCATTTGGGCCGGGCGCTGGAAGACCGCTGACAGCCATCCGCCCCCCACAGACGGCCGTCAGAGTGGGTACAGCGGTGAGCGATCCGATCGTCACTAGTTACAGTTATGCTGAATGTTAAGATTGCAGTGATAAGTCTGTCTGTGTTGTGACGGGTCACAGATGGCCCCGGGGACCGGCCGTCCCGGCACCAGAGGGGGACCCATGGCCGGTCCTGGAGTTTTATCAGCTCAGATTAAAGTGGCTGATCGGCCCGTGACTCAACAGGGTCTCAGCGGAATGAAGACGGGCATGAAAGGTGAACTTTGTATCTTTATTTCTTTTTTCAGTTGTATCTCTTACAAAATGTTGAACTAATGTGACATCTACATACTAACCCTTTTATTTTCACTCTTTAAGGACCTCAGAGGCAAATTCTCGATAAGTCATATTACCTTGGGTTATTACGGTAAAGACTCTATATGTTATTTGTAGAATAATTCATCATTTCTCAGAGAAGACGAAGTGAAATATTTTGTTTGTTTGCTTCAGGAGTAAAATAAATGAGCTGACGATGGAGTCCAGTAGACTACAGAAGGACATTGACACCTTCAGTCAGGAGAATTCAGTGTTTCTTTCTTATGAGAAACGGTAAGTTAACCTTCAGAGCCACCAGAAAAGTCTTAATAATACCTATAGACAAAAAAATTATAATATAATGATATTGTTCTTTAAAATGTTTTGTTTTAAATTCTATATATTTTAAGGCATAAAAATAGGTTTCATTTATTTGAGGCCTTAATTGTTCAGTGGAGGAATCTTTTCTGCCATCAGGATGCAGTAATTCATTTCATGTTTTAAAACGTTTTCTGTGAACAGAGCGGAAGTCCTGGCTGGAGAAATTAAAGATCTTCAAGGGCAACTGGCAGATTACAATATGGTACATTATTTCAATCTAGTTAGTAGAAGTACTGCAGGTTTATATTCTGAATCAGTAAAACGTTGTACAGAAATGCAGCTTGTACTTGTAATTTTGCGATGCGTGATGTCATTCTTTAAGTAAGCGGTGTGTTTTTTTAAATTTACCAGCTGGTTGACAAGCTGAACACAAACACTGAGATGGACGAAGTCATAAATGACATCATCATGGTGAGTTCACATTATTTTTTCTTCTTTACTCTTCTTGTATTCCTGCTCATTTTATCTTTGTTTGTCTCATTAGCTGAAAGCACAGAATGACAGAGAAGCTCAAAGCATGGACGTGATTTTCACTGAGAGAAGAGAGTAAGTGCTTTAGTTTCACAAGTCAGTAATTTGCAGAGTTTGTGCTCTAGAGGGCAGCAGCTGATCTGAGAACAGACGTGAGTAACCTTCCTCATCAAACTGGAGCTACAAGAGTTCAAGAGTTAGATAAACCACGGCAAAACTTCTTTTTAAATGAGCAATTTTACATGCAAAGTATTTCTAGGATGTTTGAGAGAAAATATTGTGTATATATCTGACAAGCTTTTAAAAATTTAAATAAGGTTTTAAATTACTGTTATAAAGTGCATTGACAGCATTCACTGCAAAAAAAAAAAAAAATTCTGTCTTGTTTTCCAGCACAAATATCTAAACCTTCTTAAATCAATGTACATTTACTGGAGAAGAGAAATGACTGCAGATATGAAGTTTTGTGTTCTGAGCAACGAATCAAACTTTGACTGCGCTTAAAGCAAAATAAACTTAATTTGGATTCATTTTAATATCTTCAGTCATTTTGCTTCTCCAGTAAATGTATCTTGATGTAAGAATGTTTATACTGGAAAACGAGATAAAATACTGAAGAAGAACTTCAGTTCAATATGACTTTTTCATATTGTACTACTGCACTGGAAAAAAATCATCGCAGTTTGTTAATGCAAAAACGTAATTTAAAATAGCTTCATTTGTGCCCGACCCTGAGATCCATAGAGGCCAGAGATCCGCTCACGACTCATGGTCAGCGTCCGAACGTTCGTTGTAGTTCCCCGGCTCAATGTAACCATCCTCTATAAAGCCATCATCATCCTCAAACGGCTCCAAGCTCAACCCATGGTCCAGGCCCTCATCCAGATCCTGAGCGCTCGTCTCCGTCTGCTGCGTGTCCAGGCTAAAGTTTGAAAAACGTCCGGTATTGCAGACGCTAGGCTCCACATCCTCACGGAGCCTCTGGTGCCGATAATTGAACAGAAGTTTGTACCAAGAGGGTGACTTGACCGCGCATACAATGAGCATGGAAGTGCTGAGAGTGAGAGCCACTACACCAAGCAGGAACTTCCAGCTGTTGCTTCCTTTCGCCGTCCCTCCATCACTCGCAATGAACCCTGAGGAGAGACACATGTTGGCATCGTGTTCTATAGTGTTCCGTTCCGTGGCCTGCTTCCCCTCACACATCAGCTGTTATTTCTTAATGTTTTGTAGAAAGTGTCTTCCTCATTGGCAATAATGGTATTTACATGGTTTGATCAGAGAATCAGCACCAGAACACTGTAACAGTGGCGGCTTTGACTAATCACGCTATTACTCATGTGTTTACCTTTGCTGGAGCTGTAGAGGAGACTGCTGTTGCTTGGCTCTGTGCTTGGCAGCGGTGCTAATCTAGTTTTCGCTGTTGTAGCTTGATTTAAGCAGAAAGGGTTTCCATCAAGGACAGCGGCTTTCTGGGGCGTGTAACAAGTGACCTCTCCACCTGCAAAACAAACACAACATTTTGCAGATGAATAAATCTAACAAAGCTAACATTATAAAGCATTAGTTCACTTCAGAATTAAAATTTCCTGATCGTTTGCTCACCCCCATGTCATCCGAGATGTTCATGTCTTTCTTTCTTCAGTGGAAAAGAAATGAAGGTTTATGAGGAAAATATTCCAGGATTGTTCTCCATATAGTGGACTTCACTGGGGTTCAACGGGTCCAAATGTCAGTTTCAGCGCAGCTTCAAAGATCTACATGATCCAGACGAGGAACAAGAGTCTAATCTAGAGAAACCATCGACATTTTATACAAAATTTTTAATCACAAATGCTCGTCTTGCACTGCTCTGCGCCACGCACTGTCAAGCATGACCTTTCCAATGTGATTCTGTAATGCATGGCGGATTTTATTATAATTATATAATGTAGATCCTTTGAAGCTGCACTGAAACTGACATTTGAACCTTCAACCTGTTGAACCCCAGTGAAGTCCACTGTATGGAGAACAATCCTGAATGTTTTCCTCAAAAACCTTCATTTCTTTTCCACTGAAGGAAGAACATATCTGGGATCACATGGCAGTGATTAAATGATCAGGAATTTTTAAATCTGTTGTGAACTAACCCTTGAAGTTGGCCAGAGCACATGCACCATATCTGAAAATAGAAAACATCTTAAGTTCTCGTTCTCACCTCTTAATACTCCAGAGTCATTCAGTTGTTGGAAGAGACTTGTGAGCGAGCAGGAGCAGTTCCATGGATTTTCCTCCAAATCCAAACTCTTCAGTTTTGTCAGTGCTTTAAAAATGTCTTTGTCAAGGGTTTGCAGTCCATTTCCCCTCAGGTTCAGAGTCTCTAGGTTCGTGAGGCTGTCGAAAGCTCCCCCAGGCAGTGACTTTATGAGGTTGTAAGAAAGGTCTAGCACTCTTATCCTGGGATACTTCAGTAACGCGTTTATATCCGATCCAGACATCACAAGTGAGTTATGGTTCAGGAGCAGTTCGGTGAGGTCTGTAGTTTCATTTGTAGGAATGCTAGTTAGAGAAGCATTGTTCATGTCCACCTAAACACACAAGGTCAGAGTTTGTTTGAACATCGGCGTGTAATGCTTGGCGTTCACTGCAGATGATTTGTCAATGGCTTAAGCAGAGACTTTGATATAGAAGATGTTTACAAAAGTCACTGTAAAAAACAGGACAAAACAGGAAGCACTCACCTGCTGTGCCATCGCCCCTGAGCTCATTAGAACTGCTGCCATCCAGACCACATGCACCCCTGTCCCAGCCATGATCTCTCCGTCACCTGTGGAAACAGCACCGCATCAGCCAAACAAACCCGCGCCCTGTCCATAAGAGGAAAGAGTTCTCGCTAAATTATCCTGTCTGTCGTGAGATGTTGTCATGAAGAAGGTTCTTGAAGGTAAAAAGCCTCTTCATGAGCGTCACACAAAGAGGATCTTTGTGCAGACAAGTCACTCTCCTATCAGCATGCTGCCGTCCCGTGTCTCTCTGCTTGTGTTTGGTGTTTTATTATGTTATCTGCCATCAGCCACAGAGATACACATGGTCTGTCCCGGCTGGCATGAGGCACAAAGTCACCCAGTGTTCTCTAGCGGAGCGAGGGCTGTTTGCATGCTGTGATGCATCACTCAGTTGCGTTGCCCTGAATAATGACATTATTGTCTTCAGTACAGCATCTTATAGCTGAATTCAACTCATTTCATATTGAATTAAAGCTGGAATCTTATGAACACAGATGAGCCGCCTGTGAAGGTTCTCAAGGTACTCTGGTCATCATTGTATGTTGTCTAATATAATTGCTCTTTATTGAATTCTCAAATCTTTAATATAAATATGTTCGTTTTAGTATCTCTAGTAATAGTTATACTTACTTGCTAGTACGATACTTGCTTGATATTCATCAGTGTTTTTGGTGTCGTTGTATGTGAACTGAGCCGAGCCGGACGATTACGTCACTGTTTTCTGCAGTGCTGATATGCAGAAATGAACTAGACTAATAACTACTGATATTTGCAACGGAATGAATCAATAATATATAGAATTAGCTGGACAATGACACCATTTTCTTTGGGAGCTGCTGTGCAGGCAAAATGTTTTGCCAATTATTAATGTAAAGCTGCTTTGACACAATTTGCACTGTAAAAAGCGCTATATAAATAAAGGTGACTTGACTTGAATAGAGATGCAGGGCTATTTCCTATAACTGGATTTAAAGTCTTTCTAATGATAGTTGTTGCTCTGCTTTTCTCCTCCAAAAACCTTTTGTCCTTCAAGTATATACTTGTCTTTCCTGTACTAACACTCATATTTACATGTTTAAGTGTTTTGAGAGTTGATAGTATATTTTCTTCCTCCAACTTTCTCTTGGGCTGTACTTGATTGACACGACTGACATTGTGTATCATCTACATTTGATTTATTACGTGTACAGTTATATTTCAAATTATTTCACTGTCATACTGAATCGATTATGGAAATCAACTATCAAACAGCATTTTTTTTTCATTTTGTTGCACTTAATTCTTCACCATATATGGACATGAAATTGCATTTAAAATTGGTCATCTAGATTCAAACTGTTGTTATGGTTGCAACAATTTTTGCCTCATATCATAATCAGCATTAAATGTCAGCATTTACTAACAATTATAGTTAAAATGATTTAGAACTTTGATTTTGATTACTTGTTTGAAATGATAAACGTGGATAATATCTCCTGAACCTGATCGAACATTAAAACTCACCCAACACTATTATATCACGTTCATGCGGCGCTTAAGCTGAACTGAATTAGACTGTTTTCGTTAAAAAAACCTTCATAGATAGGAATGTTAGAGTCTCTTACCCTTGAGTCGTGTGTGATAGTATGTGTTAACAGGTTCAGACAGAAACAGACCTTTGCTCTCTGTAATAAAAAGACTTTGGCTAAAGATTGACCACATTCAGTCATATTACTAAAGAAGGTGAACTATGACTTTTATTGTGTTGTTCCTGCAGCCCTGAGGTCATGGGTTTGTTTCCCAGAGAATTCTTGAACTTAAAATTAAATTAAAGCTGCTTTGTATAAAAGTGTCAAATGCAAACATGTTGATCTTTTATATCTTCAAAATGATCATTCAATTCCAGCACCACAGGAAAGACTCTTTAAAGCAATGTACCCCCACAGAAACCATAAATGTTCTCTTTAATTCATACTGGATCATTAATAACAATCTGTATTGTATAAAGTGCTATAGAAACAAAGCTGACTTGACTTGAATGATGTTAAGAGATGCAGACAGATTCAGTGGAATGAGGATGGATGATTATGGTGTATAGTAATAACTTTAACTTTCTCTATCTTTGTCAGGAAAGAGGACATGATCCGAGCCGTGGAAGATGAAATAGTCCAGGAGAAACAGGCTGCCCAAGACATCATTAAAAAGATGTCTGCTGATAAACAGGTCAAGTACACTGAGATGAAGGCCACCAATGACGAGCTACTGCAGGTTAGTTGTCTCATTCCACCCCAGAATTCTGCGCTTGGAGTTGGTGTGCTGATTTTATCAGAAGAATCCAACTAACAACCCTGATATGTCACATATACAAGGGGGCGGGGAGGGGAGGGGAGGGGAGGTGGGGTGTTAACGCCGGTGCAGAGTGCCCAAGAACCCAAAAATGACTGCTTATAGTTGTTTAAAAAATCTGTTATATCACTTAAAATACTACTAATATATATATATATATATATATATATAAATTACTATCATATTAGCCAAAAACATTTAAATTGCATGGTTTAGATTAATGAATGAATGGTGCATATGCATATACAATAATGCCTACTTTAAATATACTTTGACAATAATGCCTACTGTAATACAACTACGATAAGAGTTGTTTGCATAAAATGCAAATGATGTTTGCCATGATAGGCTACAATTTATCTCCATAAATACTATTTTCTCAATTCTGAGAAGACATGGTTGGCCTAAGTTTGTTTTTGCTGCTTATAGACCAGATGGATAATGATTTATACAACAGATGCTCTTTCTCGTCTCACTTGAACTAAATAATAGTAATTAATTAAATAAAAGTAAATAAAAGTAATTCATTGAAACGCACAGGGGAAATACAAACACTAAAAATTATATGCATTTAAATGACATTGGCTACTAAATACAGTTAATGCCAAATGTTACCAAATAAAGTTACGAAAGCATACTCTGATGAGGATTGATTCTTCGGTTGACAATAACTAACATTAGATCATCATGAGGGTTGAGAGTTGTTCAACACAGAACGAGAAGGCAGTTTTTGAGCCATTTACATGATCATTGGATCAGTGGAGATCCCTGTGGATCACCACCGAGAATCAACAGGAGAAAGATTGAAAGATCGCGTATTTCCGCAGAGGTGCACAATAATAAAAGAAGGAAATTTTCTTTCGTCTCTAGTAGACCACCATCTTCTCTTTATTTAAAAAAAAAAGAAACATTCATTATATCTTTAAGTTTCTTGTTGCACCAAATGCAGGCGTTGCTAAGACCAGAAGGGCATGAGCGGAAGTCGCAGCTCACCGGTGCACCTTGTCTATAAACTAGCTAGTATAACTTAATGCATGTTTTTTTTTTTTACTTTGCTGATTTAAAACATGATCGAAACAATGTCCATTTTAATGACAAATGTTAATGACAAAAATAAGAGAGCAAGTGACAAAAATTGGTATCTGTATCGGAATAGGCCAATAATTGTTTGTTAAAATGGTATCTGCCCCAAAAAATCCTATTGGTGCATCCCTAGTAAATCCTCAAAACAAACATGAAATCTTGGAGGTTTTGTGGGGAAATGGCTTCGGTGGGCTCCAAGCTTTATATTGAAGTCTGTTTAGGATTTATGGGGGTGATTTTGAAGTTCACTGTTCTCATGACGGATCTGCCGTGATTCCTCTCATCTGCGTCCAGGAGCTGTTTTCCCATCAAGAGGAACTGGATGCTCTGATGAGCAGGAAGGAGACGTTTGAGGTGGTGAGTGGACACACACACACACACATGGACACAACACTGTCTGTCCTTTCTTTCTTACAGATATTGACACACACACTCTTGATGAATCAGGACAGTCTGTTTCGTGTAAGGGAGCACTGAATGACTTGTTTGTTGTAGTTTACAGCACAAATGAAACTTCTGAGAGTGGTAGTGGACTTTATTCCCTGCTGTTGTCAAATCATTTACGGCAGCCATAGAAAATTAACTCGCTCTTGGAGCCTTAATGAAGTGGAGTGGACTGCCTAATTTACTCACTGTAATGCGTAATCACGTTTTAAACCGGTGCTGCTTCAATCATTCACCCTGTTGTGTCATCTGTGTTTGCAGGATCTGCTTCACTCTCAGGCCAAACAGGAAGCAATCATGCTGCACGAGAAACTCCTGGAGCTGGAGAACCGCAGAGACGCCATGCTGGCTGAAGACAAGAACATGGGCTCTCCGCAAGAGGAGAGAGAACGCCTCTTTAAACAGGTCTCTCCCATCAATCGCTTATATTGGATTATTTTTAGCATATTCAGTGATTTCAAGGGACTTGAACATGATTGTTGTTTTGCTGGTTTTAGGTGAAGGAAAACAACCAGGAAATAGCCAGCATGGAGCGACAGTATGTATTTATAAACCATATGCATGTTTGTTTTGTTCAACCTCATATGTTCACTTAAATATGCACTCAGGGTTGGTTAGCAGATCCACAACACTGGACTAAAAGTGTAGGCTTCAGTCATTATGGTGTTTGTATGCAGTTATTGTATTTATTTCTACACTGTGTGTCTTATGATCAGTGCATAAAAAAGACTAAAGTTAACATCCTGTTTTTGTGTAGACTGTCAGAGATACGAGAGAAAATTAGCCATCTCACTGAAGAGATGCGGCAACTAGATGCTGACATGGAGGAACATCAAGGTGCTTTTTCCACTAAATATGAAAATGAATTCATTTTGAGATGATCTTGATTTGGAGAGAAAGAAAAGGGGGAAATGGTGACGATACAAGCCTAATTCTGGAGCACATGCACACTAACCATGCCATGTTTCATTTACAATGTCTATACTTACATCAGTTTCTAATGTATGTTATGCATTTCAGTTAATTAGGTTTACAACAAACTCTATTTAGAAACTGAAGACTTCTGGCATTTAGTAAGAATAATAGCACTTCTTTCTCAGCATGACTGGGCAGACCAAGTTTCTAAACACTGAAGAGTGTTATTTTCATTGTTTTCATTAAGACTTTTTGAATTCTTGAAAGTTACAGTGTTTTTATAGCACATCAAACTTCTTAATTGGGAAATTGATTTCTGCTATGTCTCCTTTAAAGCACCAACTACAATAAACTGAATCTGGAGTTAAAATGCATCTCTTACCCTCTGCACAGGGGAACGAACTCAGAAGTACAAGGAGCTGCAGAAGAGAGAAGAGGAAATCGACTGTGAGTCTTTGTCACTTCCACACAAACACCGCATGTCTAAACACATGTCCGTCTTGATCATTTGATTGATGGGCTGGTCATGTGTTCTTGCAGCATATTTGGACACATTTGAGGACAATAAATGTCAGGAGCTGCAGCTGATCAGAGACACTCAGAGCAGCGTCGTGGCGTTACTGGAGCACTCCAGCAGGGTACGGCACATCCCGTCTCTCTTCACCCTCTTTAATGCACTACAGTTTCAGCTGTTGTTTTCAGTCCTGACATCAGACCTGTGCGTGGTGTTTCTCTCAGAACATCAGTCGTCTGCAGCAGCTGTCAGCGGTCACTGCGCAGGAGCTCCAGTCCATGCAGGACGATCTGAGTTTCAAAGAGACAGAGATGCAGAAGTCTCAAAGCACAGCCAGAGGCCTTTCCTCAGGTCAGTGTCTTTCTCAAGCACCATATGGCATATGACATATGGTATGTCATCAGTCAGCAAATGATGTCTAGTAGATGTTCATTTGTGAATCACTTCCTGTGTAGATCCCCATACGTTTGTGGATGTTGAAACACTTATAGTGTTTGTCAAGACGTGTTGACAAACAAGTAAACTCCACCCACTGTTTACTCAGCCGATCAGATTAACTACCACATTGTGCTGACAAATCATAGCACGTTCTCACTACAAACAATCGCATTTGGCTCTACACTCGGGGCGGGAACAGATCGATTTTGCACCCCTGAAAGGAACTGTATCCTATGGGCGCTTCATTGAAATTGAGCTGAAGTGCTGTTCGTGGGCTTAAAACACCCCGTCTCCTGAAGAGCATTGGGGTTTAAAGCATCTTTATATTTCCATCAGGATAAATTATGATCATCACAGATCCCGAGCATCATGGTCAGTGACACCCTCTCTACACCGGACGCAAGCGGTGCGACACAGCGTGTCAAAAGCAATTAGTACCCATTATATTTACTAATCAGTGATACTGTCTGCACTGGACAGGGATGATTCAGCGACAGTAAATGGATGCCCGTTCTACTGCGGAAGTACTACACACAACAGTTTACACGAAGGACAGATGATCGGCACATTGGCTTTGACGCGGCCAGTGTTTCACACGGGGTAGACATGATTTAAGACACGGAACAACGGCTGATTTTGCCATTTAAAGCACAATCGCAGTGACAAATAATATATAAATTATATATACAATATATAATATTATATGTAATATATATAATAATGTATAAAACAAATATGAGCCCAAATGACCGTCAGTGATGCAATAGTACGACCCTCACATCACTGCAGCTCTACTGGGGTTTTGTGGGTGGATAATGCAAATAAATAATAAAAATCATGCAATTCTGAAAAATATTTTGGATGCTGTAAGTAACTTTCACAATCAATTCATATGAAATATTTGACCACCGGAATCTTCTCTACAAACAAAGGGAATCGTAACACATGTATTTAATGTTTATAACCCTAATTATAATGTCTATAGGTCGTTGGATTCACAGAGCTGCTCATATGCGTCATTAAAACCGCTTGCCTGGAGAAATGGGAACCGCTGTTGGCTGTTGTGTGACAGTAATTTCACCTATTACACAAACTCGCATGTTTATCACGAGGTTGAATACAGTTATTCATTAGTCAGTTACCCATAACAGAGATGTTAAGCGATGTTTCTCTGGCATTTTCAAAGGCTCATAAATTTTAATACTTTGACTTGGCTTGATACAGAGTCTACTGGTCTGACGAGATCCGAATTTTTACCCTCTTTTACTGTACCAATTTTAATGGGCCTTATACTTCCCATCTCTGTGTGTATGACTCTCTCTCTTTTCTCTTCTAATGTAAATCTGCTGCCCACTGAAGGGTCTTTCCTTCTTTTGTATGAAACTCCTCGGCGTTCTCCTCTAATTCCCAAACATTGTCTTATCTCCTCAGAGCCGTAGAGAAACACGCCACACAACTTCCTCTGAGTGTCTCTTTTCATAGCGGTCTGACATTGTTCGTCTCTCCTCTATTTGTTGATCTTGAACTATTTCACTTTTACGGTCCTGCAGAAACACTGAGGTTTTGAAGGGATTTGCTGTGTGTGTGTGTGTGTGTGTGTGTGTGTGTGTGTGTGTGCATGAGTGTTGATGGTCAGTGTGGAGCACTGGTGAAAGACCCCTAGAGAAGGAAGCAGTCCAGAATGCTCAGAAGTGCTGACAGCGTTCGTTTAACTGCTCCCCACACACACACACACAGTCTCTCTCCAAACACGGAGCTGGGCCGTCTGCCTATCAGAGGGAAGCGGCTCTCTTCCACTTCCTTCCTGTACATGCCCCCCTCTAATGCCTCCCATGGTCCCGCAAACAGATCAGCAGGTCTCCAGTGGGACGGGGCGACACACACAGATTAGCGCTCCGTGCCCCCAGGGATGGCATTTCAACAGATCAGTTTCAGTGTTTCTACATCCACATTGCAGCATGAGCAGCAGACTCTTCCGTCTACAGTCATGACGCTCTGTCACGGAGTAGCCAGATTTGCCCGATATTGTTGCCAGAGGTTAGAGATCATGACCTCTGAACCCTGTACTGCTTCCTGCTCACATGCTGTGGGCGACACAGTAGTTACACATGTACACGTGGCAGAGTTAATGTGCTTCACAAAAATGATCATGAAAATTAGCCACAATCTTCAGGTTGAAAGAACACCTCATGGGTGAAGCTACATGACGACTCCATACGTGTTTTTGGTGACATCTGTAGGATAAACTGTGACTCTGCGCCGTCCAATGAAATGAAGCTTCAGATGGCTTTTTTATCATTGAAATGCTGATGTTCTGTTTGTTCTTGTATGTTTTAGAGAGTGAGCGTCTACAGCAGGACCTGCTGAAGGTGGAGCAGTTGGAAGGCAAGGTCAGCGCCGAGCTGCAAACGCTAAGAGACCAGCTGGAACTCATGACACAAGAGCTGCACACATACAGGGATCTGGATGCTCTCAAAGCAGCTGGAGAGGACAGGAAGAAGGTAACCAATCCAGTTCACACACGTTTAACAGCGGTGTCTGTGTATTTGTAATTGTCCTTGAGTTGAGCTGTCTTGTAAGAAATGTACGAATGCCTTGAACGCTTCGCTGTTTTGAGAGACTAAATCAAATCCTTCAATTCAACATGATTCAGTCAATCTACTCTTAGCTCTCTTGTTTTCTACTCTTAAACAGAAGCACAGATACAAACCTTCACAAAATAATTGAACCTCTTTTGTTTGTCAGTGTGGCTGATATAGTTAATATATATTGCTTAAGATGATTCACTAAAGACTGAATAACCCATGTCGTTTATGTCCCATCAGAGACTGCAGGAGGATCGAGTGACACTCACTCAGAGGAAGGACACATTCAGGAAGATGCTACACAAAATGAACGAGGAGTACGAGTCCCTTAAAAGCCAGTTACAAGAGAACGAGATCCATGTAGAGGTGAGAAACCCTCATGTCAAAATACACAGTCACTTCAGATGTGATGTTTCTGTAGGGTGGACTGGATCTTATGACGTTTGTCTAACAGAGGAGATGGTGACATCCAGATGTCACATTGTGTTGATAGAGACAGAGAATGTACATGACCCTCTCCCATAATGCCCATGCTTTTCATAGCAAGATTTTCCTCAGAGATCTGACTGGCCGGTACTGGATGAACTTTGACATTCAAAGTTGAGCATTCTGAAATGTCATGTAAATGCAATTCTATTTATTTAGGGTCATTGCCAGCCTTAATGGGACCTTTGTCATGAATCAGACTGGTTCGTTGTCAAGGGTGGAGAACTTCCGTTCTCCTACCTGTGGTTCATTTTTACATTCAAACACTCTGTGGCACTGATATATCTGCTACACAAATTAAATACAATATAGTTCATCAAATTTCATAGGATCATTAATACCATAGTTAAATGTATCATGTCTCCCAGCCTTAAAAACACAAGTGCATTTTTATTTGTATAGCATTTTTCATTGTTCACATAAGCTGCTTACTGACCGAGCTGCATGTATACGGGTTAAGAACACAACGCTTACACGTGCATGTCAACGGGAACAACGCTTTCTCACAACATGTCGTTTTCTGGTATCATGTTTGCAATTTGATTTATTGCTCTAATGTGACTGTTCTCTTTCCAGCTGACCAATATGGAGAGGAAATGGCAACATCTTGAGCAGAACAACTTTGTGATGAAAGAATGTATCCTTTTATCATGTGTGGTTTGCTACGAGAAGTGTGGATACAGGTGATGTGTAACCGTCTAATGATCCCTAACTCTATGTTCAGTCATCGCTTCGAAAGGTGTAGAGAGCGATTACCGGCCAGTGGTGAAGAACGTCAACAAACAACTGCAGGAGTACAATAAGATACTGGTTGATACCCTACAGGGGACGAGAAACTGACTTCCTGTCGGCTCAGACTTCCTGTTCAAGATGACCCCCGCGATCAGCATTCTGACTTTGTGTGATTTGTAGTGTGTAATTCTTGTGATTGTTTTTCTACATTAAAGACTGCTTTTATTCCTCTTGTTCATTGTGAGCGTCGCTGCACTAACTCTGTAGATGTCTGTGAGTGTGTGTGTGTTTTCTGTGAGGGTTACGAGTCAGGGATAGGACATTAACTCAGTGTATAAAGTTCAAATCAGTGGAAAATCCCCCAACATACAAAAACAAACGAGTGTGTGGAGCACGGACAACAGACCGTGTTGATTAATAGAGGAACAAATGTGATCAGAATGAAGAAAGCAGCTCTAACAATGTTCATTAGATTTTAATGTGATCAGGGGTTACTCTTTCGTAAGAGTTTTTAACTCCCGGCCATTGACAGGATTTTCCTGCGATCCATGTTTTCACTGCTATACGGTGGGGGGCGCTGTTACACATCTTCTGAAAGAGAACAGAATATTCAGATCAAAACACGGAAGAAAAACAGAAACAAGCAACAGAAGAACTGCTGACGCACATGTAAAGTAACGTAATAAAAGAATAAACGGCATATAAATAATATAAAACTGCCTAACATTACTGAATGAAATGTTGAACCCATGAAGAGGAAACAACTGAAGCTGTGATGGACTCAATCTACTCCATCTGTGTTTTAATCATCACTCTGAAACCCAGAATGTGATTTTCTGGATTTTCTCAGCGTTTTGTTCAAAAAGTTTTTTTATTTTTATTAAACTTACCCACATTCAAATGTTGACGCATTCATGACGTCTAGACTGGATTGCTGTAATGCGTTACTAGCTGGTTGTCCTGCAGCTGCACAAGTTCTTACTAGATCAAGAGTATGTGACCATATAACACCAATTTCATCATCTCTACACTGCTTATAAAGGACTGCTACTGACCTAAAAGCCTTTCCAGGGTTCAGCTTGTAACGCGTTGTACAGAGAGTCCGGATAGCTTGTAACTAAGTGCAGCAAAACTCACATAGGCCTCGACGTTTCACATGGGGGGGTTTATTAGCAGTGCCATTCCCACGAACACACGGGCAGGTTACAACACTTCCCTGACAACGGCATTACTGAATAAAAAAAAAAAAAGAATATAACTGCAAACGGCAAGAGCAACAGGGATGATGGACGCACACATGCTATCCTCACAGTTCGCGCTCTGTCTGAACTGCCCGCACATCAGATAGGGAGAGAGAGAACGTTCTCCTTAAAGGAGCAGTGTCCAATTCCACTCGTTACAGATTCCCCCCTGTCAAATAAAGGCTGACCCCAGCCGTACACAACCAAGGAGCATTACTGTTACACTTAACAACGATACACACATGCCACAGCTGAAAAGCTACAGGGTGAGAAAACAAAACAAACAATGCATAAACAGTACATTCTTACAAGTCCGTACATTGCATTTAAGTTCAATAAAACAAAACTGTGTGCCACGCCCACATATGAAATACATTTTTTCTTTTCTTTTTTTTTTTCATAACAATCAACCTCTGAACATTTGTCTATAAACAACAAGTGACAATCAACACCATTTGTTCCTCTTCCCTCACTCAACTTAAAAACTTATGTGTATGATATGGGTTAGTCCACCTATTGACTGTCCAGTCAGAAGTAATTCTGGGTTTCTGTCTCGGTCTCAAGTTATAACGGTCCGTACCCCCGAACGGGTCACTTGTGTCAAATCCGTGAGTGTCAAAGTCAGGTCTCATGTCAGTGCACTCTGTGTCAGCAAATGCAGCACTGTCAAGAGTTTGTTCAGATAAGTTTTCTGAGGAAAACTCCTTGGGGAGTTCGGTAAGCCAGTCTCTAGCAACACATAGGTCAGTAACATCAGACTCTCCAGCACAGTCTCGGACAGGGCCAAACTCATCCAATGATTGCACATCCTCACAATTATCAGAGGGCTTCGTATTGGACAAAGCAGTATTCCAACAGTGAAAGGGCTGAAGGTTCACCACATGAAACACACCAACATCCTCTCCAGTATCGACTTTTTCCAGTCTGTAGTTAACGTCAGATACGTCTTTCGAGACCCTGTATGGACCAGAGTATACTGGAGCCAGCTTGGCTGTAAAGTTTGCTATTGCATCAGACTTTGGGTGTGTTTTCACTCTAACCAGATCATCCACAACATAATTAACAGAACGCCGTTTTTGATAATAGTACCGTTTCCTGCGTTTATGCCCTTCTTCTAGAGCTATTCTGGCATGATCATGAGCGTCCCGTAGGGAAGCTCTCAAGTTCTCCGGGTAGGTCACATCCGGGTCATCCATTCCATCAACATTCGGTTGTGTGACCAAATCGAGTGGAGTCTCAAGCTCACGTCCGTATAACAGCATAGATGGTGACAGGCCTGTGCTCTCGTGTGGTGCGGTACGAAGAGCGAAACATATCTGAGGTATGTATCAGTCCCATGAGGTGTGTTTGTCTCCCACGTAGGCACGAATGGCTGTTTTCAAGGTACGGTTCACCCTTTCTGTAGCGTTTGTCTGTGGGTGGTACGCTGTAGTCAACCTGTGTTCTGTCCGCAGGGTGGCCACCACAGATTCGAAGAGGTTACTCACAAATGGCGTGCCACGGTCTGAAATCAGGTAAGATGGTGCCCCGTGTCTGGCAAAGATTTCACTCAGGAATTTACTTGCAGCAACTTGTGCTGTCGCTGTTCTGACCGCATTTATTTCTACCCACTTTGAGAAATAGTCAACAAACACAAGAACGTACTCATTTCCATTCTGCGTCCGAGGGAGCGGACCCACAAAGTCTACTCCAGCGTATTCCCAAGGCCTTTGCGGTTTGATAGGGACCATCAGCCCTATTGGTTTCTTCTGACTCTGCTTTGTCAACTGACACACTGAACAAGAGGTCACATATCTCTTTACATCCTCTGCCATTTTTCGCCAGAAGAATCTAAACTTTAGCCTGGCCAATGTTTTCATAATCCCGAGGTGGCCCGCTGTAGGGTGGTCATGGTAGTATTTTAACACGGTACCCCTGATGGAGGTAGGCGCATAAAATTTGAGCTGTTTCATTGGATGTAGTCCACACGTCACTTTGGAGTCTCTGAAGTACAGCAAACCATCCTGAATTACATACTTTCCATCCACATTCCCTTTTCCAGAACTCTCGAGGGCACATAAAAGATCACTGACTACTGGGTCATTTTCCTGTAATTGCCTCAACTGTGCTTTGTCTGTCATCACAACTGAGGGCAGGCTACGGAGATCCATCCCGCCAATAATCGCATAATCTGGCAGAATGTCTATTGGGGTAGCCTCGCATTGAATTGGGTTGCAGGACAAAGCGTCTGGGACCTTGTTTTGAACACCAGGCTATGAATAATACTAAAATCAAAGTCTTGCAGGCGCAAAGACCATCTCGCCAGACGACCCGAAGGGTTTGGGCGGCTCATTAGCCATCTCAGGCTGTTATGGTCTGTGTAGACTGTCACATGGAGGCCCTCTACATAAGGTCTAAAGTACTCCAGAGCCCAAATCACCCCTAAACATTCCTTTTCAGGTGTTGAGTAGGGTTTCTCAGCCTTGTGTAGAGTTCTGCTTGCAAAAGCCATGACAACATCTCGACCCGTGTCATCTCTTTGCATTAGGGCCGCCCCAAGACCCAGGTCGCAAGCATCTGTGTGTATGAAGAATGGCCTCGTGAAATTTGGAAAACACAAGATTGGTGCTGATGTGAGACACTTTGTCAAGAAATCCATAGCAGCCTGGCAACTTTCATCCCAGCAAAACGGCGTTTCTTTCCTGGTGAGACGGAATAGTGGTTCTGCCTTACTCGCATAGTCAGGTATAAAGCGTCGATAATAGCCCGTAAGGCCAAGGAATCCTCTGACATCCTTTGTTTCTTTTGGCATTCTGAACTCGGTAACCGCCTTCACTTTTGCTGGGTCTGGGGATATACCCCCTGGTGTGACACGGTAGCCAAGGAATATGAGCTCATTTAGACAGAACTGACATTTGCTCAGCTTCAGAGAGAGACCTGCGGTCTGCAATCTCACCAGAACCTCACGAAGGTCTTCAAGGTGTTGTTCAAAGGTCGGTGAAGCTATCACAATGTCGTCTAAGTACACTGCACAGCATTTATAAATCAGGCCAGCAAGCACGGCGTTCATGACCCTTTGGAAGGTAGCGGGGGCATTGCTGAGCCTGAAGGGAAGGACTCTGAACTGAAACAGGCCACAGTGAGAGACAAACGCAGTTTTTGGTCTAGACTTTTCCTCAACGGACACTTGCCAATACCCTTGAGCTAGATCCAGAGTGGTAATAAATTTCCCACGAGACAGAAAGTCCAATGATTCATCCACTCGGGGTAGAGGGTATGAATCTTTCAGCGTGAGTTGATTTAGACCCCTGTAATCAACACAGAATCTGGGTTCTCCACAGGGTTTCTTTACGATCACTACCGGCGCAGCCCACGGGCTGGATGAGGGTTCAATAATTCCTTCCTTCAGCATTTGCTTGATCTGGCTCTCAATTATCTGCTTTTTCTCGGGGGAAGTACGGTAAGGTGGCAAATGTACAGGCTTCGCACCACCGGTGTCGATCATGTGCTCCGCCATTGATGTATGGCCCAAGTTACCATCAAAAATGCACCAAAACTCTTCTGCAAGGGCAAGGAGCTGAGCTCTTTGCTCCTGTTCTAAACATGCCTCCTCAATTTTCCCTCTTAAGTCAGATTTTTGGATACCTATAAACATCATGCACCCTACCCCTGGCATCTCCATCCATTCACTGGCTAGCTCACATGGTTCTGGTGCAATGGTGTCACATAAAGTTACAGTCCTGGATGGAAAATGAATGTTGACTGCAGCCCTTAACATGAAGTCCATCCCTAAGATAAGTGGTGAAGCAAGATCAGGGATAATAACAAATCTATGGTAAAAACGTTTTCCCTGGAAACCAATATTTAGCCAAATGACACCAGTTGGGCTGCAAGTTGCTCTGTTAGCTAACTGAATCGGGGGCGATAACCAAGGGTGCACTTTTTCAGAGTTTCCTAACATGCCAGAAATAATATCAGTCCGAATTGTAGATAGGGAAGCACCTGTATCGAGAGCTGCATCAACCGCTTTGCAGTAGAGGTTTACTTTGACCATGAATGGCGTGTTCCAGAATGAAGAAGAAGACGGGTCTTCCACATGACCCAGGACGAGTGGCTCAAGTGTGGACATTGAAGAATGTTGGGGCTCATTTATCTTCTGGAGGGAGGATTGCCCCTGAACTCCCCTGAAGTTTCCCTTCCGTTGTTCGAATTTGCTTTCCTGCTCACCCCTGTTGTTATCGCTTCGGTTTTCGCTATCCTGACTACGACCTTGTGTTCCAAATCCTGTTTGAAAGTTCTGCTTGTCAACACCCGGTAATACATTTGCTTGTGTTTCAAAGCTGCAGTTTGGACAATTTCGCGAGGTGAAACCAGGTTCAGAACATTTGAAGCAGTAGATTTCATGTGTTTGCTCTTTCATTGGTAGCGGGGGCTCATTACGACTGTTTGGGCCAAGAACAGAATGAAGTTCATGTGCCCGCATCAGGAGGTCAACGACTGACGTGATCCGTGTGCCATATATTGCGACTCTGTATCGCTCTAATGCATGCTTACAAATCAGTTCAATTTGATCTTGTTCTGTAGGCGGAGACTTTAACTTTTTGAATTCGCTCAATAAGTGCGCCACAAATGTTGGAAAAGGCTCATTAGGTGCCTGAACACGATCTAGGATCCCTCTCAAGATGCGTTCCTGATTGTCTGATGGGAGAAACACACTTTTAAATAGGGCAAGGAATTGTGTCCAGGCTGTGATGTGCTCACTCAATACTGAAAACCATTTTCTGGGTTCTTTGGCTAGGAAGCGAGGCAATTCGAGAAGAACCTGGGCATCGCTCAGGTCTAACGAGGTCCTATAAACATCCACAAGCTGAAGCCATTCCTCTGGCTGAACTTTTCCATCCCCTCCGAACACAGGGGGCTCAAGCTTTGATTGATTCAAGACTGAGGCCAGAGCTCTAGTTGTGCTATTTAGCAGTAAAGAAGTTTGAGAAAGTTTTTCAGGCGCTACACTGCAATCAAAGGTTGCCGCCGTAAATTTTGGCACATGACCTTGGGCCTGGGCACATGGAGTGGAAGAGGCCATTGGAACATTACATGCAGGTAAGGGGTTTGGAGCCGTTGTGTATATGTTTTGAACGTAATCATCAATAATACCTCTTTGCAGATCAACGGACTCCTTTAAGCATTTACGCAGCACTGCTACTTCTGTCCTTAGCGACTCAACCTGTCTCCAGGCAGACAGACGGCTTTGGTGCTCTCCTCCTAGGCTCAGACTCAAAAGGTGAAGTCAGGTCAGTCACATCTGTCAAACCATGCACATATTTAGCCATTGTATTCAATATAGGCAATATATAATCAGCGTGGTATGCAGTAAATTTGGTAAAACAGTAAATTATGCAGTTTCCAACAAAAGTCAAGTCAAGTCATCTTTATTTATATAGCGCTTTTTACAATGCAAATTGTGGCAAAGCAGCTTTACATTAATAAGAAAATGGTGTCATTGTGCAGCTTATTCTATATATTATTGATTCATTCCGTTGCAAATATCAATAGTTATTAGTCTAGTTAATTTATGTATATCAGCACTGTAGAGAACAGTGACATGATCGTCCGGCTCAGCTCAGTTTGTATACAACGGCGCCAGTGCAGGCATATCAAAAACACTGCTGAATATCAAGCAAGTGTCCCCAACTTAAGCAAGCCAAAGGCAACAGCGGCAAGGAACCAAAACTCCAACAAATGGAGAAAAAAACCTCGGGAGAAACCAGGCTTAGTCGGGGGGCCAGTTCTCCTCTGGCCAACAGTGAACACTTGTCCGATACTCAGGCAGAGTTACAGGTCATTAAACCGTTTTGGAATCGCAACAGTCAAAATATTTAATCTAGTTTAAGATCTTTTTGATCACGCCGGTATGGGACGGTTTGTTGGGATATGTGCCACTGGCTGATGAGTCGGTAAGGTCTTAACAGAGGATGAGCTAGTTAACACAGTCTCCGCCGACACCACAGGGCCACATTGCTGCCGCACACAGGCACAGGTTCCCCGTCCGACCCGGACACGGCCCAGATCCAGCCAATCACGTTAATTGGTAAACCTCGGGATAAGCAGAGAGACAAAAAATTAGCGTAGACGCCATTCTTCATCTGGTGTTATAGGAAGTGATCCCGGTTCCGGCTGACCTGATCTATGCAGCCTAACAATCCTTTAACGGATATGAAGACAAAAGTTTATAGTGCGTCATGTATATGCCAAGTTAAATAGATGCGTTTTTAGTCTAGATTTAAACTGACAGAGTGTGTCTGCTTCCCGAACAATGCTAGGAAGATTGTTCCAGAGTTTAGGTGCCAAATAGGAAAAGGATCTACCGCCTGCGGTTGATTTTGATATTCTAGGTATTAACAACTGGCCAGAATTCTGAGATCGTAATAGACGCGAAGGACTATAATGCATTAAGAGCTCACTCAGGTACTGGGGAGCTAAGCCATTTAGTGCTTTGTAAGTAATTAGCAAGATTTTAAAATCTATACGATGTTTAATAGGGAGCCAGTGCAGTTTTGACAGAACAGGGCTAATATGTTCATATTTCCTGGTTCTAGTAAGGACTCTAGCAGCTGCGTTTTGGACCAGCTGTAATTTGTTTATCACGCGAGCAGGGCAACCACCCAATAGAGCGTTACAGTAATCTAGTCTCGAGGTCATAAACGCATGAACTAGCTGTTCCGCATTTGTCATTGAGAGCATATGTCGCAATTTAGATATATTTTTAAGATGGAAGAATGCGGTTTTACATATGCTAGAAATGTGGCTTTCAAATGAAAGATTGGTATCAAAGAGCACACCCAGGTTCCTAACTGACGAAGATGACTTAACAGAGCAGCCATCAAGTGTTAGACAGTATTCTAGGTTTTTATGTGAAGTTTTTGGTCCAATAATTAGAATCTCTGTTTTTTCTGAGTTTAGTAGTAGGAAATTACAAGTCATCCAATTTTTTATATCAGCTACGCATTCTGTTAATTTTGAGAATTGGTAGGTTTCGTCAGGGCGTGAGGAAATATAGAGCTGAGTATCATCAGCGTAACAGTGAAAGCTAATGCCATGCTTCCTAATGACATCTCCCAAGGGTAACATGTACAGAGTGAAAAGCAACGGTCCTAGAACTGAGCCTTGTGGTACTCCATATTTAACTTGTGATCGAAATGACATCTCTTCGTTTACTACTACAAACTGATAACGGTCGGATAAGTATGATTTGAACCATGCCAATGCAATTCCACTAATTCCAGCATAATTTTCTAGTCTATTCAAAAGAATATTGTGGTCGATTGTGTCAAAAGCAGCACTGAGGTCTAGTAACACTAATAGAGAGATACAACCATGATCTAATGATAAGAGCAAATCATTTGTAACTCTAATGAGAGCAGTCTCAGTACTATGGTACGGTCTAAATCCTGACTGGAAATCCTCACAGATACCATTTCTTTCCAAGTAGGAACTAAGCTGAGATGATACTGCCTTTTCTAGTATTTTTGACAGAAAAGGTAGATTGGAAATCGGTCTGTAATTGACTAATTCACCAGGATCAAGTTGTGGTTTTTTAATAAGAGGTTTGATAATAGCCTGCTTAAAATTTTTTGGTACGTAACCTAGTGATAAAGATGAATTAATGATCTTAAGAAGAGGATCTATGACCTCTGGAAGCATCTCTTTCAATAGCTTAGTCGGTATAGGGTCTAACATACATGTTGTAGATTTTGATGATTTAACAAGTTTAGACAATTCTTCCTTTCCTATAGCAGCGAATGAATGGAATTTTTCCTCAGGGATACAACAACCCACTGTCTGATGTGATACTGTAGTAGACAGTTGCATGGCTATAATTTTCTCTCTAATGTTGTCAATCTTGCAAGTAAAGAAGTTCATAAAGTCATTACTGCTGTGCTGTTTGGAAACATCAGAAGTTGAGGCTGTATTTCTTGTTAATTTAGCCACTGTATTAAATAAATACTTAGGGTTGTGTTTATTTTCTTCTAAAAGATTTGAAAAATAAGCAGATCTAGCGGTTTTTACAGCCTTTCTGTACTCCATCATTTTCTCTCTCCATGAAATCCGAAAAACTTCTAGTTTTGAATTCTTCCAGCTGCGCTCCAGTTTTCTGGCTGCTCTCTTAAGGGCCCGAGTGTGCTCGTTATACCATGGCGTTGGACTAATATCCTTAATCTTTTTTAAGCGCAAAGGAGCGACAGAGTCTAGAGTGTTTGAAAAGAGAGCGTCAATAGTTTCTGTTGCAACATCGAGTTCTTCTAAGCTGTCTGGTTTGCTAAGTTGATGAAACTGATCAGGAAGATTATTTATAAAGCAATTTTTAGTGGTAGAAGTGATGGTTCTAACATATTTATGGCAGACAGGCGGTTTTCCAGCCTTGGATAAATGTAGCACGCATGAGACTAGATAATGATCTGAGACGTCATCGCTCTGCTGCAGAATTTCAACGGCATCAATATCGATTCCATGTGACAATATTAGATCTAGAGTATGATTACGACAATGAGTTGGTCCTGACACGTGTTGTCTAACTCCAATAGAGCTTAGAATATCTGTTAGTGCCAATCCCAATGCGTCTTTTTCATTATCTACATGTATATTAAAATCACCAACAATAAGGACTTTATCCACAGCCAGTACTAACTCCGATAGAAAATCAGCAAATTCTTTGATAAAATCTGTATGGTGCCCTGGTGGCCTGTATACAGTAGCCAACACAAATTTCAGATGAGATTTGTCACTTACATTATATAACGTTACATAGAGCACCATCACTTCAAAAGAGATATATTTGAAAGACTTTTGAGTAATACTGAAGATATTACTATAGATTACAGCAACACCTCCCCCTTTACCTTTCTGACGAGGTTTGTGTCGATAATAGTAACCTTGAGGGCTAGACTCATTTAAAGTAATGTAATCGTCTGGTTTTAGCCAGGTTTCTGTCAAACACAGCACATCTAGGTTATTTTCTGTGATAATATCATTTACAATAAGTGCTTTTGAAGAAAGGGATCGAATATTCAGCAACCCAAGCTTTATCATTTTGTTATCTTTATAATCTCTGTTTACTACTTGTTGAACATCAATTAAATTATCACCCGTAAATGGGTTTGGAAGTTTTCTGTATTTATTAGTTCGGGGTACAGACACAGTCTCTATCTGATGATATCTAGGTGAAAGAGTCTCTATGTGTTGGGATTTATCTGAATTCTGTGACGTGAGACAGCTAGCAGACGGTCGGTTTAGCCAGTCTGTCTGCTTCCTGACCTGGGCCCCAGTTAGTCAAGGTTGAGCTCTAAGACTATGTGCCATATTACTAGAGAGAAGAGCGGCACCACCCCAGGAGGGATGAATACCATCTCTTTTCAACAGGTCAGGTCTGCCCCAAAAACTTTTCCAATTGTCTATGAAACCTATATCATTCTGTGAACACCACTTAGACAGCCAGCCATTGAGTGATGATAGTCTGCTAATTATCTCATCACTCCTACGAGCAGGAAGGGGTCCAGAAAAAATTACAGTGTCTGACATCATACGTGCGATTTCACACACCTCTTTAATGTTAATTTTGGTGATCTCCGACTGGCGAAGTCGGACATCATTAGCGCCGACGTGAATAACAATCTTAGAGTATTGACGATTAGCATTAGCCAGCACTTTTAAATTTGCTTTGATGTCAGGCGCTCTGGCTCCCGGCAAACATGTGACTATGGTGGCTGGTGTCTCTATTTTCACGTTCCGTGTAATAGAATCGCCAATAACTAGGGCACTTTCAACAGGATTCTCAGTGGGTGCGTCACTGAGTGGGGAGAACCTGTTTGATGTTCTAATCGGAACGGAAGAGTGGTGTTTTTTAACACGACTAGGCCGCCTCACGGTCACCCAGTTGCCCTGCTGCACGGGCTCTACAGCCGAAACCGAACAATGTACGGAGTTCACTAGGCTAGTCGCATCCAAAACAGTATCTGAAGCGCTTGCATTCTTACTATCCTCAATTAAAGTTTGGATGCGTGTCTCTAATTCTAAGATTTTCTCTGTCAGCCTGACTATTTCCCTACATTTATGACATGTGAATCCTTCATCGCTGACAGAAAAAGCTAAACTATGCATGTGACAGGCAGTGCAAGTAACAATGAAAGGAGAAGATGACATAGCTTACCGTGTTTGTAGACCGATCCGACTTACCAGATGTTTGATGAATTTGAAGAAAACGAGAGCGCGACAGAAATGACGGTGGGCACGGATAACACAAACTAGCGTAATGCTAACGCGTTGTGATGGTGATTTAGATTAAAAGATTAAAAACTAGCGATGTCAAATTAATGTGATAGGCAATATAAGACAATATCAGATATATAGTGAAGATAAAGTAGACAGCAAACAATAACAATAAATAGATTTATTAGATTAAAAGTCAACAACTGTCACGTTAAACTCAGAGCAACAACAACAAAAAAAGGATCAATAGTAGAAACAAAATTCAACCATGTGACATGTTTTTTTTTTACTAAAGGATCTCAAAACTGCACGTATATAAGTGCACTTTCATGGCAAACCTGCTTTACAGTTCTGATGACGCTGCGAACACGGAATTCCAGTTCGAATCCTGGTGAGATTCAGAGGAATCAGTCACTACGTGACCTGCCAACTAAGACATTCAGTGTATACTGCAGTCTATCTTCAAACGAAATGAATCTTTTTAGTTGAAACTCTTGAACGGTCTTGTTTAATTGTTGGTGAACCAATGACTCCTCTCACGGTCCGAAACGAATCACACGTGCCACAATGAATCTCACATGTCCTTGCACAAATTGTCCGTGTAGCAGAGGCCAGCTAGTAGTTGCTGTGCAGGTAAAACCTCACTCCTCTGACCTCAAGAGACGCTCTAGCGACAGACGCTAGAGGTTGCAGCCTCAGTTTTAGCCTCCTTGGTAGAGCGTCCGACTCCCACACCCGAAGACCTGGGTTCTAGGCCCGCTCGGAGCGGGTAGAGAGAAGACCCGGGTTGGGAGGGTTTCATCCGCGTGCTTCTCGGAGCTTCAGTATATGCGAAAATGTCCATAAAATCCAAATGAACGATAATACCTTCGAGCAGCACGTCCAACGGGCTGATCCAAGGCCAGAGACAAAATGTTCGGGCGCCACTTGTAACGCGTTGTACAGAGAGTCCGGATAGCTTGTAACTAAGTGCAGCAAAACTCACATAGGCCTCGACGTGTCACATGGGGGGGTTTATTAGCAGTGCCATTCCCACGAACACACGGGCAGGTTACAACACTTCCCTGACAACGGCATTATGAATATAACTGCAAACGGCAAGAGCAACAGGGATGATGGACGCACACATGCTATCCTCACAGTTCGCGCTCTGTCTGAACTGCCCACACATCAGATAGGGAGAGAGAGTACGTTCGCCTTAAAGGAGCAGTGTCCAATTCCACTTGTTACAAGCTCCTGTGTGTTGATCTGATACCGATATCTGAGTCCACTGAAGGAGGGAGAGCGTTTTCACATCAGGCTCCCAAACGCTGGAATAGCCTTCCTGATAATGTTCGGGCTCAGACTCTAGATCTAGATTAAAGACACGTTCACATGATGATCCTTGTACTCCAGTTAAATCATTTCTATGGTTAATGTTATGAACAGCAGCTACGCTGATTATTCTCCAACTGCTTTCCTGTTTTATCTCAGGATACCCGTGCGGAGCTGACTGGAGTGCATCTGCTTCAGTTTGGATCCTCTTACTTCACCTGTGGAGAGACTCCTGCGAGGACTTCACACGACGCAAACACTGTCAACATGCACAGTCCAAATTATTTTGTATATACGAATCATTGTTAAAATGTATTCATTACTTCAATGAGCTCATTGTTTTCACCTTAAATGAATACATTGTTAGCTAATTGCGTGATTATATATGTACATTTCTGAAAATACATCATTTGGACACAGTCAACTCTGATGACAGATTACTCTAAATTGTAATGTTGACTTGCATTCTCTGTAAAGCTATGTATTGTGAAAAGCGCTACACAAATAAATGTGAATTGAATTGAACTGATCCCGCTCTGGTCTGGTCTGGTCTGTTCTGGTCTGTTCTGTTCTGGGTGTGAGGCCTCAGAGAGGAAGTCCCCCCTGCTCCAGTGACTGACCTCATACAGCCTGAAGAATCCTCCTTTATCATTTCCTCTGCATGTCAGTTTCTAGTTTCCTATCACTGAACAGACGCTCACCGTTACACCCTGATAAGATGGATGCACAGGAGAGTGTGTGATCTGTACAATTAAAACTTTATCGAAAGTAAAGAGCTGAAATTTCACAAACACACACACACACACACACACAAAAAGGAAGAAAAACTAACCTCTTGTCTAAACATTCATTCCTCAAGCAGTTCCTGCCTACAGTCAAAGGGCTGTGAGAATATTTTTCCTACCATGAGTAAGTTATAATTAATTTTGCGGGGAAGGCTGTAACTATGACTGAACTCATGTCTGAGTGCCGGACACTTCAGATGCTTGTTTGATTCTGGTGAAGAGCCGCAGCAAACTCAATCATCTTTATTTATTTTCAGAAACAGTTCAGACTAGAGCCTTACTCCACAGAAGACCTGTGATTGATTTAAGTTGATAGATAATCACTAATAGGGAATTATTTTTTGAAAAGTTTTTTTTTTTTTTCACAAGAGGCAAAAACTTTTCGCAGTACTTTAGTTTCAGGTTAGTTGTTGCATGAATTAAATAAGCCATAAAGAAATTTTCCAAGCACAGGTTGTGTTAGTCTGCACTATTAGAACTTGACAATACAAAACTAAACTGGAGAAACAGTCCACTTTCATTTCCATCTGCTAAAGTGGGAAGAGAAACGCAGTGTGTTTGTTGATTCCCAGCAGAAACCGTTGAATAACAGAAATGTCTTCTGGCTCTTTTTCCATGACATCATCTCCATGTTTGCATACCGTACCAGCAAAAGTGTATTTGCACGGACACTTGGTTGCACATAGTCTGTATATTTCTTGTGTTTCCACTCTCATGCCGTAGAAGGAAATAAAAACAAGGACAATATTGTTGATCGCAGTGATGCTCTTCTGACGTCTGATGGTGGAGGCCTCTGAAGCTCTTTCCACGGAAGGATTTCAAAGAAATGACACAAAATGTTAACGGTAGTAAAACAAGTGCTCAACCGCTAGTTGGTCATGAACAAAATCAGAAATGCCAGATTAAGAGGTCAGATTCATTCTCTCAGGAAGGGCTGCACAGGCACTTCTGCTGCGGAATATCTCTCATCTCAAAGCGGGAGCCTCCCTTCAGGAGCTGCAATTAATGACATGCGATTGTTCAAGCTGCGGCCTTTCCCATCCTCACAGCGCAAAGAGAGGAAACAGGAAAAGGAACTTCAACTCCCTGTGCCTGAACAGAGCAGACGAGAGGGGTGGAGACGCTGGAGGAAAAGAAAGGGAGAGTTCATTTGTGTCAGAATCGAGGGATGTGTGCGGACGGGACTTTCTGACAGACACTCGGTCTCTGAGACTGAACCTTCTTCTCCGTGGATGTGGACCAAGTGGTCGGCTGCGCCTCGCGGGGACCATGAGTCACCTGTCCTCCTCCGTCACGCTCTGTCTGATTGGCTGCTTGCTCACAGGTAACGCTGCGCTTCCATCACTCTGTTTCTCTGTGTTTTCTGCTTCATGGGACTTGAGGGGCTTGTGGTTTGTCTGCATTTGTTGTATTAGTGGCTCCGATTATTACAATGAATCAAAGTTCCCATGTAACAATAGCCAAAACTTCAAACATTATGTTTTCAACACACCAAAAGTTATTTTCCAAGGATATTGCCATCCACTTTGCCAGTATGAAACAGCCTTGTGTAACTTAAAAATGGATGTAAATGACATAAAGTTATAGAGGTGATATTTTGTTTAAATTTATGTTATTAGTGCATTATTCTGATTAGTGAGATGGTTTTTGACATTTTATTTGCAAATTTTACCAAACTAGTGGACTGAGAAATTGAATATATGAATTTTTCATTATTGAATTGAGCTGCTCACAGGACCTTCAGATGATTGAGAAGGTCCTTACACCCAAAAGTGTAAGAGTGTGTGTGTGTGTGTGTGTGTGTGCGAGTGTGCGAGTGTGTGTGTGTGTGTGTGTGTGTGTGTGCGTAACCACCTACAATAAATCTTTGGCCGTTTCTTGCACACTGGCCCCTGTCCAATTATAATAAACAATCTTTTACATTGAGTTTCTGTACAAGAACCCAGAACCCGGTCATGATACTACAGAAGTGGAAAGAGGATATACAATGATTTAATGCTCTGCTGGCTCCAGCTTCAATAAATAAATAAGAATAATGTAAGTTTAATTCAGTAATCCTCTTAATGCAGGAACTTGAGCTTCAGCGGCTGACCGGTTCATTCCTCTCGGTTCACTCACAGCTCCACTATTACACTGCCAAACCTTCACTGCCCTCCGGGCAAAAATATTCCCATCACCGGCAATCAGAACATATGAAGTGAGCCTGACCGACACAAGACAGAGCGGAGAAGTTGACGGACTTCTGCAGATTCTTTCAGCTGATGATCAAATAGAATTTGAGCTACACATCATCACTGCTTCATCCTTACAGCGATAGTTCACCCAAAAACAAAAATGACCCCATGATTTACTCACCCTCAAGCCATATATGACTACCTTCTTAAATATGTCTTTCTCAATATTTACATATTGACATATTTAAAAAATATCCTGCCTCTTCCAAGCTTTATAATGGGAGAGGATGAGATTTTGAAGCCCAAAAAAGTGAAACCATCCATCATAAAAATAAACCGTACGTCTCGCGAAGTGATGTATTTGTGAAGGAAAAATAATCCATATTTAAAACTTTAAAAACTAGAATCAGCCAGACGACCATTAAACCATTAAAGCAGAGCAATAACATCATGCCAGAGTTGTTCATTACAGCCAAAGATAAGAAAGAAGTCATCATTCATCTTGACAGCCGTGTTTAAAGAGTTGGTTTAAAGCCAAACGCTCTTTACTCACACACACACACAGATTCTTTACTCGCCCTCATTAGTCTTATTTATGGCCTCAGATGTGAGACTACAGTAACAATAACAGGGTGAGGTTTTCACAACCATTCTCACACAGAAATCCCTTCCCAACCCCACGAGTGACAGTCTTCAGCTGATCTGCCTTCTGTATGTCTGTAACGTTTTACTGTGAAGACGATCGTGAGAAATGAAAAGTGTTCATGAGAATCATGTGAGAAAGGGTTTGATCCTGCACTAATAACATGACAACATGCTGATAAATACAGCATGTCAAAAATCGTGTTTATTTAATGAACCTTTGAGATTAAAACAGCTCCTGCCCAGTCGAGCTGCTTCTAACTACCCAGAACCTTTTCTTTCATCGGGTAAAGGTCATTTCTGCCCTCAACACCTCCGTAGAACGACGTCACACCGCCAGCTGAAAACTGAACATGACAGAGGCGGACGTTTGGTCTTTATTAAAGACAAGATTCCAGCTTCAGTATTTTATGATTAATAAATAACTGTCACTGTAACATTATTTGTGTGTCAGGAGTGTGTAAACCACACATATATCATTATCTCTCATAAAAAGAGAAACATGCTTCCATTTCTTTATAATCACAGGAATGCACAGAACTCCATTTAGGCTTAAACATGATGTTTTATTTTTTTTTTTTATATGTGTAAGTCATATTTCATTAGAAAGAATCAGCATTTCTGTTCATTTTGTCCATTTTCCATAATCATATATGTATTTATTATCGCAAACATTATCATAAGTAGCCTTTAGCATTGCATGTAAATATTTCTGCCTCATACATTGATCAGAATCCCCATTGGATCACAAGGAAGTGATTTCAAACACTCGCTGGTGCCTGAAAGTGAGTTCTGAGCTGAAATTTGACCTAATGTGTTCAATGTTTGCTGCTAGCCTGATAAGATGACATGAGGAAGAGCAGCGGCGTCGACCCGCTCCCGACTAAACTCTGCCTTTGTTCACGTCCACTCATCAAGTCCTAGTTGATGGCTTTGGACCAAACTATTCATCGGGCTAAAAACTCCTGGCCGTTGGCTCCTGTAAAAGTGAAGCCCTGTCTGGCCTGACAGAGGAAACACGGCTAGTGATGAAAACTCTTCTGAGTTTCTGTTTCTGAGCTGTCGACTGCGTGCGTGTCTGTCGTGCACCAGTAGTTTTATGGCTGTATTTCAGTGCTGCTACATTCAGTGTTTTATGAGGTCAGAGTTGAAGTGCTGAAGTGTTTCATAGGGCATCACAACACAGAGTTTCTGCAACAGGAAGTTCGAGTCAGTTTGAGTCTCATAATGTTCATGGCACAAATCAACTGCATCATCTCCTCGTTTTAATGCCATCATGAATTTGTTTGCACATTCGCTGGAAAAACGATTAAGAACTGTTGTTGATATGGATTTGTGTGATTCCGAATGGCATCAGCTGTGTTTCTAAATTAGAAAGTTTTATGGGTCATATTTGGCCAAGTAGCAGGAACTTAATTCCAGTGGTGTATAAAGTACTTGAAAGCCATAGTTGAGTAAAAGTACAGATATCTTACCAGAAAATGACTTTGGTAGAAGTTAAAGTCACTGTTTAGAATATTACTTAAGAATTACTTACTTAAGTATGTGATATTTTTTGTACTTAAGTATGAAAAGTATTTTTTTGATATAAAACATACTTAAGTATTGAAAGTAAAAGTAAATGCAAAATATGAAAGGAGCAGAAAATATTATAAAAAATTGTTCTATACACAGTTTGAGCAGCAAGATTGTTTTAACTCTATTTCTTACATTTTGTTTATTTGAATTTTAAAAAATGGCAAAAAATTATGTCTTGATCATTCATGTTAATTTATAGTGAATTATAATTAATGTAAGAGGCAACTTTAAAATGTTAAAATGTAAATGTTGAAATTAACAATGAACAACACTTTCATTAACCTTTAATGTTACAAATGGTATTGTAAAGTGTTTCCATTTCATTTAAATCCAACAATCATGCTTAAAATGGCCATCTTTACACGCAAAGGCATTTTATAGGCTATGTATACTTTCACCAGGGGCAGATTTAGAGATTTGAGGGCCCCAGCAAAATACAGGAATGGGGACCTTATTGACCCCTGCAAACAGTTTGATTGACAGGCGATCTGACCAATCATAACCCCAAATCTGCCATTTTGTCCGACAAAGCAGTCAGGGGAGTTAGTAGATTAACGTTGGTGAACTTGAACTTGAAAAATTGTGTGTACTCACGTCTTTCTGCGCTTGAAACAACATTCCTTCTGATGTTCATTCATGTTTATTTGATGCTATAAATGAACTAGTATGAAGAGATGATCGGTTCACGAGCCGCTTGAAGGAGCTACAGCGATCTGACACGACACATTACAGAGACACTATACGCTATTTATTTGTTTAAACATCTTTAAAAATGACAGTATTTGAAATATGAAACTGTTTCATACGTTGTCATTGTCCTCTTTGCTCCGCGATGTATTTTTCACTCCGTGAGAACATGATGTGTGGCGTGAGAAAGCATGAGTTGTTGAACATAGCAAGAGGGGGCGGGTTTTTGCGAACGGTCAATTGCACCTTGAGGTTTCTGTCACTATTGTGATGCTGGACGGCTGCTCCCATAGTTGTGTCTTTTTTTTTATGTATAGATTTTTCTTGTACATGTTTTAATGTCTTTCTTCATATTGTAATTCCTTGTTCACATGTAAACGGGTTAAAACAGTATTAGAGTAGGTTGGACACTAGGTGGTACTTTGGGGTATTTTTCACTGCACAATTGTTTACTCTTTTGCGTCTCTGAATGAATTGTTCAGCAGTAAACCGCGTGCCTGCACCATTAATCCTGACAATCCCAGTTACACGGTAAATTCCCTTTTTATGAATGGATTCTGTCCGCATTTTCTGCATCGCGGAAATCATATCCCTGCATTTTCTACAAAAAGCACGTTCAACACGGACACGCAGACACCCACTAATACAGCATTTAGTCAACAAACTACTTTAGTGATATGAAAACATATACTGTAGTGTACTGTATAACCTACCGCTTTGTTGTCTGTTTTAAATCCGTTTTTGAAGTGTGCAGTTCTGTGGAGCGCGCAGTCTCACGTACGAGGCACGAGTGATACTTTTTATTTGGCCTCTAGAGGTCGCTCTCGTGCTGCACTGTTCTCAGCCGCTCCGGCAACTGACGCAACCCGGAAAATGAAATCAAGCGCGGTTGTGCGAGCACTTGTTTGCACATGTTTGCTTGCAGTCTGTATTCTTCCAACTTTATTTTGTAGTAAGTAACGAAGATGCTTTGAGGAAATGTATCGGAGTAAAAGTAAAAATTGACAGAAAAATAAATACTCAAGAAAGTATAGATTTTCCCAAAAAATACTCAAGTACTGTAACGAAGTATTATTACTTCGTTCCATTACACCTCTGCTTAATTCATTCCCTGAAATACAACATCTAGCCACAAAATTACAGCAAAAGATAACATTTACAGAATAAAATACAATAATATGAGTAAATGTACTGAGATTAGTTAGATGCACATCAACAGGGTTGTAAAGTTAACTTACACCGATCAGGCATAACATGAACAGAATAACACGGATCATCTCTCCATCACGCCATCTGTTACATTAGGCAGCAAGTGAACATTTTGTCCTCAAAATTGATGTTAGAAGGAGGAAAAATGGGTACGCATAAGGATTTGACAGAGTTTGACAAGGGCAAAATTGATGGCTAGACAACTGGGTCAGAGCATCTCCAGAACTGCAGCTTTTGTGGAGTGTTTCCGGTCTGCAGTGGTCAGTATCTATCAAAAGTGGTCCAAGGAAGGAACACTTGTGGTCCGATCCAACAGACGAACTACTGTAGCTCAAAATGCTCCAGAAGTTAATGCTGGTTCTGATAGACAGGTGTCAGAATACACAGCGCATCAGTATGTTGTGTATGGACTGCAGACGAGACCAGTCAGGGTGTCCATGATGACCCCTGTCCACCGCCGAAAGAGCCAACGGTTCTGACGCGAGCACCAGAACTGGTCCACGGATCCCACCGCGCACCTGCAGGTCAGGGCTGTTTTGGCAGCAAAAGGGGGACCAACACAATATTAGGAAGGTGGTCATAACGTTATGACCGATCGGTGTATATTTGAATGCACGTACACTTTGTCTCAATAACAAACCTCAAAGAGTTTTCCATTCAGATCCAACAATAATCATTCCTGTCCCGTTTCTGCAGGCAGAGCTCTTGACATCTCAGACGTGACTCTGATAAATCCAGACCCGGTCGTGTCTTCGGCGAACCTGCCGTCACTCCTATGTGTGAGCAGCGACTGGACTGGTTCTGGCACCAGTTTGCTGAGTTTGGGCCACGAGTATCCTGATCCAAACGCTCACGTTTTGAGCGCCGTTTCGGACCGAAGCCGCCACTCTGCCGCTAAAGTCACGTGGATGTCTCGCAATCACACCTTTGGAGCTTTTTACTGCCAAGTCAAGAACTCTAACGGAAGTAAAATCTACACCTACAAGATGCTCCACGAAGGTAGTAAATCTGACAGCAGAGCTTTGGTTTCTTTGGAAGGAAATACAGACACTGCACTTATAAACTGATCATGTGTCATTTTCAGCAGACAGGATTAACCGTTTCCTTTTCCTTCAGCTCCATTCCTCCCTGAATCTCTGACAATCACCGTTAACGAAGGTGAAGACGTTAACATCTCTTTTACGAAAAAGACAGATTTACCAGAGGACATAGTCATCGATAAAAACGGTGGGAACTCTGAACACTCAAAAAACTCATGAGCAAACATCTGTGAGTTGTTTTATTGCGATGTGCCTTGAAGAAATCAAATGGTCTCTATCCAGGCAATATAAAAGAACCATTATTTATTTTATTTTATTTTTAAAAACATTTAAATTTAGCTCATACTGTATTCCTTGATTTCCTGGCACACACACACACAAAAGTATTCAAAAGTATTCTTGATGTTTTTTTCTGTTTTTTCCAGGATCTTTTGAACACTCCGCACCCAAAGAGGATATTATGGAAAAAATGCATTACCCAATAACCAATGCAAAAGCTCAAAGTCATGCTGGATTATATGCCATCCGTTACATTTCTGGAGCTCCGTTCAGCTCAGCAATAACCCGACTGATAGTCAGGAGTAAGTCCTTCAGTTCATGCTTTCTCACCAAATGCCACAATCATTGAACACACTCTCTAGTAAAGTGATGACTGGGAGATATTTCAGATTGAATGTGTCATGATCAGAAAGATTCATAATTTCGCTCCTCACTCAGTGAAGACGTTTTATAGCGCAAGTACTCATGAAGGAATTTGTGGGAGGATGTGCACAATTAGCTGCTTTAAAGCATCTGTGAATGTGCAGAAAATTATAATGTTCATATTTTCTTCAGGCTATCATTTGAATGCTCAAGTTCCTGTCACAATGCTAAAAGCTCGTGTGTTTTCAGCAGAACGTAAGCTCATGTTGTGTACCGGTTCTGCTGACAGGTTGTAAGGCTGGTTTATGGGGAGTGAACTGTACCAAACCGTGTCCGCCCTGCGCCAACGGAGGCGTGTGTCACGATGGGACGGGAGAATGCATCTGCCCTCCAGGCTTTAAAGGACCCACCTGTCAAACCGGTAACACTCATATTCCTTGCCAACATACTCAGAGAGGTCCCATTTATTACAAGTGACATATTTATCTCTAATATTGACATGATCGGTCTGTGAATATGACTATTTTGACAGAATTAGAGCTAGGTTCTCAAATTCTCAAAACATTTGTGCATTTGTAACAATTTTGTAACTTGGACAAACCGAAATGAATCACTTAAAAGTGGGATGAGGATGAAGCGTGTGTGTTCTCGTGTGCAGTGTGCGGCGAGGGCCGGTTTGGCAGCAGCTGTAAGGAGCGCTGTGAGGACGGACTCTGCCGCTCTCTGGTCTTCTGTCTCAGAGATCCGTACGGCTGCTCCTGCGCGTCTGGATGGAGGGGTCTCAACTGCAACGAGGGTCAGTAAATGCTCTTCATAACGGTAGTCCTGTTCATGGTACCGTTACCAGTTTTACATTTGAAATTTTATTGCAACCTTAAGCTGATATTTGTTATTATGACGACATATCCCTTATTTAAATACATGTCAGATATAGAGAGGACACATGTGGTTTTCTGATTTCAGCCTGTCCATCTGGTTATTATGGTGCCGACTGTAAGCAGAAATGTGAGTGTGAACGGAGCAAATGCGATAGCTTCAGAGGATGCGAGTGTCCAGGCAGACATGGAGCTCGCTGTGAGAACCCAGGTGAAAATCATTTTATTTCAAAGCAAGCGAAATTGTCCTGTGTTTCTGGAGGATCTTTGGGCTTGATTCATGTCCATGTTTCTTTGAAAGACACGAGACCTGTGATCGTGAGCAGCCTGAGAGACGTCGAGCTCAACTCAGGCGTCACATACACGGTCAACTGCTCTGCGTCAGGCCAGCCCGCTCCTTTACACGGGGAAATAACCCTGGTCAAACCTGACAAAACCACTGTCTATGTGAGTTGGATGGCAGTGGCATCATCATCACACTTTTTCAGCATGAGTTTCCCTCCTCTAATCTGCTTCATCAGCCACGATACTCAAAAGGAAATTACTCGTTTTTTGCCTTCCTCAGGCAGTGGACACTCAGATGGAAAATGATCAAACGACCTCCACTTTCAGGGTGGAGAATATCACTGTATTGGCCGCTGGCCGCTGGTTGTGTCAGGTAAAAACCAAACACTATCAGGAGGAGAAAGAATTCATGGTGAATGTCAAAGGTGAGATTCTTCAACAGTCTCCATTTCCTTCCCAGCAATGTTCCAAACATTCATAATAGTGTTTCAAAAGAGAAAAGCTTGTGTGGCTTTGAAATTAGCAATGTCTACTGTGGGAATAATATATATATATATATATATATATATATATATATATATATCATTATACAGCTATAATACCATGTAAAAGTAAAAAAAATAAATAAATAAATAAATAATAGTCTCCAAGATTGGTAAAAACAAAACAAAAAAAACAGCAATTGCCTGTAGAACATTAAAAAAATAGCAAACCGAGAGAGGGCATTAGATGATGATGAGCGTGTCCTTCATGCTGGCTTCCCAGACAGCAGCATAGTGTGGCTCAGCTCTGGCCCACATCTGGTACACGTGATCTTATACGCAGACTAAAAGTGGGCCAGATCTGACCCAACAAGATGTTGCGGTTAGGATTATAACCTGAACAATTGGACTAATAGAAATCTGTGTTTCCCCAAGGCATCTCTTCACGCTAATACTCTAAAACACAGATGGTAAATCCTGAATGCTCCGGTTCCACTGTCTGGGATGCAGTGAACAGATGAGCAAGTGACACAAACAGTCACAGAGCACTGCTCAATGTGGAACACATTATTTTCAGTATTTTAAGCTGAACTGAATGTGATCAATTTTAAAAAGTCTTCGTAAACACACCTTCTCATGGTAAATGTGGCTTCTGGGGACCTTCATGATGTTAAGAAGGCTTAACTGGCCTCTAAAGCAGCAGTTCATTGGAGAGGAAAATGTATTTCTTTTACTTTTGCAATAGTTAATGCATTGATTTAAGAAGTTAAATAACAGGCCATTTTATATGTAAATCAGAACTCTCATCTTGTTTCAGTTCCACCGCGGCCTCAGAATCCGCCCGTCCTGAACGGCAGCGGTCCACATCACCTGCTGCTGCTGGTCAATAAAGTTCCTTACACAGGAGATGGACCTCTCGCTTCAGTCCAGGTTGTCTACAAGCAGGCCGGCACATCTACATGGAAAAGTGTTGAGGGTAACAAAGCTTCACGTGCTTGTAGTTTCACAACGTGTTTTTTATGGCGTCCGTTTCTGCGTAAAACAGCAGGAACATTTCATATCCGAGGTTATAGGTCACTGTGTTGCTCTTGGCAAACTGTCTAGAGTCATAAATATTTCCATTGTGCAATAGATTACAAAAAGGTGATGGAAATCTGATGAGCTTGTCATATGCAGACTTAGACTGGTCAGAAGAATGTGGGTGAAGTCATTGCTCCGGAAGAGCCCTTTCATTTCACACTGGAGGAAAAGCCCAGAATCATGGATGTTTGTGTTTCAGAGAGGCATTTTTCCTTATTAGCTAAATGTGTTTATTGGTGTGGACACAAACAGATGGACAGTGCAACTAGTCTTTTTCAAAGGTAAAAGAATGCATAAAGCAGGTACAGGAAAACTAATCTTTGCAGATCTGTACTGATCAAATACAGTATACAAGTGTTGAAGTGTGATACAACCAAAAGAAGGAACAGAAAAAACCCCCACTAAGATCGAAAAGAGTGTTTAGTTCTGCAGAAGAAAACAAGCACATCACAATCGCCATTATGAGTGTGTGTCTTTGGCTCATTATTCTTGCTGTGTTGAACAGCGAGCGGCTCTCTGGTGAGGTTGGACAATCTTTCTCCCATGACGCGCTACACTGCACTGGTGCAGCTCAGTCGCCATGGACCGGGAGGAACTGGCCAGCGCGGACCTGAAGCCACTTTCTCCACACAGATGCTTGGTAAGAACGCCCACACTCAACCACATCTTTCTTTCTTTCATTTTATTTAAATAGCACAATTTAATACAACCATTTTTGCCCAATGTGCTGTACAAAAAAATTTACAATAACAATAACATCCCAAAGAAAAACACAGAAAAACATAACTTAACACCCAGAAAGATTACAAGCCTGAGTTAACAGGTTTTTAACAAGGATTTAAAACTAATCTGAGACAGTCGGAGCTGATCTAATATTCACAGGTAACAAGTTTCACAATTTAGGAGCAGCAACAGAGAAGGCGAATTGTTAAAAGTTGCCAAGACCTCAAAGATCTAACAGGTGTGTGACGCTTCACTGAAGCATCCAGATATGTTGGAGTCAAACCGTTTAAGGATTTTAAAACAAACCCTAAAAGTTTGCACTCTATACGGAAATGAACCAGCAAGCATTTGAGGGAAAGCAGAATCGGAGGAATGTGCTTACGTTCGCGCGTACCCGTCAGGAGCCCGGCAGACGCAGTTTGAACAGCCTGCAAACGCTTAAATACAGAACATTACAGTAATGGACTCGCGAAAAAATGGAGTCACAGATACGTTTCTCAAGATCAGTACAAGAAAGAAAAGTCTTAAGTTAGCTTAAAGCCTCAAATTAAAAAAAAATTAAGATTTAACAACATTGTTGATCTGCTTATCAAATAAGTTGTCAAACAATAAACCTAAATTTTTCACAACCCCTCTGTTGCACATAGCCAGGGGACCCACGTATAAATTTAAAGTGGCCAAATTTTGTGAAATGAAACAATCTCTGTTTCAGAAGTTTCAGAAAATTTAGAGCCATCCAGCTTTTTTCTTCCTGGAGGCAGTCGAAAAGCAGAGTTAGAGCTTTCTTGCCATTCTTATGAAAGGCATGTAAATTTGTATGTCATCGACATAGCAATGAAAAGAAACACCATGTTTTCTAAAAATAGATCCTAAGGGGAGCATATACCACGAAAACAAAAGAGGAGCAAGAATGGACCCTTGAGGGACTCCACAAGCAGAACAGACAGGCATTCAGCATATTTAACTGTTGAATATGACTAAATCCACTGAAGGGCCACCCCTCGAACTGCAACATGGAAGTCAAAGCGCCGTGATCCACAGTATCAAAAGCTGCACTAAGATCTAATAGCCGAAGCTTAACAGTTAATAAAATATCATTGTAAACCTCTAAAAGTGCAGATTCTGTGCTATGTAATGCCCTAAAACCTGACTGAAAAGCTTCAAATAGTTTCTTTCTAAAAATATTTATAATGGAGTAAAAACTACTTTCTCTAGGACTTAAGAGATTAGATAAATCTGTAGAATCCAAGTTAGATCTCTTGGTCGTCTACACAACCGACGCACGGCACGGGTGGAATCGTTCAACCACGGTTCTAGTTTTGGTTCAAGACATCTGGTCTTCAAAGGGGCGAGAGTCCAAGATATTGGAGCATACAGAAGATAAAGACGACAATAGCTCCTCTGCACACAACGCTGAAGGTGAATGGCCATAGTACATATTAAAAGAGGCCAATTCATTATACATAAAGAAATCTCTAGTTTCAGAGTTCATAATGCGACATCCGCAAGAGGACACATAATTTCCCCACCGATTGTGAAAGAGATATTAAAAGCAACAGATGTATGGTGAGAAAAAGCAGTCACCATAATCTCAACATCACCAACAGCTAAAACTTAAGATAAAAAAAAAAATATCCAAAGTGTGACCAAATTTATGTGTTGGGCCAGTCACAGAGTGGACAAGATTAAATGAATAAATAAGATTTAACAAAAAACTCTTGCCAGCCCATTAGAGAAGTAGCATATACGCATTTCATCACAACACACCCCGGAAATTCAGTGATAAACTTATTTATTTTTGTTGGGGGGGGGGGGGGGGACGAACGAACGAACAAATAAATATATATATATTTTTCACAGTCTGGTTGTACCAGCTCTGTAAAAGGGCTAAAGTCTCCAACATTAAGCCAAGTCTTGGCTACAAAAAGAAAGTCCAGATGTTGCGAAGTGAAGAAATCATTCAATAAAAAAGGTCTTATTTATTACCCATCGAGTTTACCAATGCCATCCTGACCGAAATTGATTCATACACTAACTGTGATACATGACACAGCGGGCGAAGGTTCCTTGGATTCACTCTTCCTCTACAAAGACGAAGCAAGAATACCTTAGAGGGAGCCGAATCGAAAGCAGGCACAACAGACTGAATCCTACGACACCGCAGCTCCAAGCAGCGCCAAGAGGCAATCCGAAATCAGCCCAGATCGGAATATGCTCGAGCTTGAACAAAGTACAGCCGATGACACTAGGTATAGTTTCCATCTCGTTGAAATGTCGGCTCGCTTTCCGCGTCTGCGTCATAATTTCCTACCATGAGCAGCATAAACCCTCCGGCATGGAGAACTTAAACGAAGGAAAGTAGGTACTTGATTCTGCTAGATCCTACATAATTAGTTTTTCAGAGTTTCGGATGGTCAGCATTGTTTCCCTGTTATAGACCAGTGCGGTTGAAACATGTTAAAACACCTTAGAGACACATAGAACGATCACAAACACCCAAGCAAGCTGCAGACGACAAGCCATACACACAGGCGCCATCTTGGAACATCTATCATTCACCAAGTGGTGAAATATTAAAGTGCCTGTGGTCTGTCCTCAGAGCTGCCTGTGGGTGTGAAACTGACCCCGGTCAATCAGACCTCGCTGGTCCTGTCATGGGATGCGGCTCCTGCGGAGGACACCTGGAGTTACGAGGTAACGTGTCAGCAGGAAGGACGGTCAGGAACCGTGAGGAGATTCCAGCTTGCGTCAAACTCCTCCGCTGTGCATCTGAGTGAGCTGAAACCCAGACACAAATACCAGTGCAGGGTGAGGACGACCAGCAGCACCACAGATCTGTCCTGTCCCACCGTCAGCGCCTGGACACTGAGCGACCGTAAGCATGACATTATATATCCTCACAGGCAGCTGTAGATCAATTCCTGTTGTTACGGTCACATGTCAACATAAGAGAAGATTACCTGGATACTTCATGGATGGATACATCTCCCCTGAAAGCTCTTTGGATGCCTCTCATCCACCCAAATCAATCATTTCTACAGTTCTGTTTACAATATATACCGTTTGATAGCAATTTCATAGACAATCATGAAGTTAATTAGATTAGAAATCTTTTCGGTCCACACATGTGCAAATTCATCTTCAGCCTCATACCACAAATACATCAAACTTTACAATCCAATATAACAAAACACACAAAGCATAAGAATAACCTCATCAGACACAGTGACCTGTACAGAAACTCTTTGAGGATGGTCAGTTAAAAACATCCTTGATCCATAACAAGATATATCGGTGACCTACCACTGAGAGCCTAAACAGCAGAAAAGAATCCGTGAAGCATTCCCATGCTTTTATAATCCATCAGCGTGTATTGTCATGATGAAATATAGTCCATATAACACTTGAAACTGCAGAAACATTAGGATAAGAATGATTAAAAGCTGTCAACAGAAAGTGAGCGTTCCTGGCAACTCACCCCCTCTCTACACATCTATAAGCTATATTCAAAAAACATGAAACGCTATCAGATAAATACCCACCTACACCTGTGTGACCAAAATACCCCGGAAATGCATACTAAAAGTACTAAATAAAAGAAACATTTTCTGTACTTACACACCAGCCCTTGATTATTTACACAACAAACCTGTAATAATCACCAACACAATCAAAATACAAACAATACTACATGCATATTTCATTAATCGTTGTACATTTCCCATTTTATTTGTTACAAAAATACTAAGATAATATGAAAAGTGTGTGTGAAAATGTCCAGAAAACTCCAATGTTCACTTAGCTCATCCTTGAAGCAGAGTAGAGTTAATGTCCAAGTCTGGTATAAGTCAGTCTACAGTAATTCAGTCAAGTCAAAGGGTCAGTTGAAAGCTCTCAAATATCACGGTCATAGTTAGTCTTTAAATTTCTCAGCTTCAAAAATACGACAAATTTTTGTAATTGGCCTGGTCAAGCAGGTACTCTGTCTTGATTTTAACTTGCCAAGGGAATCCTTTGTCCTTTATCATGTGAACAATCTTGCCCATGATCCAGGAACTTCTAGGTGCTTTATCATCCACTACCAGTACAAGATCTCCCACCTGAAGGTTGTGCGTCTTTACCATCGAATTTTGGCGTTCTTGAAGTAGAGGTATTCATCAATCAATCTTTTACAAAATAGATTAGTTAAATATTAAATTTGACGCCATCGTCAATGGACGCATCATCCTTTAGAGGGGACCGTTTCACTTAACTACTCCATTCCTACATAGACTTGTCATTTCCTCTGAAAATCTGAAAAAAGTCGAATGATTTCCATTTCAGCCTTCTTCAATTCGCCCAAAGAAAGCAAGTAGATTTTAACTTCTGCAATTCCTTGTTAGTGGTCATCTTTTGTTGATTTGGATCTGCACCGGAGCAAACAAGAGCAGCTGTAATCGTTTCCTTTCCTTGCTAAGGTCGATCAAGACTCAATTCAGATGAATCTGAATCCTGATCTTTTGTTTTGTATACACACTGATGTGCATCACTTCTCTTCAGTTCAGCCACAGGTACCCTTTCCAAATAACCCTTATGGATGACGTCCTCCATAAAGGTGGTGTGATCTGCATGAAAGGAAGGAATTGACTTTAAACCTCTTTTGAAGATTTAAAGCACATTGTTCTCCTGTTCCTAGGCATGACACTTCAACATCTGAATGGTAATTCGGTGTAATAATGACCATTAATGAACTTCACTGAATGGGACATAATTCATAAACTGCTGATCTTCTGTCAACATTCCCATCTGTTCTTCATGAACAGTCCCTGGAAAATCGGCTTTGAACAGCTGCTTCCACAACTCCAACTTCATCACTGCAATCCTCTTCACAGTCACAGGAGGTTGGTCACCAGCATCCTCTTCATTCATGGCCACTCCTTTAAGTGGTCCATTAACAGTTCATCCGAACATGGTCCTTACAGCATATGGGCCATTATCCTGACTACTTATGATCTCCCAAGGCTCCAATGCTTCTGAAACATTAGCTCCAAACAAAAGTTCAATCCCAGCATTAAATCAGAGGGAAGCAGATAAGATTCAAATGAGGCCGACATTCAAGGTTTTTCAGTGAGGCAATGTTTGCTGTGGTCACAGGCATGGTGTTTGTGTGCACTTCAGGCAATGCACAAACTTTTGTTCAACCCAGAAACCTCCAAGTCTTTTAGAACATAGCTACCAACTGATTGATCTTGACTCATAGTTCTGAGAAGAATATTAACTCTTTCTGGGGAGGTTTTGCATGCTCTTCAAACTTTGCAGAATCAAGAAAAGCATATGTCATCACCACACTGTTCAACACATACTGGAACAACAGAATGCACAGGTGTCTTTACCAGCCCAACTAAGACCACTGGTTTGAAGAGAGATCATAGCACTGCCTACTGCTAGCTTGAATTCAGCATTCTTCTTGTCCAAAAGTGTCCTCCTTCTCATAAGAATAAATGTGGAGAAGATTTAGATGATAGAGGCTCCATATGCTACAGATGCTTCTCTTTTTGTAGTCCCTGCTAATGTGTCCTGTATGCAGGAGGCTAGAGCAAATTCCTCTCGTCTTCAAGAAGTTCATCTTTTCCCTCTGACTTTTTCTGGCAAGTTTATTACAAACATCCAGTGGATATTCACCAACACAGAAGAGAAATTCTGTTGGTTGTTATTTTACGGTGTTCTTTTATTTCAGGCAAAGCAGTGATATAGTGGTAGCAAAACTACTTCTAGCTTTTGGCTGAATTATTCTAGCGTTCATCTTCCTACCTCCAACAGGTGACATCCTGAAGATTACCAAACACAGGGTCAGAAAGAATCTTTACTTATCTCTCAAAAAAGTCCACAATATCAGGAAAGGTGGTCTGATTGTGGCGTCGCTCATTTAACTCATATGCAACAACTCAATTTGTCTTGGCATTTATAAGAAGCTTTGAGAGGATCATTTGCATTTTAGTGGTGAGATCCAGTTCATTCATATAGTTCATATATTGCATAGAATTACAACAACTCCTTAGGAAAAGACCATACTCTTGTGGGGCGTCTTTCCATAAAAGCGCCTTTTCCAAACATGATGAAGCAATTTTGACCTCATAGCCAAAGTTCTCTTTAAGCAAATCTTGAGCCCTAAGGGAACCTTGTGAAGGAGTCATGTGCTGGCAACTTCGGACAAGTTCTTTCGGTCGTCCTTATGTATATTGCTCCAGAAAATGAAGACCGCCTCTGGGCTGTCCGCTTTCTTTACCCACTATCTCCTCAAATGAATACATGAACTCATGAAAGCGGAATGGATCTCCATAAAAGTAAGGAATTTCTCTGGATGAACGTGAAGACAAGTTATGCTGTTTAACCAATAAAGTAGCCATTTCATTATGCTTACCAATGAGCTGAAGCATGCTTGTGTGGCTCACATCATTTTGAAAACCTGATCCTTGAGCATTTCCAATATTCAATGTAGACTGTGAAGTTTTTGTTTTAGATCTTGTTGATGGCTGTTGTACTGACTGGGACTGAGAATTTGAAATCCTTTGTGTGTTAAACATGTGATGTACGAGATGCAAACAAGAACTCTAGCTGAAGGAATAAAAGGTTCCACATCAGAATAAAGAGGTTGAGACACAATTCTCTTAATAGATGTATGGCATTCTAAACCCACATCTTGTTATCCCTTTACTCTAGCCACTGATTCAGCTCATTTGGTTTCCCCTCCTTCTCCTCAGCAGTTCCTCTAGTTCCTGTAATTCATGTTTCTTTTGCAACATTTGTTGAGAGGCTAATAAAGCAGCCAGTTCAGCCTCAGCCTTAAGACGAGTGGAAGAAATGTTAGATCGGCTTGATTGTGATCCATGAGATGCCACTCCAGTAGATCTTTTACTGCTTCTATTTGAAACTCTGTCCATTGGTTGAACTTCATCCTCAGAATTCATTCCAGCCTGTAGATGTGCACTAGAGAGCGGCAGAGTATTATGTGTTGTGGTCACTTCCATAAATCCTCATGGGTATCAGAAAGAGCAATGCAGAGATTTGATTTCCCAGTTTTAGTCATCCATTGTTCAACATCCTTCATAAAGTCATTATATTGTTTGGAAACCGACTCAGAGGCAGAACACTTATGTAGCACCGGTGCATCATCCATCAGCAATTGCATAACACACACACACACACACACACACACACACACACACACACGTCACATTTCATCAGCTCTTTCATTGACACAATCACATTCTTCACTTTATTCACGCGATCCTTTTGCAAGGATTCGATTTTAGCCAGCAGGGCTTTTCCTGTGGGCTCATGCTCTCGTTTGCCCCATCAGCACCGGCTCCATATCCTCAGTTCATTCTCCAATGTTACAATCAACACGAGCTCAGTTTCAAACAGCGCCGAACTCCGCGCGCACAGAGACAAGCCATGAATGAAGTAGAGGCGGCACACAAGAGCCCATAAACAAACCAAGATCAACACGGACCGCTTCAATCCAAAGCCAATTCAATCGTATAATAGCAATAAATGTGTCTTCCAAAACCACAGCGATGCATTCATCAACAATCAATTTAAACCCGCTGACATACCTCTTCTGCCGTTTGTATGCGCGTCGTGTTCCGTTGATCCACTTCTCGGTAAGCGTCCGTGACAACATGCGGTGTGCAGGTAAAACCGCTCCAAACCGCGTCCATAATCCCTTAACAGCCGTTTCTGTTGACCACATATATCGGTGACCTATAGCCGCTGAGCGCCTAAACAGCAGGAAAGAATCCATGAGGCATTCCCATGCAATTAAAATCCATTAACATTTATTGTCATGATGAAATATAGTCCATATAACACTTGAAACTGCAGAAACATTAGGATTAGGAATGATTAAATCAAAGGAAAGTGAACATTCCTGGCAACTCACCCCCTCTCTACACATTAAGCTATATTCAAAAAACAGGAAACGCTATCAGATAAAAACCCACCTACACCTGTGTGACCAAAATACTGAAAATGCAAAATAAAAGACAAACATTTTCTGCACTTACACAAGATTTTCATTGGTATTACGTTTTAATAATCAATCTAATAAAATGTCAGTCCTAACGGTATTGAAAGCTGAGCTAAAATCAATAAATAAAATTCTGACAAATGCCTCAGTGTGCAGTTTCGAGCTTGGCAATAGGATAGTTTACACTTACAGACGATGTAAACAGTCAAGCATGTTTATATGTGCAACCCCTCCTGTTCAAACCACCCGCAAACCATCCTGTTCAAAAGTGGGAAAGTGGGACGGGTCTGCCAGCATTGGAGTCGGACACTCTAACAAGGAGGCTAAAGAGCTCAGCATCTCGCAGCGGTCACTAGAGCGCCTCTTGAGATCAGGGGAGTGAGGTTCACATGCTCAGAAGTAGCACTTGTTCTAGTGACAAGTTATTCATTGGTTATGCTCCAATCCCTCAGAGCTTCCTCCTCCTCCGGCCAACATCTCCACCTGCAATATCAGTGACAGCTCCGCCATCATCACCTGGTCAGTGGCCGAGGGTCACTCCGTCTCCAGAGCCGTCATCCGCTACCAGCAGACGGAGCAGACGGACTACAGCCAGCAGGTGGAGCTCGGCGTGCAGCCGGACCAGACCAGCATGCACTTCCAGCTCCGGGGTCTGAGGGCCGACAGCACCTACCAGCTGGAGCTCTGGACCGTCAACAACATGGGAGAGAGTGCGGAGCGGCCACAGATCAGCCTCCAGACGCTGACCCCACAGGAGAGCTCACGTGAGTCTGTGAATCTTCATCCAGTGCATCTCAAAAAGCCTCCAGTAGGATTCACCACTGGAGCAAGAGTCAGGTATTCAAGAAAAGCTGTGTATTTATCCTTGAACGTATTCTCTGTCATATTTATGATGTTACCACTTACGGACTGCTGCCAGGTGCTCTTAAATGGATTTCCTCGCCCTAATGTTGTTCAAACCTGTATGACTTTCTTTTGACTGTGAAAAATAAAGTATTTTGAGAAATGCCCATGAGAGGAGGTAAATGATGGCAGAAGGATCATTTCTGGCTGAAGTTCTGCAGCCTCACTAAAGTGAGCAGCCTTCTGAACCACAGAGTGACAGATGAGAGTCACACTGCCCTCTACAGGCACGAATCACTTACTAATTATAAATGATGAACATAAGCCTCAAATTATGATCATTTCTTTTCTGCATATTTCAAAAACCAATGACCAACCAATGAAAAACTTTATCATGTGATGCAGGCACAGGTAAGCCGTTTTAACAATAAATTCAAACAAATGAACAAAATATAATGAAAGTAAATGCAGATATGGAAAATATGTAGAGAAGCAGATTCACCTTGAGCGAAATGGGTACAAATATGCAAAAGAAAAAAAAATCACATTATATTACTTAATGTAACATTATTTAACACTTGACAGGTAATGTTCAGCATTAAAGTTGTGATTGTAAAGCCTTTTTCTAGACTATTCCTGGCCTTGGTGTGTTTCAGAGCTGCACGGCCTCCAGGCTCACAGTCACATGCTCTTCTACGCGATACTGGGCTCCGCTGGCATGACGTGCATCACCATCCTGCTGGCCTTCTGCATCGTTCTGCAGCTGAAGAGAGCCACCTTCCAGAGACGCATGGTGCAGGCCTTTCACAACATAGTGGTGAGATCACAATAAAAAAACACTGAATTCAGTCACAGCTTTGACTGTGTAGCAATCCCGCTCCATACAACCGAGTTCAGAGAGCCTATCTGGAGGTTTTTAGTGATCCCAAAGACCTTGATTAGCTGCTTCAGGTCTGCCGGACCGGACCTTCAGAGTCTGTAAACCTCTGTCTTTCCTCAGAGAGAGGAGCCTGTGGTCCAGTTTAGCTCCGCCCCTCTGAACATGCCAAAGAAAGTTCCCAACTCCAGCCAGTCCGTGGCCTATCCGACCCTGGAGTGGAGCGACATAAAGTTCCAGGACGTGATCGGAGAGGGAAACTTCGGACAGGTGTTGAAAGCTCGCATTAAGAAAGACGGCCTGAGGATGGATGCAGCCATCAAGAGAATGAAAGGCAAGAGGAATTCGTCTTTAGAGTCATTATGTGTGTTAGAGACTGCTCAGTTCTCATGATGTCTTATTCTCTGTCCGGTCAATAGAATATGCATCCAAGGATGACCACAGAGACTTTGCGGGGGAACTGGAGGTCCTGTGTAAGCTGGGTCACCATCCGAACATCATTAACCTGCTGGGAGCGTGTGAACACAGAGGTGTGCGCCTCAAACGCTCTGATCTGCTCTGATAGGGCCATCCTGCACACGAGAGCTCACTTGCACTGTCCGCTTGTACTCCAGGTTACCTGTATTTGGCCATTGAATACGCTCCTCACGGAAACCTGCTGGACTTCCTGCGCAAGAGCCGCGTGTTGGAGACGGACCCGGCCTTCGCCATCGCTAACAGCACGGCGTCCACGCTCTCCTCCCAGCAGCTGCTGCACTTCGCTGCCGACGTGGCTCGTGGCATGGACTACCTGAGCCAGAAACACGTGAGCACAGGAAACACGCTGCCTGCCGTCCTAATAATGAATTGTGCTCAGCGAACACATATTTCTGTCCACTGATGATCAACTGTAGAGGTGGTCATTGTCTCACACGGTATCTGTGCGTGTTTCGTGTCTCTCGCATCAGGAAACACTTTCTTCTCACAGAATCAAGTCGTTTACACTCCAGTCAATATGTACATTTGTGTATATTTGTATAACGCGTGTATTTATTTGGTTAGTCACATCACATTGCAGGTTCCAGTGTTGCACCAACGCACATTAAATGAACTCCAGGTTGAAGTAAAAACTCACCAACAAGCTGCTTTACCGTGATGATTTCTCTTTTGCAGTTTATTCACAGAGATCTAGCAGCCAGAAACATCCTGGTGGGAGAAAACTTTGTGGCAAAGATTGCTGATTTTGGCCTGTCCAGAGGTCAGGAGGTTTACGTGAAGAAGACCATGGTAAAGATCTGAAGGCTGCTGTTCTCGTCATCCATAAATGAACGTGATTTTAATGTGCGTGTTTCTCCGCAGGGCCGTCTGCCGGTGAGGTGGATGGCCATCGAATCGCTCAACTACAGTGTTTATACCACCAACAGTGACGTGTAAGAGTCTGTCAGTCTGTTGTGTGTGTGTGTGTGTCTCAGTAATGTGTGTGTGTCTGAGAGTAATTGTGTGTGTGTGTGTGTGTCTGCGCTGAGAGTAATGTGTGTGTGTGTGTGTGTGTCTGCGCTGAGACTAACGTGTGTGTGTGTGTCTGCGCTGAGAGTAATTGTGTGTGTGTGTGTGTGTCTGCGCTGAGAGTAATGTGTGTGTGTGTGTGTGTGTGTGTGTGTGTGTCTGCGCTGAGAGTAATGTGTGTGTGTGTGTGTGTCTGCGCTGAGACTAACGTGTGTGTGTGTGTGTGTGTGTGTCTGCGCTGAGACTAACGTGTGTGTGTGTGTGTGTCTGCGCTGAGACTAACGTGTGTGTGTGTGTGTGTCTGCGCTGAGAGTAATGTGTGTGTGTGTGTGTGTCTGCGCTGAGACTAACGTGTGTGTGTGTGTCTGCGCTGAGAGTAATTGTGTGTGTGTGTGTGTGTGTCTGCGCTGAGAGTAATGTGTGTGTGTGTGTGTGTGTCTGCGCTGAGAGTAATGTGTGTGTGTGTGTGTGTCTGCGCTGAGACTAACGTGTGTGTGTGTGTGTGTGTGTGTGTCTGCGCTGAGACTAACGTGTGTGTGTGTGTCTGCGCTGAGACTAACGTGTGTGTGTGTGTGTGTGTCTGCGCTGAGAGTAATTGTGTGTGTGTGTGTGTATCTGCGCTGAGACTAACGTGTGTGTGTGTGTGTGTGTCTGCGCAGGTGGTCGTACGGCGTGCTGCTCTGGGAGGTCGTCAGCTTAGGTTTGTGATCACTACACTCAATATTCATTGCGTCCCAATCAATTCCTGTGCTTGTGCACTATTCTATAATATTATTTAGTATAAATAGTGCTACTAGACTTCAGCACTTATTACCCAGATGATGCACTTGATTAACCGAAAAAACTAAGTGTGGACACTTCATGCATTCACGAATCACAGTTTTAATTATGCGTGGCGTAGTTAAGAGAAATTCTCATTCTGAATGACAAAATGACCTTATAAACTCTAGACATTGGAGAATGTAAAGTGCATCATATGGGACACAACTATAGTACTGGCGGTCTGTTGCACGTCTGAGGTGTGATTGTCCGGCTCTTGACCGGCAGGTGGAACACCGTACTGCGGTCTGACGTGTGCAGAACTCTACGAGAAACTCCCGCTGGGCTTCCGGCTGGAGAAACCCCTCAACTGTGATGACGAGGTGTAAGTGTGAAGCGCCTGCGTCAGCCACACATGTGCGAGAGAGCTGGAAATAAGGGCTGTTTCTCTGTGTCGCTCAACAGGTATGAGCTGATGAAACAGTGCTGGAAGGAGAAGCCTTACGAGAGGCCGTCATTCGCTCAGATCTTGATGTCACTCAATCGCATGCTGGAGGAGAGGAAGGTATGAGCGCCAGATAGATGGAGATTGTCACTCTTCCAGTTGCGATGAATTGCATGTTGTTTTGCTGACGACGCTCTCCTCTCATTCTGTCCAGACGTACGTCAACACGACGCTTTATGAGAAATTCACCTACGCCGGCATTGACTGCTCTGCGGAGGAAGCTGGCTGATCTCAGAGCTGTTCACTGGTTATGATGATCCTCTGAGCAGGATTCACAGACTAGAGTTTTACACACATTGTGTTTCATTAGTAAATGACTATCGGATCATACTTCTGTTTGTTGTGAAGTGTTTATTGGTGTGTGAGATTCTGACAAGTGTGTGACGTTTGTATATTTCATTGTTTTTAATAAAACTCTGACACTGCAAGCCCTTTCGTTTCTGAATGTACATACAGTTTGTGTAAAAAAGAGAGTCCGGCAGCTGTGAGCCCAATGAACCTCTGAAAAAGCTTCTATTTTTGTGACCAAGATAAATCATTTAGAATCATTTCTCAGCACACATAAGACAATCCAGTATTACAGATGCAGAACCCGCGACCGCTGCGGCACACAAAAGATTTCCGTGTGTAATAATGTGCAGTTTACAGACAGTGGTTAAGGGTACACAAACATCAGCTGTGTCTGCGTGATCAAATGAGGACATTTATTGGCCATGAAATTGTTTTAAACGTCCGTCTACAGTCTCTATGATAGGAGTAACTTTTGTCCAGCTAAAGTTATCACGGACTAATTTCCACTGACATGTCAATAATCTTTTAGTTTTCCTCTTTGATTTAATTCACTTCTCCCTTACATTTTTTTTAAAAACCAAAGCAACTTTGTGTGTATATTGACTGAAGAAATGCTGTACATAATTTGTGTAGTGCGTTTCACAACACTGATCTTTGGAGGAAAAATGCTTTAATGATACAATATTTGGGCCTAATGAACATTAAATCTCTTACATTAAATCATGAAACTTCCTTCAGTCTCTTCAATCCCAGTGAAGCGTTTCAATCTGACAAATACCATCCAATAAATCTGCCAATGAACACAATATCATTCACATATAACATACTGATTTTTCCTGAATTAATGATAAAAACATTTGTCTTTTTTCCATTTCATCACCTAAAAAAGGTGAACAAACAACTGAATTGATTTCTTCATGTCATAGTTTTGCACAATACATTTTCTTACACTTTTTGGTCCCTGATATTTCCTACATGTTTTGTGATATAATAAAGATTAAAAATTATGATCACTTTGGGAACATTTAATTGTAAAATACACAAAGGATTGACTCAGATTCCCCTCACGGATGCGTTCAGTCAATTCCAAAGACACGAGGAACGTCGCTGACGGCTGCGGCTGGACGTCCTGAGCAGGACTCATGGCAGCGTCCCACACGGGTCTCCCTCCGCCATCTCCCTCTGCGCCATGATCACGCACACCTCATAAACGCGGAAGGCGGCGAAGGCGGTGGCCAGCAGACAGGCGGCGCCCAGGATGTACCACCAGTTGAAGAGGCCGAAGGAAACTCCTTTCACGATGCAGTAGAGGCCGAAACACACCAGGGCCAGAGCGGAGAAGAGCTGCACGCACAGCGGCGGCCCGGAGGACGCGTGTTTCTCGCCCATGATGAACTCCAGCTCACGCTCTGGGAGACAGACTCGAGAGGAAAACGTTGTGAGTCTGCGTCATGACGAAAACACGAAGAGCGCAATGCGGTGTCTGTCTGTCATGAGCTCCGGCGCAGCACTGAGAGCAGAGAGCCCGCGCTGGGGTTATATACGCTTTACAGATCTTAGATTAAAGAACGCAGAAAGACCCTTGAAGAGCTCCAGTCTAATCCTGCGGAGCGTTTAACAAACACTTGTTTCAATTACGCTGACTTGCTGACTTGCAGCTCTCGTGCAATTAAGGTAAGTGCGACTGAAGAAGCGCTTATAGATCGTTACGCTGGTGTTTTTGAGGTCAACCTGAAGAAGTATTACAAACACAGGAGCGTGAATCAAAAACACTCTTTGTAATTAAACATTTCTGCTAAATGTTCTCATAAATGTGGGAGCAGTGCAATCAAAATATTCTTTATTGCTTTAATTGTGTAGGATGTACAAGTTCACAGATGTCTTTCAAACAAACAAGATGGACGAGAGCTTGAAAATGGAACTCACACAGGCATCTTAATTTGTATTAGTAGTTTAGTAACTCGTGCTGCGGACCAGAGACTTGAACAGATTCAGCGTTTGAGTTCACTCCCGTTCATTACCGTTCAGCGTCAGATTTAAGACAGATTCATGAAATGATCCACTGAGTCAATCTAAACCCATAATTTCAGTGCAAAAATAGCCCTTGTAGAGACAGTAAATGAATGTAGCTCAAAGTTATTCAGGCGCCCACTTCATAGTGTGGATTTGAGCTGATGTCTGTATGAAACACTACTGAGAGATGCTTTGACCTCTTGACCTCTGCTTGCCCAGTGCGGCCACTAGCGCAGCATTAGCTCTCACGGTCAGTTCTGTCTGCTGCGGTGATGATGTCATGAGGCTCTGGAATCACTCCGGTGACGACCTCGTTTCCATGGCAACGTCCGGTTCACGGGATTAAAGCGCCTCAGAAAAGCCTCTCAGGTGTGAGTGTTTGGAAATGTGTTCAGAGGCACATTCTTGAGCTCATTTCTTTCTGAAATCCCAGAGAGAATTACATCAGTAGATTATAACAAACACACACACACTCACACACACAGTTACACACACCCTCACACACTCTCTCTCTCTCTCTCTCTCACACACACACACACACACATTGTATTAATGGAGTTCAGTTTGAGTCAGCGTGGTTTAGTTTGACATGAATGAAGGCAAGATAGTGTGTGACAGATGTATGTGTATGCAGGGGGTTGTTCTGTTGTGCTGAAAATACATCATTACAAAAAAGGCCAGTGGGTATAAAAATCTGTAAAACATGAGTTTTAAAAGTTAGATGTGACTGAAGAAGTTGCACTGAACATCTGCTGCGACAGTACAGGCCTGACAGCAGGGGGCAGGAGCGAGTTCAGTGCGTAACGGTGAAGCTGTAATCCCATTCAGATGTTTGAGATTACTGAACGCTGACTGGAGCGAGTCGACCCGATCAAACGTGTGTGTGAAAGAGAGTGATCCGAGCAGTGCCGTCGTGTGTGTTGTGTTCTGCTTCCGTTCTCACCAGCGGCTCCAGCTCTTTGCGGTCTATCAGGTTGAGTTCCGTGGCAAAGTAGTAAAAGTGCTTGTAGCAGGTGTTGACGTGAGCTTCGGCTCCCATCAGCAGGATCCGATCGAAATGATGGATGTAGACGTGCACAAACACGCGGAAGAGACGACACAGGATCTTCTTACAGATCTGGATGAAGTTCTTGGGGAAGGGAATTCCTGAAAGACAAAAAAAAGCAAAGAATGAATGTTGAAAAACTTGAAACATCACAACATCACACACAGTTATCCGTCAGCAAAACAGGAAATCACCTGAACACCTACAGGAAGAGCGCTTCTCTACAGCAGCAGAACAAATGAAAGAAAAAGAAAAAGGCCTTTCGATGGGTCTGAATGGATTCGAGCCACACGAGATCAAGGGAAAATGCAGGAATTAATCTTGCGTTTGGGGCAGTTGTTCTTCTGCAAAAGAATGCCTGTGTATTTGTGTAAAGATTGTGTGTGTCTGTTGTGTAAGCGCACACGCGTTGTGAGTGAGAGACTGAATTAGAGCCTTTGTTTCCTGACAAAAGCTCATTCTGTTCTGCTCATGGCCGAATGAAACGCTCTTGTGTTCAGACTGTCGAGCAGCATTCAGATCACAGATGAGCGGCTCTTATGAATCAATGCGACTGAACACAGTGTTAGAACAGACTCACAAACATTCAGTGCTCTGAAGAACACAAGCAGCACATGGTGACAGACAAACCTTCCCATGATCCTCTTTTCACTCACGTCCTTGTTTTCAAGACAGCGTCCCACACACCCCGTCAGAATCCGCCATTCTACATAAAACTAACATTCATATTCTGTATCATAATATAGCTGGATATTCAACTCAAAAATGTTGAATATCTTTTTTTGTGATTAATGAGAGTTTTGACATGACATACAAACCAAACGGCAAGATTATACATAAATGAATGACAAGCCATATAGGATTCAGTACAAAAACACATGAGTTAAAAACAAAAGACTCAGAATGGCGATTTATCATGACTATGAGTCGCGTGGAAAGCTGCTGTCCAGTAAGCGTATGGCTGCGTGTCATTTAATTATCCACAGAACGATGATGTATTCATAAGACTGTCCGTATAGCCCTGCGAACGCAGGATTAGTCGAGCTGCTGACCCGTTTAGTCTCTCGGTCATGTGATCAGAGCCGTTTTGTACTGTAGATCGTCGGCATCTTAATCTGCTCATAATACGGCCTAAAAACAAAGTGCAGTGGCTCGATGAACCTTCATCCCTGAGCTGCTTTACTGCACTAATAATTCTAGCAGACGCAAAAAATATGGACGAAAGTACCAAACGGGGTCTCTATTAGACACGTAACAATATAATCTGGGTTTAGGGCCAGAAATACACCCCCCCCCCCCCCCCCCCCCCCCCGTCTGACTAGTAAGGATTTTATTTTAATCAAATGTTCAGCTAAGAAGAGTTTGTAGAGCAAATGGCCATAAAAACTGACACAGGAAGTCAAATGCTGTGGACAGGATCTTCCTCTTCCTTCCTACCTCAAACTCAGAGAGGTTTCCAGACGCTTCTCTCTGGATGTGGAGCAACGTTTTCCAATCCCTAACTCACCATCCCACCAATTACAGAGAATTTAATCACAAAAAACAATGTTTGTCAAATCAGACAGTCAGGAGGACAAACAGAGCCGACAATGAGTACAACCTGGCCAGAATTGTAGTAATGGTCTCTTTATTTAAAGGGGACCTATAATGGTGTAATATCAGTCTCTGGTGTCTCCAGTGAAGTTTCAGCTCAAAATCCTCCACAGATCATTTATTATCGCTTGTCAAATTTGCCCCTATTTGGGTGTGAGCAAAAACGCGCCGTTTTTGTGGGTGTCCCTTTAAATGCAAATGAGCTGCTGCTCCAGAAGAGGGCGGAGCTTCAACAGCTCAACAACAACAAAGCTGGATAATCTCACCTTGGGAGAAACCAGGCTTAGTCGGGGGGCCAGTTCTCCTCTGGCCAACAGTGAACACTTGTCCGGTAGAGTTACAGGTCATAAGTCTGATTGGAGTTGCAACAGTCAAAATATTTAATCCAGTTCCATCTAATTTAAGATCGTTTAATCACGCCGGTATGGGAAGGTTTGTTGGGGATCTATGCCATTGGCTGATGAGTCGGTAAGGCCCTCACAAGGGATGAGCTTGTTCACACAGTCTCCGCCGACACCACAGGGCCACACTGCTGCCGAGCACGGGCACAGGTTCCCCATCCAACCTGGACACGGCCCGGATCCAACCAATCACGTTAATTGGTAAACCTTGGGATAAAAAAATTAGCATAGACGCCATTCTTCTAGGGGTAGTCGTGGCCTAATGGTGAGGGAGTCGGGGTTCTAACCTGAAGGTTGCTGGTTCGATTCCCATGCCGGCAGGAATTGAAGGTAGATATTGTGAATGAACAGCACTCTCTCCACCTTCAACACCATGACTAAGGTGCATGACTAATTTGTGAGCAAGGCACAAATCCCATAATTGCTCCCCTTGTAAGTCACTTTGGATAAAACCGTCTGCCAAATGAACAACTGTCTTCTTCTGATGTACCGAGTACATCTGGTGTTATAGGAAGTGTTCCCGGTTCCGGCTGACCTGATCTATGCAGCCTAACAATCCTTTAACGGATATGAAGACAAAAGTTTATAGTGCGTCATGTGTATGCCAGGTTAAATAGATGCGTTTTTAGTCTAGATTTAAACTGACAGAGTGTGTCTGCTTCCCGAACAATGCTAGGAAGATCGTTCCAGAGTTTAGGTGCCAAATAGGAAAAGGATCTACCGCCTGCGGTTGATTTTGATATTCTAGGTATGAACAACTGGCCAGAATTCTGAGATCGTAATAGACGCAAAGGACTATAATGCATTAAGAGCTCACTCAGGTACTGGGGAGCGAAGCCATTTAGTGCTTCTTAGATATCATCAGATAGAGACTGTGTCTGTACCCCGAACTAATAAATACAGAAAACTTCCAAACCCATTTACGGGTGATAATTTAATTGATGTTCAACAAGTAGTAAACAGAGATTATAAAGATAACAAAATGATAAAGCTTGGGTTGCTAAATATTCGATCCCTTTCTTCAAAAGCACTTATTGTAAATGATATTATCACAAAAAATAACCTAGATGTGCTGTGTTTGACAGAAACCTGGCTAAAAACAGACGATTACATTACTTTAAATGAGTCCAGCCCTCAAGGTTACTATTATCGACACGAACCTCGTCAGAAAGGTAAAGGGGGAGGTGTTGCTGTAATCTATAGTAATATCTTCAGTATTACTCAAAAGTCTTTCAAATATATCTCTTTTGAAGTGATGGTGCTCTATGTAACGTTATATAATGTAAGTGACAAATCACATTTGAAATTTGTGTTGGCTACTGTATACAGGCCACCAGGGCACCATACAGATTTTTATCAAAGAATTTGCTGATTTTCTATCGGAGTTAGTACTGGCTGTGGATAAAGTCCTTATTGTTGGTGATTTTAATATACATGTAGATAATGAAAAAGACGCTTTGGGATTGGCATTAACAGATATTCTAAGCTCTATTGGAGTTAGACAACACGTGTCAGGACCAACTCATTGTCGTAATCATACTCTAGATCTAATATTGTCACATGGAATCGATATTGATGCCGTTGAAATTCTGCAGCAGAGCGATGACGTCTCAGATCATTATCTAGTCTCATGCGTGCTACATTTATCCAAGGCTGGAAAACCGCCTGTCTGCCATAAATATGTTAGAACCATCACTTCTACCACTAAAAATTGCTTTATAAATAATCTTCCTCATCAGTTTCATCAACTTAGCAAACCAGACAGCTTAGAAGAACTCGATGTTGCAACAGAAACTATTGACGCTCTCTTTTCGAACACTCTAGACTCTGTCACTTGCGCTTAAAAAAGATTAAGGATATTAGTCCAACGCCATGGTATAACGAGCACACTCGGGCCCTTAAGAGAGCAGCCAGAAAACTGGAGCGCAGCTGGAAGAATTCAAAACTAGAAGTTTTTCGGATTTCATGGAGAGAGAAAATGATGGAGTACAGAAAAGCTGTAAAAACCGCTAGATCTGCTTATTTTTCAAATCTTTTAGAAGAAAATAAACACAATCCTAAGCATTTATTTAATACAGTGGCTAAATTAACAAGAAATACAGCCTTAACTTCTGATGTTTCCAAACAGCACAGCAGTAATGACTTTATGAACTTCTTTACTTGCAAGATTGACAACATTAGTGAGAAAATTATAGCCATGCAACTGTCTACTACAGTATCATATCAGACAGTGGATTGTTGTATCCCTGAGGAAAAATTCCATTCATTCGCTGCTATAGGAAAGGAAGAATTGTCTAAACTTGTTAAATCATCGAAATCAACAACATGTATGTTAGACCCTATACCGACTAAGCTATTGAAAGAGATGCTTCCAGAGGTCATAGATCCTCTTCTTAAGATCATTAATTCATCTTTATCACTAGGTTACGTACCAAAAAATTTTAAGCAGGCTATTATCAAACCTCTTATTAAAAAACCACAACTTGATCCTGGTGAATTAGTCAATTACAGACCGATTTCCAATCTACCTTTTCTGTCAAAAATACTAGAAAAGGCAGTATCATCTCAACTTAGTTCCTGCCTGGAAAGAAATGGTATCTGTGAGGATTTCCAGTCAGGATTTAGACCGTACCATAGTATGAGACTGCTCTCATTAGAGTTACAAATGATTTGCTCTTATCATTAGATCGTGGTTGTATCTCTCTATTAGTGTTACTAGACCTCAGTGCTGCTTTTGACACTATCCACCACAATATTCTTTTGAATAGACTAGAAAATGATGCTGGAATTAGTGGAATTGCATTGGCATGGTTCAAATCATACTTATCTGACCGTTATCAGTTTGTAGTAGTAAACGAAGAGATGTCATTTCGATCACAAGTTAAATATGGAGTACCACAAGGCTCAGTTCTAGGACCGTTGCTTTTCACTCTGTACATGCTACCCTTGGGAGATGTCATTAGGAAGCAAGGCATTAGCTTTCACTGTTACGCTAATGATACTCAGCTCTATGTTTCCTCGCGCCCTGACGAAACCTACCAATTCTCAAAATTAACAGAATGCGGAGCTGATATAAAAAATTGGATGACTAGTAATTTCCTGCTACTAAATTCAGAAAAAACAGAGATTCTAATTATTGGACCAAAAACTTCAGCACATAAAAACCTAGAATACTGTCTAACACTTGATGGCTGCTCTGTTAAGTCGTCTTCGTCAGTTAGGAACCTGGGTGTGCTCTTTGATACCAATCTTTCATTTGAAAGCCACATTTCTAGCATATGTAAAACCGCATTCTTCCATCTTAAAAATATATCTAAATTGCGACATATGCTCTCAATGACAAATGCGGAACAGCTAGTTCATGCGTTTATGACCTCGAGACTAGATTACTGTAACACTATATTGGGTGGTTTCCCTGCTCGCGTGATAAACAAACTACAGCTGGTCCAAAACGCAGCTGCTAGAGTCCTTACTAGAACCAGGGAGTATGAACATATTAGCCCGGTTCTGTCAAAACTGCACTGGCTCCCTATTAAACATCGTATAGATTTTAAAATCTTGCTAATTACTTACAAAGTAAGTCATCGCTCTGCTGCAGAATTTCAACGGCATCAATATTGATTCCATGTGACAATATTAGATCTAGAGTATGATTACGACAATGAGTTGGTCCTGACACGTGTTGTCTAACTCCAATAGAGCTTAGAATATCTGTTAATGCCAATCCCAAAGCGTCTTTTTCATTATCTACATGTATATTAAAATCACCAACAATAAGGACTTTATCCACAGCCAGTACTAACTCCGATAGAAAATCAGCAAATTCTTTGATAAAAATCTGTATGGTGCCCTGGTGGCCTGTATACAGTAGCCAACACAAATTTCAAATGTGATTTGTCACTTACATTATATAACGTTACATAGAGCACCATCACTTCAAAAGAGATATATTTGAAAGACTTTTGAGTAATACTGAAGATATTACTATAGATTACAGCAACACCTCCCCCTTTACCTTTCCGACGAGGTTCGTGTCGATAATAGTAATCTTGAGGGCTAGCCTCATTTAAAGTAATGTAATCGTCTGGTTTTAGCCAGGTTTCTGTCAAACACAGCACATCTAGGTTATTTTTTGTGATAATATCATTTACAATAAGTGCTTTTGAAGAAAGGGATCGAATATTTAGCAACCCAAGCTTTATCATTTTGTTATCTTTATTATCTCTGTTTTTTACTTGTTGAACATCAATTAAATTTTTACCCTTAAATGGGTTTGGAAGTTTTCTGTATTTATTAGTTCGGGGTACAGACACAGTCTCTATCTGATGATATCTAGGTGAAAGAGTCTCTATGTGTTGGGATTTATCTGACTTCTGTGACGTGAGACAGTCTGTCTGCTTCCTGACCTGGGCCCCAGTTAGTCAAGGTTGAGCTCTAAGACCATGTGCCATATTACTAGAGAGAAGAGCAGCACCACCCCAGGAGGGATGAATACCATCTCTTTTCAACAGGTCAGGTCTGCCCCAAAAACTTTTCCAATTGTCTATGAAACCTATATTATTCTGTGGACAGCACTGCTAATGATCTCATTACTCCTACGAGCAGGAAGGGGTCCAGAACAAATTACAGTGTCTGACATCATATGTGCGAGTTCACACACCTCTTTAATGTTAATTTTGGTGATCTCCGACTGGCGAAGTCAAACATCATTAGTGCCGACGTGAATAATAATCTTAGAGTATTTACGATTAGCACTTTTAAATTTGCTTTGCTGTCATATATAGTGATGATAAAGTAGACAACAAACAATGACAATAATTAGATTCAAAACAAAGCTATACAGACTCAAACAATTCAGCAGCGAGGCAGACAGGAGCAATCGATCAGACAGGATCGCTCAGGAGCCTGTGTGTTTGCATGTTAATTAAATAAGGAATTAAATAGGAAAGGATTTAAGGGTAAACAAAGAAGAATTAAAAGAAATTGAATGTATTAGAACTATTGGTATTTAAAAATATGGAAACAAGATCACTAACTTTATGTAAATAGCTCATTCATTTTCATGTATTGTCACATTCAGTTGTGAATTACATGAATCATGCAAATTATGGCCTCCATTTCCGATTCAAAATGGCAAAATTTGACAAAAACTTCAAATTAGTTTGCATCACTGGATATTGGCATTTAACAATTTTATCATTAAACAGTTGCCAAATATTTAGATAATTACATCTTACTTTCTAAAGTGTTATGTTTGGCTTCTGTGAACAGTAAAGCCCCGCCTTCTTTGATTTGATTGATGACACTAACGAGGCAGAGGTACGACTGACTACTGTCGATCATATGATAACAGACACACTGTCAGAGAACAAACCCCACGGTCCGATCGTTTTCTCAACAGCACAAACACGCACCTTAGAAATCAACAAACAATCATTGAGAAATCAGTCAATGCAAATGTTGGGAGAATTTGAACAAGCTATAAAAAAGACCATAAAGAACTAGCAAACTAAGATGGAGAAATATGGGAAAGTTATCCAGAATGGAAGCAAAAACAACCAAAGAACTGGAGGCACTAGGACTGGACCTGCCGGATCGATGTGGTCAGACCTGAACGCTGACAGTTGAGTCAACCTGAAGAAAACTACGTTCACGATCTCATGACAATGTAGGTTTAAACACGGTAAACTTTAACACTGAAGTGAACGAGCTGAGAGCTAAAACCATAATGTTCCACAGAGATTCTGACTGAATCTCACTGAAAACATTACATTGAGTGTTTGAGGTGATCCCTGCGCGGCAGTGAGAAATGACACAGACAAACAACAAATAATTCATGCAGAGTAGAAATGGGCCGACAGATTCTAGAAGTGAGTCCAAGCGGCTGTTCTTCTGAGACGAACACGAGACGACACACGTTTGCTTCAGTATCAGAGAGCAATCTGTGCCTCACTTTAGCACCACTCCTCTTCCTCTTCTTCTTTTAATAGTAGTGTTTCTTTTTTCCTTTTATGTGCAACTTTATCTTCATCATTTAACTTTATCAATTTTGCACGGTTTTATCTGTCTGAATCAGTATAATTTGGCAAAACAAATGTCTGTCATGGCAGTAAAGCACATTAAAGCTGTGCTCTGAGAGGATCTCAGTATTTCAGGGTTTTGTGGAGCTCGACGGGGTTCAGTTACAGGCGGATCAAGCTACACTGAGCGCCGACGTGCCTTCAGGGCATCTGATGGCCTTGAATTATTGACCACACACAGGTGAAGGAGACGTGACTCTGTGATGAGTGACGGTGAAAGCCGTGGAGGGAAAGGGAGGCAGCGGCCCCTCAAAACAACTCAAACTCAAACCAAACTGAAAATCGCTAGAAGTGATGATCTGTGAGCCATTTAGCAAAACCAAAAAACATGTTGTATTATTGCAGTTATTTTTAAAGTAATGTTAACTCATCAACTAGATGAAACGAGAACTAAGCTATGTGCCGGTACTTTAACAAAAGTCTCTTCTGCTGACCAAGGCTGCGTTTATTTGATCAAAAATACAGTAAAAGCAGTGAAATATTGCTACAATTTTGTCCATGAGTATAATTTGACCTTTTGTAACTTCAGTCAGTTTGAGCAGAAACAACATCTGACGACGCTCAAAGTTCAATGAAGAGAGGCATTTTCTTTTACAGACTGGCTGGTAGGAACTACAACGAGCTTCTTCCCGGGTTGGTGACATCACAAATTCTAACATGTACATAAACCCCGCCCCCGAGAACACACCACAGAGGGGGCGGGGCCATGCTGGGCTGCAACGGTGTAGAAACCTGGAAACACTCACCGATGCTAGTGGGGAAAATCTCCTCGTTATTGATCTGCATCTCGATCCAGTCCATCAGCAGGTTCATGTACTGTGGCGCGGGCAGCGGCGTGGGCTTCTTATACTTGTGCTCATCTTGCCAACGGTACTCGTACCGCGGGCCGCCGGACATCACCGGGCAGCTCTTCTCTGTGCAGAATTCGCACACTGTCCCGTAGATGAGGTTGATCCGGTTGAAGAAGTCCACCACGTGCACGGCCACCCAGTCGTTCAGATCCTCGCCGAGCGGCAGCTGGACGGACGCTTTCAGGTCCACGCCCGAGTTGAGCGACGCCTGCGCCCGCTTGTGCAGCTCGAAACGCTGAGTGCCCGGCTCGAACCTGCGCTTGGGCCGGAATGTCTTGTCTTTGTTAAACACTTGTTTGAGTGCGATGGACATGATCAGTCGGTGGGTGAGAGAATAAAGCACTGAGGAAGAGTCTCGCTCCTCTGCGTTATCTCATGCTCTCCTGGAAAACAAATGAGCCACGGTTAGTCAATCGTTTGGACACATTTGACTGAATTTATGTTTCTTGTGGCCTTAAAAACTTTTTAACCTTATTCATTGTGTAGATGAATATGAGTAAAATAAGACCTTGACAGTGGCTGCTGTAGGGGTGTGCCATATAAATCGTGTGCGATAATATCGTAATTGATGTTTTAACGAAATTCCAAATCATATTATCGAGTATTTCACTCATTTTTAGAAACCAATCAAGACGCTGCATGACGTGTTCACGTGTGTGTTTGACAGAAGATAAAGTGAGTGAAGAAGCTTGTCAATGAAGTGCGGCTCCAACCGCGAATCCATCTGAAATCACTGCGAGTTCCAGTCGCTTATAACGTACATTTGAAAAAGCAACGCGCGTCAAACGTCTTTTATTGGACAAGATGTTTATGAATGCATTTAATAACATGTTTTTACACCGAACTCACTTCATAACGACAGTTGAGCATCTTTCAGTGAGATGATGTGATTCTTACACAGAATAAGGCAGTCGTGTGTTTTTTATTCATGTTTAATCAATGAAAGCGTTTCTATCTTCTGTTTATTCAGCGACAGATATGAAGTGTTGTCATCTTCTGCTGCAGGGCATGTTTTGAGTTCTGGCTTTCAGATGGAGAAGCATTTACTACTGATCACAGGGCCGTACAGCTCTGACAAGCTGCGCATTAATAATGGCAGCCTTTGCGATTTAAACGCGATAAATCGTGCAGCCCTAATGTGAGGATTATGAAAAGCTTCAGGAGGCATCTTGGACACGGCCCGTCTGCAGCGGACAGAGCAAAATCAAACAAGTAGTGATCGGTGCAGAGTTCTCTGGAGCTCAAGGGTGGAGCTTGACCTGTTTGAGGGTGGAGAGATGGGGTTATGGGTAGAATTAGGGTGTGGAGGTTATGGCTCTGCAGTGAGTAGCCCCTCAAATCAAAACAAACACGGCTGAATGATTTAGCAAGAAAGTTCCTAACGACAGAAAAAGCGACAGATAACAACATTTTTTAATGATTCAAAATATCGTCTGATTATCGTTATCGGAAAAATCTTAGAAAATATTGAGATATCATTTTTGTCAATATGGCACAGCCGTACGCTGCCGTTGATTCTGAGCCGCACACGTTTCTCACTCAGTGTGTATTGTGAGAATACAGACCAAGAGGAAGCAGCTCTTCTTAAACCCATGTGAAAGGAGGTTCAAACCGTCGACTTGTACTGCAGATATAACCCTAAACTCCATAACACTGCAGACATAAATCATGAGTGCCATTCAGAGAATCTGTTGCATCTGCTTCGCTCGAGGCCAAAAGCTCTGTGATGACGTCATGCTGAAGAGACTCTCACGTTTAACACCCTGTAAAACATCCACCTGATCCAAACCAAACCACAAATCCGGATGTCTTGAGATGTGGGCTGGAGATTTTTACACCAAAAGTCATTTTGCTTGGAAATTTAAGCTCATGTGGCAGAAATCCCAAATACACAATTTTACAATTTGTTGTCCATCATTAACAATCTCACTCTGGATCTCTGATGGGATATCCTCAGATCATTACTCCACCGCTGTTTCACAGAGAGGAGGAAAGTAAAATCACACGGACCGTTTGGCCCTCAGCGGGCGAATGTCACAGCGCTGTGACTGTCGACAGTATTTACATCGAAAACAGAAAGGCGTCGGCTTCGAGCGGGATGAATTTGGGTTTTACCTGTAAATCTTTGTTACAAATGAGTCAGTCCGTTTTCAAGCTAGTCAATGTTTAACTCTCATTATGTCGAGCAGCAGATAACTAACGGCACATTCTTGTTATGTGAGTCACTGTGGAGAGAAAATAACAGACAATTACAGATATAAAGAATTCATAAACACTCAGTTCATCTTACAGGAACCCAATTTCAGAAGCTTTTATACTGTGCATTCAAGGTAAATGTTTTATCAGTTCAGGCCTTCGTGTTTCACGCGCTACGACAGACGGTCAGATCTCAGAGTGTGTGCGTTTATCATCGAATCTGACGTGTGGAATAATGACATGATCCAGAAAAGGAAACACAGTACGAAACGGTTGTCATATTAATGGTCAAATGAATGACGATTGTTTTCTAGGGAAAAAAGAACAGAAGATAGTCTGATACTGATTCATGAAGAGACACGTGAGCAGAAAATTACACGGCTCTTGACCTACAATATCACACGCGTGTCAGAACACGAACATCACGGCCCGTTTCAGGATCTCAGCTGCTTTTGCTTCAGGATCCACATTTACTAAGGACATCATGCAGAGACTGTTTATCATACAAAATGATACAAGATTAGTCAGAAGTACCATTAATTGTGTAGACCCAACAACATGCAGATTCTAAACATACATTGGAGGATTTAAAGGGGTGGTTGATTATGATTTCGTTTTGTAACTTTAGTTAGTGTGTGATGTAGAAACAACATCTGCAGGGGAACGACACTCAAAGTTCAATGAAAAGAGATCTTTTCTTTTACAGAAATTGCTTTTAAAACGGCTGGTAGGAACTACAACGAGCTTCTTCCTGGGTTAGTGACATCACCAACCCTAAAATTTACATAAACCCCGCCCCCGAGAGCCATGTCGTGCTGCTTTAGAGTTGTTGTCGTCGAGTGTGTTGATGCCGTCATTTTACGCCGGACCGCTTCACAAACGAAGGAATAAAGATGAGCGTGACGACACACGCTAGTGACGAGTCGATCGACTCCACAGCAACGACATCAATTTATCCACGAACCGTTCAGAAACGTCTTCCTGAGTCTCTCCATCCGTTTGAACACTTTCCTCATTTTGTCTGCGTGAGATTCTCCAGCTTTGTTGTTGTTGAGCTTTTAAAGCTCCGCCCTCTTCTGGAGCAGCAGCTCATTTGCATTTAAAGGGACACGCACAAAAACGCCCAAATAGAGGCGAATTTGACGAGCGATAATAAATGATCTGAGCTGAAACTTCACTGGAGACACCAGAGACTGAGATTACATCTTGTGAAAGGGGCGTTATAGATCTCCTTTAAATATTCTAGTTTTACATTGTCTATACAATGTGAGTGTTTGGTTTCTGTGTTTTTCAGTGGTTCACAGTCAATAACTGAGTCAAGAACACACTCTTCAATCAAACCAAACCTTTAGTACTGATTCTCCTCTTCTGACTCTGAGCTGATCAGAACAAGTCTCTTTCATCAGAGATGGTTCTTCTGAACTCTCTCCACCAGAACCGGGTCACAGAACAATCGTAACAATCATCCGGCTCCTGCTCCGTCCTTCAGTCTGATTATCAAAACAATCATCTAAACTCCTTCCTCTAGTCATGAATCCACACACACTAACCAACCAATGCAAAACCAAACCATGTTTATAGACTAGATTAACTATTAAACCGAGTTATCCATAGAGTTTCTATTAATACAGAGACTTGTTACTAGAGTTATATTCTCACTTTAGTACGAGACAAAGCAGTGAATCATAATTCTCAATATAGCAAAGTTCTTCAAAAGCTTTATATCTTCTCTAGCAGATAATTATATTGAATCAGAATATATCCAGTAAACAAGACTGAAACTGTTTCATGTGAGCAAGTGTTACAATCATGTCATCCAGATGCCGAGGATCCCACAATCCCAACACTATCCCAACACACTTTAAACGAGATGAACACAAAATGAAAACAATAACAACAACAAAACAATATAATGGGGAAAAAAAACAAATGAAAAATAATATTGAGACACACTCACCACTGCTGTTGATCCGAATGTCCTCATGAAGAGAGAGAGAGAGAGAGAGAGAGAGAGAGAACTTCTCCCACTCAAACACACACAAGCCTCACAATTCACTACATATTAATGATCAAAACAAAGTCAAATCGCTTTACTTCTCTACACATGATGTTCGTAAACTCAAATTCGTGTGTGAGTAATTTACTGCTGCAAAAATAAAAGCGGCTTAAAGCAGCCAAAGGCAGATTATTACGCGAGCCGTGGCGACCTCTAGCGGTCACACGGAGACTCACGCTGCCGCTGCACGTCACAATCGGTCACATTATAGTAACTTTGATCGATCTTATCTGCTCGCGAAATACATACACATACTCTCAGAAATATGTATTTGCTATGGAATGTCTTTCTCTATGAATTATAAATGTCTTTTTTGCGTTGTCAAGTAACAGCCAGCGCTGCCCTCTAGTGGCCGCTTCAGGATCAGTTCAGGGTTCGATACAATGTGGCCTATTTTGTGTTTTAGTGCATCTTTAAATGAAATCAAGTTTATTACTGTAAAACTACTTTGAGACAATCTGTATTGCATAAAGTGCTATATAAATAGAGCTGAATTGAACAAATTAAAAATTATGTTATTCAACTTGAATCCATTTTAAATGCATTTAAATAATTTCAAAATGTAATTTTTAACAGGTCTATCAATTTAATTTAAATGAAATCACCCTAATTTAAAAAAACAATGCATACTGGTTTCATAGTTTTTATTTAAAATATATATATATATATATATATATATATATGGTGGTGGGGAAGTTGGTTTGATCTGACGGAGGAAAAACATCAGACAAACAGATTTCATTTCATATGTGACCCTGGACCAAAAGCTGAATATATAATCTTTCCATTGATGTATGTTTTGTTAGGACAGGACAATATTTGGCCAAACTATTTGAAAATCTGGAACAAAAGGTGCAAAAACAAACCTACAAATTCAGAAAATCACCTTTAAAGTTGTCCAGATGAAGTCCTTAGCGATGCATATCCACTCACAAAAATACGTTTTTTCCATTTGTATGGTAGGAAATTTACAAAATATCTTCATGAAACATGATCTTTACTTAATATCCTAATGATTTTAGGCATTAAAGAAAAATCGATCATTTTGACCCATACCCATGTTGGCTGCTGCTACTTATGACCGGTTTTGAGGTCCAGGGTCACATATGGACTTTCTTCAAGGTTGCAAAAAGCACAAAGCATCTGAACATACATGAGTTTACAGCATCTGTTCCCAGTTTACCCTAACAAACAAACACCACAGCGGTTACTACGGTAACACTGTGATGAATTTATTATTAGCCAGCCTCTCATGAATCAAAGAAATGAAAATAGAGATTCTGAAAGCCTCTTCCCTGGTTTGAAGCATAGACCATATTCATATTTATTACAATATGACTGTAGTGATTCACACTGGAAACTTTCTGTACTGTGGTTTAGTGAGGATGTGTTTCGTCTTTACAGGACATTCATCATTCAGAAACCCGATTATAAATCAATCATGTATTAAAACAGTCGAACCACATGAAGAACTGCAGCGTAAGGCAACTATGATCGAACTTTCCCCCCAATTATGGCTTAAATCGATTCCACAATTATTACTGTTTTGTGAGCAATAAATTAAAATCATCAAGAAGCAAAAAAACAACAAACACAAAACGATCTCAAAGCCCTTTGATACGCGACTATACGGCTACTGAACATGAGTTTAGTAAAGTCCAGTTTGGTCATTTTAGTACATTAAATGAAATAAAAATAAACTGTTGAATAAAATTCCAGATGCTTAAATTAGAAAAAACATGTAATTTTTAAAAAGTCTTTCTCCAGTGTTCGTCCAGTTGTTTCTCATCTCAACAAGTGCTGAAGGGTTCAGTGACTCGGAAGTCAAGCGTCCAGAATCCTCTCCGACGCTCCTGAAAGCACACCGTGTTCTGCGGCCCGTCGCACATGAACACACATCAACAGCACGAAGCCCGGCAGACGTCTGACGTTCAGAACGCAGGTCACGACGGACAGAAGCATTAAAAACCGAGAAGAGAAGAAGGAACCGAATACTCGAATCCGGCGTACACCCTCACAACGCACCGATGGTCTCTATTCCTTTCAGCACGTCGTAGATCTCTCTGGGCAAGATAACGTAGCTCTCTCCCGGCGTGGCGTCCTTCTTCCCGGTCTTCCGGATCTGGCTCATGGCTCTGAAGCGCTCCAGCTGCCGCTCCTGACGCCGGCACTTCTGCTGCACCGTCTTCAGTCTCTTGCGCAGCTTCTCCAGCTGTTCCTGCAGCTGCTCGATGCGTCTCTTCTGCTGCACCGTGTCCTCCACCGTGTAGTTGTGGTCGCAGGACACGCAGGCGCTGGCGTGGAGGTCCGGGTCCGGCTCCGCTTCGGACGGCCACACCGCTGCCGTCTCCTCGGCATCAGAGAGAGGGAGACTCAGAGGAAAGTCCATGTCCGGGCTGAAAGCGTCCTCCAGAGACGCCGCCTGTGAACAACGGACGGACACGGATCACATGAGCACAAATGAATGTAGTCGGGTCGGGCCCATATAGAGGTGAAATACTTCAAACACATTGTCAACTACTTTCAGAACACTTGCAGAAAGAGCCTTTACTCAAAACCAACCGAATCACAGCTTCGGACCGTTTACCCTAAAAATACACTTCTGTCATTCGGTCGCACGACTTTCTGCTGTGGAAATGTTCGGTCTGATGTCTGTAAAATGTCTCTGGGTTTATGCATTCTCGGAAACGTGTGGGAAAGTCAACAAAATATATAACTCTGTTCTAGTGGCTGTTGGATATTTTAAACCACAAATCTTACAAACGGAGCCTTCAAGGGGCTTCAACTGAAGAGTTTTATTATATTAGTTATTCATTCCAGCCATCAGTCAACTAATTGCATGTCTATATTAATTTAATTACTTAAATACATACTGAGAATATTAACCCCTAATGATTAATATAGGTGTAATAGATTGCCTAAAGAGCAAGAACACATTTGACTCATTCATGAACGGGTGTTTTCTGAGGAGACAGACACACGCTGCTTTCCTATGGATTACATACGCAGAACGTACTTCTTTTCCATCTGAATTGGTTCAATTCAAAGTAGACATTTAAGCTTTCTATAGATGTATTTGTGACTCCTGTGAGGCACGGATTCGCTCTGAGACTGAGACGGCAGAACGCGCTTCCTGTGTGCGTCCATGTTTGTTATTGCAAGTTTACACAAGTAAAAGTAGATCCTTCAAAGTTTCAAATGAAAACTATACAGGATCTCTTCTCTGTAGGACCAAAAATGACGGAGTATTTAAAGTTGTTTCCTGCCAGGCAAACAAGATCCCGCCGCTATTTGACGATCAGGGGGCAGATCCTTCACCCACAGCGTGAAGAGCTCAGCCGATCATAACTGAGTCATACACACAACTAGTCAGTTACACCGATAACGACAGCATGTTTAAGAGCGAGAGACAAAATGAATGTAATAGACCGAGGTGTGATGAGATCTTGCAAGATTAAAATGTGACGAGATTTCTCGTCAAGGTGAAAAGCGTTCTCGCAACACTGCCGCGGGTGAAATTAGGACAGAACATGCCGTCGCTACGTTCACTGTCATTTTGATTTTCATAAAAATAAAAACCATTTAATTCAGTAGGATAACGGTCGCTTCAGCCCCGTCCTGCTCATCCGACGCGAGCAGCGGTGCAGCGGGGATCAGAGTTCACCGATCACGTGACGAGATGACTGACGAGACCATGGCGGAGGATTCGTTGCTCAGCAGAGCCTCGGCATCTGACGAATGTCTGTAGAGTTCGCACTCAGCGCCGCCGCCGCTACTACCTATTCAGAGTACACAAGATCGCCAAAGTAAAACGCGAGCGCACATTCGAGCGCGATTTCAATACCCCAATGTGTAAAGCGGCTCCCTGACGCACGCAAACATCTCCCGGTGTGAAAACGATGTCAGACGGTGTCGTTGTTCCACCTCTCAGTGCCGTGTCATACCTGAAGAGAAATTCGGTCTCTATTTGCAGTGTGGATGTTGAGAGAGCACACTCGATCACGTGCCGTCTCCTTTAACACACACGTACACCGAATGAACTAGAGGCGGGATTTTTCTGGCTGTGTGCGAGAAACACGTCAGTGGAGGGAGTGAGGCACTGAAGCACCTGCTGTATTCTGCTGAAGCTGAAGAGCGAGGGCACGGCGTTGTCCTTCAGCACGCGGTTGTTGCACTCGCGCTTGAAGCAGTCTCTGGTGAAGTGCTGAGAGCAGATGTTGCTGTACTTGGTGGGTTTGAAGTTTCTTCTCTTCATGGCGGCCACCCATTTCCCACAGACGTCCGGCCGGGCCAGAGGAAACCTGCGGAAACGACACAAACAACCGCAATAATGACTGCGTGTCTGATTATATCCAGGTAAATGTTGGGTGAAATAATCTTTTCAGCAATGCTGTCATCACTAAAGTCACCTAGAAATGATCCTTCTGTCATCATGTTGTCAAACCCGTGTGACTTTATTTGTTCTGTGGAACACAAAATATGACGGAGGAGTTTCATTGACATTTCTCAAAATATCTCCTTTTATTTTCCACAGAAGAAAGTCGGACAAGTTTAAACAACATGATGATCATTTACATCAAACTCCTGTTCCTCAAACTGACTGTTTTACAACTCATATGTACGACAGAACAAACGCGTCGGTGGTGCTGTCGAGTGAGCAGTGGCGGCAGAACCGAACCGAACCGAACCGAACCGAACACTGAGAATCTCACATACATAAACAAACACAAGCCACGCGATCACACCACTACGGGAATCAAACAACATCGCGCCTCAGCGGAGACTCGACCGAACACAGTTCAGCTCACTTATGAAAGGAGATGTTTTTATCTTTCTGGTATCTGTTTTTGCATCCGTACGCCGAGCAGGACTGAACCATGTTTAGCTGCGATCTGAAACGGGATGATCAGGAGTAATATTCACTCTCGATGTTGTGAGGGAAGCAGATCTGCGCTTCTCATGGCTGACGGACAGACGCGCTGCATCCGCTCGGTGACCGTGAGTCTGTGTGATTCTGCGCCGGTCCGGCAGGAGGCGCTCGGCGGCTCAGAGAGGAGACGCTTCCTTTGAACGACATCACATCTCACGCCGGCCTAATCTCGCTGTAGATGTTTACACTCAAAATGATAACATCTTTTAAATATTTTAAGTTCAGTTCTTTGAAAAAGACACGCAAATCTTCCCCAGCAATCGCTGTGAGATTATTTTTGAACCATCACAGTCGACGGTGATTGAGCGATCCTGAGATGCGCTGAGAAAAGTAACAGGTATCAGGTGACAGCGCTGTCCATGTGTCCAGTCTGGACAGTAATTTACACATTATTAATAGCTTTTACCTACTTTATACATTGTAGTAATGTAAAACAGACAGTAAAATGATCATAATAGGATCAATATTATTTAGACCCATCTTACCTGGGCCGCCAAGCCCCGCCCTTTCCATATTCCCTTCCTGATCGTTTCCAGTCAAGATCAACACGCTTGTTTATTTCGGTGCTGCGAGGCTACGCGTGAATCCTTCAAATCTGATTGGCTGTTGATGAGAAGGGCACGCCTCTTTCTATGACGACACCAGGAGACCGTCAGGTCATTGGCTGGGACTGTCAATAAATGCACGTATCTGATGACGCGTCTGTGGCGGCCACTGAAGACTGATATGTAAATCCTGCCGCCTTCACGCGCTGCCGGAAATGAGATAGTTCCCATTTCTGAAGTCGTAATTACGAGCTCATCGCGTTCAAGTTTTTACCTACGAAAAACACTTGATATTCAGCAGTGTTTTTGATATGCCTGCATTGGCGCCGTTGTAAACAAACTGAGCTGAGCCGGACGATTACGTCGCTGTTTTCTGCAGTGCTGATATACCTAAATTAACTAGACTAATAACTACTGATATTTGCAACGGAATGAATCAATAATATATAGAATAAGCTGCACAATGACACCATTTTCTTATTAATGTAAAGCTGCTTTGCCACAATTTGCATTGTAAAAAGCGCTATATAAATAAAGATGACTTGACTTGACATGAGATCCGTTCAGTTACTCACATAATCTTGAGCGAAACAAACTTTGCATTAGTTTCATTTTTATACTAATAATCATGCTACCATACTCAGATGATATTTCCTGGATATAGAAGTAGAATTGATATTTAACAACGGGTTATAATCCTTCCAGACAAACATTTGCCGATATAGTAATTCAATGGAAAACTCTCACACAGACTGTGATCATTATAAGCGTTCATCATGAATGAAGATCCATCTGACTCCATCATTATTGCACATTTATGAATGTTCATGAGCCTCATCGGCCTTGAACGTCATTTGGATTCAAAGCTTGTTGTCTCGAGCTTTACTCTGCGCTGCCTTTGTGTTTGTGGTGTAAACAGGAAATACAGAACAGGAAACCTGTTGAGTTGTGATGCATGTGACAGATAGCAGACGCTTCGTTTACTCACACGGGTCTGAGTGAATCACATCTGTGAGGTACGTCTGCGTCTCTGAAACTACTTGATTTACAGGCATGACGAGTATTGCAATTCAACCGTTTTGCATAATTCAATGCAGTTTAATGTGTGTGAGTGTGTGTGTATGTTTTTTTGTGTGTGAGAGTGTGAGTTGGTGTATTTGTGTGTATGCGTGTGCGCAAGTGTGTGTGTTTGTTTTTGTGACATATCAGGACACAAATGTGTGTAATGTCATGGGTGTGACATTGGCTTTACAACTTCAACGTGAAATATGAGGACATTTCATGTCCCCACTTTTCAAACAACTTTAAAAACACACTAAACAATGTTTGATTAAAAATGTAAAAATGCAGAATGTTTTCAGTGAGGGTTAAGTTTAGGGGTGGGGGGGGGGGGCAGAATGTAAAGTTTGTACAGTATAAAAACCATTACGCCTATGGAATGACCTCACTTTGATAGCAAAACGAACGTGTGTGTGAGAGAGTGAGTGTGTGTGTGAGAGAGAGAGAGAGTATGAGAGTGTGTGTGTGTATGTGTGAGAGTGTGAGCTGTGTTGGAGTAACGCATTACAAGTAACTTGAGCTATGTGATCAGATTACTTTTTCAAGTAACAATTACTTTTTTAAATTTACAACAAAATAAGTTGGTTTGAAATAAGTAACCATCACAAGTTCCTTTTTCTCACTGACTGACAGTTCTCCTGTCCACATGTTGTGAGAGGTAAAGGTCAGAGGTGATGTGTGTGTGTGTGTGTGATCATGGTGTTGTTGCGGTTCTAAACTAAACGTGAACATGCATTTTCAGTATTCCTCCAAATGAATAAAAACAGTGAAAAGCAATCTCAGAACTGACGCAAACCTGTAATAATTAACAATATTAAATTTCATAAATATACTTTATGTATTTAATCTCACTTTATTTACCAGTGTGTTTGCTGCTGACCTTCAGTGGTCTAATTCAATCATATCAATGAGCAAAAGTGACTGTGTTCCACTCCAAATTATTACGCCCTTCCCTCACTAACTTCCGTCCGTCTCGTGGACTCGATGTGCGTCACATGAACTGCTGCATACGAGAACGCACTAACCCTTGATCACTTGGAAATCTCTATGGATGATTTACATTATAAATAAAACTACATTATATTATATTTAAACCCCTTTTACTTATGAGGTTGTTTAATGCACCGTTCTACATGCATATAAGTTTTTAGAGAAAATAGGTATATGAGCTGTTGGAGAAAAACAAAATTATGCAAACGGAAAAATATCAATAGTATAAACTGACTGTGAATATAAGGTAGCTCCAAGTATTATGGGATTAAATCTCAATGCAAAAATATATTATACACTATTATGGGATTAATTCTCAAAATAATTAATATATCAGGGCTGGGGAGGTTACTTTTAAAATGTATTTCACAACAGATTACAAAATGCACGCTTTAAAAAGTCATTTGTAATCTACTTCGTTAGATAACACAAGTTTTGTAACTTAATCTAAATACTTTAAAATACTTTGGAATAGTAGTAAGTATGTAACCAAAAAAAATGTAATTGCCAGTTTTTATCTCACAATTCTGACTTTTTTTCCCCCTCAGAATCGTATGACATAATGTTGCAATTAATAGTCATAAACTCTCCATTTTCAGAAAAAAATGTAAGAATTGCAAGAAAAGTCAGAAGTGGGAATGACGAGAATGAAGCTTGAGCTGTTCATGAGGAACTTTGGGCTTTTGTTTACATGCAGTCTCTCTGACAGGCTGGTGTACATGATGAAACGCCGCGAGGATGTGATGTGCGCTGCTGTACAGAAGAGGGCAGTAAAGCGACACTAAAGCCTGATCCTCTCGGATCCAGTTCTGTCCAGATCTCCAGACCCTGCATGACACCGGGATTAAAGTTTAGTATGGAACAGAATTTATATATCATTAAATGTATATTTAATTTATGTCATTTCAACATGTGCACACGCTAGAAACAGAGCACTAAGTCAAGCATGACCTCAGAAGTGTCAGGATCCAACATTCGTGACACAGAAGTCTGTTTCCCGCGGGCACAAACAGGCTCAACAAAACCGGCTTCTTTCCAAGCACTTCCGCTTTTAATCTCAACTAAAAATGTACAAAGTCTCCAAATCCGAGTGGTTTGAAATCAAAGTGTGGAAATTAGGACGCTTGGCTTCTCACCGGGGCTATTTCAGTGTCTCATATAAATGCACGTCTCTATTGACATCTAATTACAGTAATACCCACCTACACCGGGAATTACAGCAGATAACGCGTTCAGATGGCAGCTATTACTGTCAGAGCCGAGCTCCGTTCTCAGAAAGACTCGATTACAACCAGATCCGTATGAGGCACGAGGGGAAACAGCCTGTCTGATGGTGTTCTGGGCCTCTGTATGCAGTGTGTGTGTGTGTGTGTGTGTGTGTGTGTGTGCGTGCGTGCGTGTGAGTGAGTGTGCGTGTGTGTGCGTGTGTGTGTGTGCGTGTGTGAGAGTGTGTGTGTGTGTGTGTGTGCGTGTGTGAGAGTGTGCGTGTGTGTGAGTGTGTGAGTGTGCGTGTGTGTGTGTGCGTGTGTGAGTGTGTGTGTGAGTGTGTGCGTGTGTTAGAGAGGTTTGATTGACTGGCCCGTGGCCATGGAGATGCGCTCGCTGGGATCCAGAAGCGCTTGTCAGACGCCCACTGCTTTAACTGCTTCCTGCGTCTGAAGACGCGCTCGGATCCGCGAGAGGAATTGTGTCGAGATGAAACGCATCTCTGGGGTTTCACTGCTTGTGTCAGCTGCACTGATTCGACGACATCCTGTGAATGTTATTGTATTAACCTCAAGGTTTTCTTAAGATTCGCATTATTTCAAGAGGTAATGTCCTGTGTGTCGCCAAACTGGATTTCTACATGTTTTATATCAAATATAAACACGTTGACTCTGAGCTGCAGTTGCTAAGGGTTTGGAGTGCTTTGGCAGTTGCTAGGGTGTTCTGGATGTTGCCAGTTTGGTGTTTTTCCTCCTTCACTCTAAAATGCTGTGTTAAAAATAACCCAAGTTGGGTTGAAAATGGACAAAGCCAGTGACTGGGTTAAATGTTTGATCAACCTGCTGGGTAGTTTTATTTAACTCAGCCATTGATTAAAAATGCCTGTATTTCTTGCTTAAAATGAACCCAAAATATGTTGGAAATTAACATGTATTAGCATGTTTATTAAATTAACATTTATTAATAAGTTTAATGAATAAACAATGAATTGAAATGTTCACCTTTTGATTATTATTGTTGTCTCAATGTGTCTGATTTTTAATTTCTGATTTTATCCCATTTTAAGTCAGCCACATAGTAATTTTTAATAATTAAATAAAACTGTCCAGCATGTTGGGCAAACATTTAACCCAATCACTGGGTTTGTTCATTTTCAACCCAACATTTTTTAGTGTTGTTTCTCTGTGGGTTTGTTTACATGCATCACAAATCCGAAAGTTCTGTTTATATGAACCCTTAATGTTTCACTCACATTCATTTCATGCGCATCAGATCAGTGTCGAGTCAAACTCCGGGTCGACTCAATCTGACGTCAGGATGATGTTTACTTGTTTTGACTGAAGCAGAAGAGCTTTTTAGTACATTTTGAGTGTCCTCCACTGAACAGCTCGAGCACGTTACGACACATGCATGTGCGCAAAGTAATTTTACGAATCTGATTGAGAAAATATTTGTATCGTTCATCACTCTCAGAACTAGCAGTGACGCCTGAGTAAGAGAGCAGCACTAGACGAACACAGTCATTTTGTCCGGGTTGTGGGAACAGGGTTTTACCCTTCATCTGCATGAGAAGCCATCGAGTGTGATGAATGATAATGGAGGCTGGAGACACGCGCTGACACGCCGGGCCGCAGATCCCGCTGAACCGCTGCGGAGGAACGGCTGCGCGGTCCAGAGACGGTGCGGTGATGACTTCCAGCGCTCGCGGCGGATTCGAGGCTGGCAGAGACTTTTCAAATGCTTAATTTGATTAGCAACAATATTCCCTCTGCTTCGAGGCAAACACATTTCAAATTAGAATAAAAGAAATTAGAAAGGAAAAGAGTTTTGTGAAACACGCAAACGAAGCAGCTCTTCTGTTGTGAGTTTCAGCACATGCTGCAATCCTCTAAACTTAAGATTCATCATTTACTGTGTTTTCTCTCCAGTCCAGTGAGGCGATGATATCAGCTTCCTAAAGAGAACATATTTTTGACATCTCGAATGTCTTAATATTGAACTTTACTGAACAATTAAAATGAGCTCAAAAAACCTGCAGATCTGCCAGCGTTTATGAGCTCATGTGATGTTTGTGTGGAGTAACAAAAACAGCCATTAGATAAATGACATACAGATCAGAATGATTTAATTATTTGAACCCGTGAACTGCTGAAGATCCTGATCCTCATGTCTGACTGTGTTCAATACGACAATCCAGCGTGAGGCACGTGCGTGTCAGTATCATATTCACACACACACACACACACACATGTTGTGTTTATGTGTTTTGTGGGGACTTTCCATAGGCGTAATGGTTTTTCCACTGTACAAACTGTACATTCTGCCCCCCCCCCCACCCCTAAACCTAAACTTAACCACTCACTAAAAATGTTCTGCTATTTTACATTTTCAAAAAAGATAATTCTGTATGATTTATAAGCTTGTTTCCTCATGGAGACCAACAAAAGGTCCCCACAATGTCAACATTTACTAGTATTACTGTACCTGTGGGGACATTTTGGTCCCCATAACGTAGGGAATACCCATACACTCTTTCACACACACTCTCTCACAAACACACACTCACACACACACACACACTCACACTCTCTCACACACACACTCTCTCACAAACACACACTCACACACACATTCAGAATGATCTCAGAGCGAGTCCAGGCCAAGCCGGCTGATGTCATTGTTGCTGATAACAGCTTTCAGATGTGTTTCTGCGCGCTGCGGCCAGCACAAGGGCGATTTATTCCATTACACATTACACAGGCATCGTGGTCTGAGCCAAATAATCGCGCAGTGATGTCACAGTGGATGTGTGGGGTTATACGGGACGCCGTGGAGCAGCGCGAGGCCGTGCCAAGGAGTCGCCCGCCGACACACTTTACTAAGAACACGGAGTGAACGGCATAAAGAGAAGGACGTGTGCGTCACATTACAGATATTCATAGCCAAGCTAGCGTTCCAAAATTACTGTCAATTTCAGCTGCTGTTGTTTATAGTGGCTTTTCCATCATTTTCAATTATTGTTTGATGTCTGAGCTTCAGTAACAGAGTTAATGCTCATCAAATACGCCGTCACAGTAATAATAATACTTCTTCATTGGCATCGAAGGTTCCATGAAGAACCTTCAACATCCATGGAATCTTTCCATAACACTAAAGAATCTTTATAGAGGAAAGGGTAGAGGTTTTTTTAGATTTAAAGAATTTCCATTATTTTTTAGACGAAAAATGTTCTTTTAAATGAGAAGAGCTTTGTGAAAGTTTCTTTGGAGAACCGGAAATAGCTCTTCTATGGCATCACTGTGAGAACTTTACTTTTAAGAGTGTATTGTTTGATTTATTTACTGTTAGGCTTTCTTTAATAGAATAAGTGGCTATAAGCGTCTTTCTCGCTAGCCGAATCTCATCTTTCGACTCGTTCTCATGGATACCGGGAAAATATTTGGATAAGTGTGACACGGGGCTGCGCTCACGTTGGAGGCGATGCTCTCATCAGGAGAGCGCGACCCTCCGGTGTGAGGTAATCGCTGGAGACCCGATCAAATCAATACTGTACAAACAAATGGAAGTGCTTCACATATCAAAGAGGTTCTGCTGCCACGACGCCGTGATTTAAAACATTTTCTGGGCTAACTTTCCAAAACACAACGTCCTGTTAGCGGGATCAGGTTTTTGAAACCGGAAGAGGTGCTCTGGGTTCGAACATGAACGTACAGATGATGGATCATCGGTTCATTCTGATGGAGCAGAAGACTGACTCTCTAAAGCCTGTCCTACTTAAAAATATGATGCAGAAAGATGTTAATGAGTTTGTGCTTGTTGCCCTCATTAATCCTACAGGTTTTTCTAGTTGAACGGAAAGCCCTGTTATATTTACACAAGCCTGGCCGTGATTTGATGTGAAATGCTTTGGGTGGAACCAAGCCGAAACCAGACGAGAGCTTCGCTGACCTTGATTTATCTTTGCGTTTCCTTCAGGATGCTTTTGCATAGGATAATACTTTTCAGCATGACCAATCGGATTAGATCTTAGATTAGAGCTGCTTAGGAACATCGCCTCTCCAGACTGCTGTCCTCATTGTTATCATTTCATTCAGCCTCTCCCAGATCCTCCAGAGAAACCTCTCGCTCCTGCGCTGACGGTCAAACGCAGAGAAAGTGTGGTAAACACAGCCGTATGGACAATCTGGGAAGGAAGAAGCCTTCTCTATTAAAGAGGATCTATGTAATGTCAGTCTCTGGTGTCTCCAGTGAAGTTTCAGCTCAGATCATTTATTATCGCTTGTCAAATTCGCCTCTATTTGGGTGTTTTCGTGTGTGTCCCTTTAAATGCAAATGAGCTGCTGCTCCAGAAGAGGGCGGAGCTTCAACAGCTCAACAACAACAAAGCTGGAGAATCTCACGCAGACAAAATGAGGAAAGTGTTCAAACGGATGGAGAGACTCAGGAAGACGTTTCTGAACGGTTCGTGGATAAATTGATGTCGTTGCTGTGGAGTCGATCAACTCGTCACTAGCGTGTGTCGTCACGCTCATCTTTATTCCTTCGTTTGTGAGGCGGTCCGGCGTAAAATCGACTCAACACTCGACGACAACAACTCTAAAGCAGCACGACATGGCCCCGCCCCCTTTGTTGTGTGTTCTCGGGGCGGGGTTTATGTAAATTTCGGGGTTAGTGATGTCACCAACCCGGGAAGCAGCTTGTTGTAGTCCTTAGAAAGCAATTTCTACAAAAGAAAATATCTCTCTTTTCATTGAACTTTGAGTGTCGTGACTCTGCAGATGTTGTTTCTGCTCAAACAGCAACATCACACACTAACTGAAGTTACAAAAGTCAAATCTTAATCAACCACCCCTTTAAATCAAAACATGTCAAATTAAAACAAACAAGTCAACTGGTTTAAAATCATTGAAAGTCACGGTCCATTATTTGAATATGACTGACGCGGAACTGCAGCGAGAGTTTCAAGGTCTGGTTCACCTTAGAGGATATTTGAGCACCATATAATCACTTTCCCCATCAATAACAAAGAAAGCGAAGTGAGAAACATGATCCGTAGATCGTCATTGGACCAAATGAGATATGCATCAGAATAATTATATCCACAAGTGAGGATCAAAGGTCAACAACAGCCTGAGATTCAGTTCTGATGAACCGCCGAGTATACCGCCCTGAATTTATCGTTTATTATCTTCTAACTGAAGCAATGTAGTTTGCAAGCTTCAAGCTATAAATTTTGGGAAGTGAACCCATGAACTTTGTGCTGCTCTACTGTTAGAACTACAGGAACGTAAACATGGACTTAATTACAGAATCAGTCAGAGAGATTTTTGTATCATTGGGAGAAAAACATTTGACATATTTTTACAAGAATTTAAGATGGAATTGCAGTAAAAGACAAAGTTTCTAATTCAGCAGTGAATATTTGGAGAGAACTTTAATGTTACCTCAACGTTCCAAAGAGCTTCTTGAGTTGAAGTATATCTGCAGAAGTCTCTGATGCTGCGTGTCGTCCGGATGAACTCTGTCTCTGAACTCTTCAGCTCTCATTAGATGACGGCTTCTCTGCCGCCAGCTCCGGCTTCTTCCGCCTCTTTCCCTGAGTTTAGTCCGTTCCGCTGCTCTCCGGAGCCCCACGGCACCGTGCTGGAGATCACTGTGGATGATGTGAGTCGAGAGCTGGTGCTGGAAAAACACTGGCAACAAAAAGCTGTTCAGAAAACAAGCCGCTTCAGAGAGGGGCTGGAAGGATGAAGATGTTAAGCAGTGAGAGCGTCTCATATCTTCAGCCTTAGGAAGATGCTGTGAAGATGAGGAGATGCACTCTTCAGGTTGCTCTCATGATTATCCTGAAGTTTGTGTGAGTACAGACATGTGCTACAAGGCCAACTTCAACCACAGCATCAATAAAACTATTTACAATCATATCTTATTATTAAGACATTGTTATTCATATAAATAAAATGCTTGTCTTGATGTATATACTAACTCTGAAAATGTTGGGTTAAAAACAAGCCAAGTTGTGTTGAAAATGGTCAAAAACCCAGCGGTTGAGTTAAATGTTTGCTGGGTGGTTTTATTTAACTCAACTCTTGGTTAAATTACTGTATTGTTGCTTAAAAATAACATTTATTAATATGGGTAATAAATTAACATGTATTAATAAATGTAATGAATAATAACAAAATAATAAACATGTATTAAATGGCATGTTAATAAATATTCACCTTTTGATTATTTTTATGTGTCTGATTTTTAATTTCCAGCACATTTTGGGTTCATTAAGCCAGACATACAGCAATTTCTGAACAATAATTGAGTTAAATAAAACTGCCCACAGCTTGGGTCAAACATTCAACCGGTGGGTTTGTCCATTTTCAACCCAACTTGGCTTGTTTTTAACCCAGCATTTTTCAGCGTGTGTATATGGCAGAAACGGAACATCAGTGTCCTCGGGTGGTCAGTGGAGTACGGGAGTTCAGGTTATGGTCACTGTAACGAACACGTGATCATAACCAGATCTATAATAATCTACTAACTTATCTGAGATCGGCGCTCGCGATGGGGAAGTAAAGGATCATTTCGCGCATCAGAACTATTTCAGAATGACACAGCGCGCGCTCAGCGTTCGTCTGAACTATGATTAATGATACGAAGAAAAACAGAATTTCTCAGAGAAGTGGGATATGGGAGGGGAAATACCTGCTGATGCTGTAATCATGGTTTCATCTAGCAGTTACAGGAAGGCATATTTACAGGAGGACGTTCCTAACATTGAGACTGAACAATTAGAAGCAGTGTGTGTGTGTGTGTGTGTGTGCATGTAGGACAGTGTTGTCGAGGTAATTTCCTCCTCGCTAGAGTTCACGGTTCACAGATCTTCCGCGGATCGGAGTGTGTAAAGACAGCGGCTGTTGCCTAGGCGATGCGGGGAGTTTCACCTGAAATAGCAGCGCGTGCGTGCGGCGCGATCACGGCCATCGCGCGCGCGTGAGTGTGGATCTAATGGCTCTCCGTTTCATTCTCATCTTTTATTAAAGGACTCCCGGAGCAGTACTGCACACACACACACACCCAAGAGGGGGTGTGTCCCTCCTACTCACATGTTGCAACCTTGATTACACACCCAGACCCTCCCAAGGCAAATATTTCAGTGCAACACTGATCCTTTCTTTCTTTATTTCTTTTTCTTTCTTTATTTCTTTCGTTCTTTCTTTCTTTCGTTCTTTCTTTCTTTCTTTCTTTCTTTCTTTCGCTCTGTAGTTCCAGTGATAATGACTCGTGATCTGAATGTGTTCAAAAATCCACAATTTCCAAATTTCCTCCCTGGAATTCTTCACTCTTCCAGCTGCCAAAACCACTAAATGAAGTCAGCCGTGACGCTAGGCACGAACACACCGATCTTGAGTCAACAAGCAGTCATTTCTTTGTAGGACTGCTATTTTAGAAATAAATAAATGAAAGCAACAACACCATTACATAAGAGATGACTGCACCGAAAGTTTGGGTATTTTCACTCAAGGATTGTCCCTCTTTTGGGACGGCGTCTCGTCTGCATAGACGACGGACGAACGATGAGGCTCCATCATGCCGAGAGCGGACGGAAGTCTTTGACCCAAACTGGCTTTTCCTGCTGGTGTGTGTGTGTGTGTGGGAAGCAAGGTGGGCGGAAGTAGAGAGAGTTAGTCATTCCCAAAAGACTGAGCATCCGCATAACTCACAGAAGAACACGCACACATCCGCAAACCTGGAGAACAAAACTTATTTTGCTCACTCAGAGCCTGAAGACATAACTTTGTAAAGTTTCAACAAATATAAATATATAAATGATGTTAAGAAGCCGCTCAACAACTCAGCTCTCCGTTGAGGTTTGTCTCTTTCCTTGGTGTTTTATCAGAGTTTGTCGTCGTTTTCAGCCCGAACACGAACACACTCGTACGACAGCGGCTGACCTTCCCATCGGACACACGGGACCTGCTCAGACTGGTTAGGCCTATACGAGTTAGTCATCTAATTTTCTAGCTTTCTTAAGTCAGTTACATAAAGACATAGATTGTTCTCATTTGAATTCGAAAAACAAGACTAGTTCAGACACAGACCCCTGGAAACCCTCTCGCAGCAGCAGATTCCCCTTCAGCTCTTCAGCTCTAACTTTTACTTTCACAATGACCCAGACAGCCGTTCCTTGTGCTTTACTGGAAGTGCCGCTCATCTTTATGGGAAAGCCTCATATTCGCGGGGTGGGCGGATGACTGGACGACCGAGCGTCTCATGACCCTTGTTAAGGCTGATGACTTTTGCTCAGACTGTATTGTCATTTCTCAAATGCCAGAATTGTGTGTGGTGGTTTATTAATCGGCAGATTCCCTTTCGATCAGCGTTACTCTCGCTTACTTTGACGTCTGGAGATTACTGAATTCAGATAGAAGCACATTGTTGAAATGAGCAAGACAAGCGTTCAGAAACCTACTCTTCTTTATTATTGATATAAAATAAAACAAGGGAATAACAAACAGCATTTCAAGACTGCATGTTATCATTTAGAAGCAAATAAACCAGCTTGTAACAACGAGGCAAGTCGCCTCTTAGTCACACGTTCCCTTCGGCCCGAGTTTGACCACCAGTCGCTTCAGAAAGTCTCCAGAGCTGGCCGTCAAAATCGGACACTGTTACACATCCAGACGCACCGTTTTGCTGAAACATGTTCATTTTCAAACTTGTTGGGATCAAGGCCAAGAAGTGGCTTGATGAGTGAGATAATCTGTACACGCAAGATAAACCTATTTCGACAATTGTTCAGTATATGTATGTGTGACATGTGCTAAAGAAGTTTTCTTTGTCTATGCAATCCGTCTTCAGAGGTGGATCAAAACACAGTTCCACGAAACAAAAAACACGAGCGCGATCGCCACGGGCTTACGGTTAAAATAGAGGTACACACATTACAAAACAAACCAAGGACCTTCACTTGATGCCAGTGGAAAAAAACAAACGTCCCAACAGCAGGTGCGTCCGAAACACAAACCATCGACACAGAAACGCCTGGAGCGAAGCTCAAATAAAACAACACCACGCTGCTCAGTAAAAGCACTTCAATAAATAAACCATTGGGAATGATAAAACATACACACACACACAATTTTGTACAAAAATACATTACGTTTATGACATCAAAAACCTTATTCAAGTTTCAAAAAATAAATATCTTCTTGTTGCACAAGGTTATTTGACAGCTCTAGTACCTGTCGCAGGTATCCCTATGAATGGATATAGATATATAAATAAAATAATCTGCATCTCCACCGACTGTAAGAAAGGCAGCAATTCTGAGAAGCAGATGTACAGGATTCTCTAAGGCCTTCGTCGCCGCCATTCATCGAGCAGATTCTACGTCTGTAGTCGAGCGCCGACTTCTGAACGCTTCTCAGAATCTCCGTCGTTTGTTATTTTTTGATCTAGTAGAAGCATAGTTGTAGTTATAGTTCAACCCATCATGCTATACACAGAGGATAAATATTACACATCATTTAATGTTTCTGATTTATGTGCAATTGTGTAGTTTCCAAAACAATAACGTGTCAACAAGACACCAGTATTCTTCCTCTCCACGGAAAACAACATAAATACAAATTCTGTATAAATAAAACGAATTCATACAAAAAATAAAATAAGAGCAAAATACTATTGATCAAAAGCCCTTTTGTTGTTGTTCTGAATTCAGGTCAGTTTTGACTCTTGACTTGGTGCATTCGGGCTGAGCCAAGAGGACGCGTTACTCTAGATGAACAGCATTAATACTCATTAGACAATGGCAAAAACACACGATCAACCCATTATTAGAATGTACCTCCCCATGGGAGATTACAGTGCAAAAGGTCTCGGAATGCTCAGAAATTTCCCAACTTGAAAACGGCAAAAGGTACCAGTTAAAGTTTTGCACAGTACCACAATCCTGTCTCTTTGCTTATCATGTTTCGATATTACGCAGTAATGTAATACTTGTTAAAAAGTCTTGGTCTGTATAAAAATGTTCTCATATATTCACAAATTGCACAATATCAAACCAACCAACGAACAAACAAACAAACAATATCCGGTAACGTTGTTATTGAGACGAGAGATTTCCACTTGAAACACGGGTGTATAAAGGGATTTGTTCAATTCCACACGTGCACGTTCCTGTCAGGTGCTTTGGAAAATGTTTGCATATTGTTCGACAATTACAGAAACACAAACCCTCTAAAACATATAAAGTTTAACGACTGTAAAGAAAAATCCTGGAGCAAAGTTTCCATCCTCTCGAAGAGAAAAGTCGCATTTACGAGTCGACAAAAGTATTCAAGTGCAGAATTCCGAGTTTTTGTTCCCTTTACGATCATCCCGACTGCAGTGCATTTTCATCCCCGTCGCTTTGGCCTTTTTGCTCAGGCGTCCAAACAACGGTGAAAGAGCGCACTCTGTGAGCACACGGAGAAGGACATTCCTGAAGAGTCGGTGTCTCACACGGGTCTTCCCCGTCTCATTTCTTCACAGCGAGCAGAAGTCAGACGGGGCTGGGAGAGACAGAGAGTGCGGGCAGAAGAGAAAGAGAACGTCGTAGCGTTTCAGCAGCTGCTGCTCTCCCCGCTCTTGGCCATGCTGGCCGAGCTGACGGCGATCTGGCAGCCGTTAGTGACGTGATTCATGACTTTCTGTTTGAGCTGCGCCACCTGCTCCCTCAGGATGCTGGCGGTGGAGGCCAGGTCCGAGTTCTGCGTCTTCAGCACCTTCACCTTCTCCTCCAGCCGCGAGATCCGCTCCAGCTTCCTCTTGCGGCACTTGGAGGCGGCGATGCGGTTCCGGAGCTTCTTGCGCTCCGCCTTGATCCTCTCCTGTGTCTCCAGGTCGATGGGCGAGAGCGAGGGCGGCGAGCTGGCCGGGTCCCCGCCGGGAGGGTGCGGGACCTCGGGCACCGTCTGCGGAGCGTCCAGACCCCGCGTCTGCGGGTGGTGACTGGCGTGGACCGAGGCGTGGGCCGCGGACGTGTAGGCGATCTGCCCGCCGGGGTAGCCGGATGACAGCTGGTTAGGGTTGTAGCTGCTCAGGTTGGTGTAGATGGGCATGTCCGCGCCGGACATGAGGTTCCTCTGGTAGGAGGACGGCGGCGGCGGCGGCGGCGACATGGGAGCGCCGACCAGCTGATTCTGCTTGTGCAGGTCGGCCAGGGCTTTGACGAAGCCGTCAGCAAATCCTTCCTGCTCGTTGGTGGCCTGGTTTCTGTACATGAAGGGATTAGCGGATGCGTTGGGAGCCGGGCTTGTGGTCACCAGTCCCTGGTTGGACTGGATAATCAGGTGCTCCAGATCCGGAGAGGACAGCTTGAGCAGGTTCATGTCCGGCGAGGACATCAGCGAGCTGTTGGGGTTGCCGCTCATCGCCAGGCTGTTGGGACTGATGCTGCTGCTGTTCCCGGCGTGTCCCTGCAACAGTTTCAGGCTGGAGGCATTTCCCACGCTGTTGGAGAAATTATGCGCCATCGTGTTCTTCTTGCTCATTATCTTGTGGCCTTGGTATCGATCGTAATCTGGAATCTGCCCAAAGTTTGGAACGCTATCATCGTGATAGAAGGGCGTTTCCATCTTACCCGTCATTGGAACAGCAAGACAGATTCCTCACAAGACATAATACGGCTAGAGCTGGAGGTGTTCAGCCATCTGCTCGGTCCAGAAGGGAAAACGAGAGTTGTTCAAAGTC